>SAXG01000027.1:0-554639 GCA_012932865.1 Amylostereum areolatum
CGAAGCGGGGAGTGGAGGTCAGGAATTTCCGGCGATAATTGCCGTCATAGCTGACGTCATTGAGCAACCACCGATCACTATACCTCGGTCCTCGGAAACGGATGATCTGTAAAAATGTCAGGACTCGGAGTCACTTGGGCCGCGTATATTTCCGATGTTATCAACGGAACGAGTGTCTTTTGCTTGCTTGGGGTTTGACGAACGAGTGGCTCGGGCTTGCCCTGAAATACATTGGATGTGGCACGGTGGCAGTGGTTCTGATCATGGTTTACTTACTTTACGGCTATACGCACTGCGGTTCCCGGCACGTCCACGTCGGCATCTTAAAGTCTCACGATCCCACAACTACACGCTACTACACGCCGGTTCAATATCATCATATGCAGTGATGATCTGACTCGCACAGCACACGACGAACACACATCCTTGTACCCGACTGCACAACTTCAAACACGCGTCTATGGTAAGGTATCTTGTATGTGGTGGTAACCCGTCGTGTTAAGCACAGTTAAACCAGACATCACCGCATAGTCGCCTGAGCTGACTATGATCTATGACCACACAGAGAGGAAACATCGTTATACGCAATGTCTATCTAGCCGAGGCCGACCCAGAAGGCCGGGACATCTATGATTTACTGCGAAGATGGAATGGTAGCTCGGGTAGACGTTGCTGGCAAAGGTGCAATACTATCGTTATTTGGACATCCAGAGATCAACGCGAAAGGGAAGGGAATTCTGTTGCCAGCGTGCGTATGTCTCTTGTCTCAAGGCATGCTCTGTGCTGAACCCGACCAAGCCTATGTCATTCTCATATTCATATCGACAAATGTTTCCTGCTGGATCAATGTCTACCTTTGCAATCTGGGTGAGTCGGTGTCGTACGCGGTTCAAATGTGCACCGTTCGCATACTTACGGCACGCGCAGAACGTTCGGGGAGGCACTCAAGGTTACGACAACGGCCAAATCACGATTCCCACATATGCTGGACGACGTATATGCGCGGGGAAAGCGACTCGTCGTCGAAAGCGTTCAATGTGGAGTGACATCCATGCGTGCCCACGTCGAGGTTGACAAGATAGTCCATACGGGATGTCTTGACGTTGCGCTTCGGCTGAAGGAAGAGTTCCGTGACATGTGCGAGATACAAATATCTGGTACGTTCTTTGTTGTCATGTTGCCAAGTAATACTGTTTACATGCATTGAACTTCTCGGTAAACCAACAACAGTATTCGCACAAGATCCATTATTTGATTCCAAGGATGCTGCAGTGTGGAGTCAACTACGATGTCCTCCTCGAAGCTGCAAGAACTTCCGGCGTGTCTTCCATAGGATCGGCTCCCTACGTAGAACCGAGCACTGCTCAAGCCTTGCAAATATCAGTCTCCTACTCGCTCGCCTTGGCATTAAACCACGACCTGCTCGTCGACTTCCACCTGGATTACAATATCAATCCCACGTCGGAGCCTCTCATATACGCCCTTCTCGATTCCATGAAGGCGCACAAGTGGACATCGCGGTCCCGCAAAGTAACTATTGGCCATGGAACACGGTATTCTCTCTTCACTTCGGATGACTGGACGCGGCTCAAGGCGGCCATAGGGGACCTTCCAGTGGCTTTTGTGGGTCTACCTCAAAGTGATACCTACATGATGGGCAAAGGTGGTGAAGATCCTGCCCTTTTACCTCCTCGCGGAACTATCCCAGTGCCATTCGTTGCGTCTCACGGACTAGAGGTTTCTCTAAGCATCAATAACATCGATAACGCGTTTACGCCTCAAGGCACTGTGGACCCTCTCGGACTGTGCACGCTGGGCGTTGCGCTATATCAAGACGCAACACCAGCTGCTTGTCGCACGTTACTAGTACGTCGTCTGATTGCTAAACTCTGGCGAAGGGCTCACCGCTTCTTTGGGTACTCTTAGAAATGTGTATCATCAACGTCCTCAAAGTCCGCCATCGGTCTCGATCCCAACCCTGCAGACCTCCTCATCAAACCCGGAGATGCGGCCGACTTCGTTCTTCTCCACGATAACCACTCCATCCAGTCGGCCGTGCTCAATCCGTTCGTACGCACGTACCACAATTAGAGGGGGGCTAATTGTCGCTACACACCGCCGGTGGAACGCTGGTCGGCATCGTCCTCACGATCCAGACATTCCTTACTCAAGAGTACTAATTGGGGGGTGTGGGTGGCTGCCTGTCTCACACTTTCGGTTTGGGGCTGCTGGAGAATGAAGGGTGCACTTGGCCGATGATCGATGAAAACCGAGGGCATGGCCTGATAGTTCGTCTTACAAAGTTCACTGGAGGATTTTTTCCCGGTGGTATGTTCCTCAGGCCTCATGGCTCGGAGAAGAGCTGAGCAGGACGCGCAGGGACATCCGGCTACTCGGTTCCAGGGTAGGCTAGTTCAAAATTAGAGGCCTTGGCTGGTAGCCCCCAGAAAGGAAATCCGCAGCACCCCGGAAAGGAAATCTTCGGGGGTCATCAAGCTACCGTCAGCGACGTTTGGGACTCGCACATCTACCTAACGTCGACAATGCAGAGCGAAATCAACGCCAACGTCGATAATGACGTTTTGACAGCCACGGACCGGCGACGGCGACGACGAGGGCAGAACTATCGAGGGTTGACGGAGGGTAGTTGCCCAAAAAGTGGCCCACTGGAGAGTGACCGGCGAGGCCTCGCGAACCCGGCAAATCCAGCGCGTTGAGCGTCCGAAGGAAAGATAGAAATACTTCAGTGACATGGCTCCGCATTGTATCCCGAATCTGTAAGGTGCAGATTGACTCTTGCTTGAGTGCTGGAACTGGAGATAATGAGCCCGTTCCATTCGAGATTGGCCTTAGATCACCCCAGGCTCACCGCTCAGACACTTCTCTGTTCCCTTCAGAAAGTGCAGACTTCTCTATAGCTCAGTACTGTAATTATTGCTGGGTTGTATATGGCCAATGTACGATGTCCGACACTTGCAGACTTGCAGTGTTTACGAACATGGACACGCGGTTGCACGCGGTCCGCGAGTGCGAACTGAGATGGAATGTAGTGAATTGCCTTTCTGGGGGCTACCAGCCAAGGCCTCTAAATTTGATGCAGACCGTACAACCAGAACGACTATCTTCTGGTTAGGTCAGCCACGGAGACTAGTTCCAGGGTATGTCTCTGGTCGTCACCACATCACCCACGGGCTTCGCACGTCCCTGCGCAGCGCGTACTCGGGAGTCGATGTTCACTCGTTCAAACTTTCAGGCCCAGACCTCTCGTGCCTGGCCGTTGAAGCAATTTACCGCGCTTCTCCACTTTCACGCACCTGCCCCTACCTGCCCCGATTTGCGTCCGTCGATTGGCCGGTCACGGTGGCTGTGGGCAATCTCAGGCGATCTCCCGATCAAACTTGTTGTCAAGAATCAAGATCTCACATACATTGAACCACTCAACACTGCGAACCAAAGCCACGTCGGAAAGCTCGAAGATTTGAAGTTTCTGCTGGTCTCGGGTTCGATTCATTTTATTATCATCACGACCAAAGTGAAACGAGGTTCGCTTTTCATCGCCGATGCACGGAGCCCCGAGCGACCTCCGAGACTTACAGTGGTGAAAAAGCTTCCGTCAACTCCTCAGTTTTCCATGAACGCTCACCCCATTATTTTTTGCAGGAAAAGGCTCAAGCCTCGAGCGCGCTCGGGACGCTTTGTAAGGCTGTCGACGTCGAGGGGCCCTCCGCTTTGGGCATCCGAGAGAGGTGTTTCGTCGGGATGAACGTCCGCCCGTCTCGCCGCCGCCATCCTCACTGCCACTGCCAACCCCTCGTTCGAGGCTCTCAGATGGTGCCCTCTGAGACGCCCCTGACATCGGGCACGATGTGACCGTCCGTTCGCACACGGACTCGTCCCCTTTCGATACCCCACACCCACATTGCGAACAGGGACGGGGTGGGTACCGCCACGGACTGCGCGGTGTATAAAGAGGCCCAGGGAAAGGAACGAGGAAGGAACCATCCCCGACGCAGTTCCCTTGCCTCGCCGATACACTTCAAAAGACGCACAGCGCCCCGTCTTCGTTCCTTCACCCGCCCACCCCTTTCACTACACACTCCCAACTAGCGCTCTCGTCCTCCAGACGATCGTCATCCACCCACGCTCTCTTTGACCTACCCATCCACACTCCCTCTCGACACGATGTTCGGCTTCACCCACCCTCTTCTTCACGCTCTTCGCGCTCTTCGGCTGCGTGCTCACTGCGCCCATCGAGAAACGCACCACCCATACCGGCAAGGTGAGCCCCGTTCCTTTCTCTCTCCCTTCTCCTTCCTCCCCATTGCTTTGCCCGAGCTATCGCGACCGCGCCCTACACATACCCCCCCCCCTCTCCAACCCTTATCTTCGCGTTCCCAACGGCTAACTTCGTTCCTCGTTCGCAGGGCACCTTCTTCGCTCCCGGCCTCGGCAACTGCGGCTGGACCAACTCTGAGAACGACCTGATCGTGGCCATGTCCAAGGAGTTCTACGACGCGAACGACGGCGCGCCAACTGCGGCCAGGTAACCTATCCCCCCCCTCTCCCCTGCCTTCGCATC
The DNA here is from genome assembly GCA_012932865.1 of Amylostereum areolatum. Lineage (NCBI taxonomy): Eukaryota > Fungi > Basidiomycota > Agaricomycetes > Russulales > Stereaceae > Amylostereum > Amylostereum areolatum. The sequence goes on from SAXG01000027.1 coordinate 4,580, forward strand.
CTCTCCTCACCTTCGTGCTCCTCCCTCTTTCTCTCCAGAACTCTCCATCATACCTGGGGCGGCGTCACGGAGACCGCGACCATGGTTGACTCTTGCCCCGGTACGTCACCCTCCCTCTTCCCCCGTCCTCCAAGCCAATCTCACTCACCGACCGGCCCGCCTCTAGGATGCTCCTACGGCGACCTCGACATGTCCCCCGCGCTCTTCCGGAAATTCGCAGAGGAGTCCGTCGGCGTCCTCGACAGCCTCACCTGGAACTTCATCGCCAAGTCCAACGACTAAACCCCCCTCTCTCCCCTCTCCCTCTCTCCCTGTCCCTGATCCTGTACCACTACTTCCCGCTCTATCCACCCCTCTCTTTAAAAATTCTTTGGTTGGGCCTTTGGTTTTCCTCCTCCTCCTCCTCCTCCTCCTCCGGATTCATGGTAACCCTCCGTAGCGTTAGATACTCGTCATCTGGATCGGCGCCGCATCGTACTTACACACCGTATCCATTCCTGCGCGCGCGCGCATACATACACACACACACACACACATACACGCACACACTCGCACTCGTCGCGCTCCTTCCATCGCACCTCGTTGTACTGTAATCTTTCGGGGGTCCCTTTTTCTTTCTCGGGCCATCGGGTACTCCGGGAGAGGGAGGGGAGCCTTTTTGGACTCTTTACTTGGGGATTCTGGTCGCTTATAACTGGCACACGGACTCTTGCGCACGACGGACTCACACAGCCTACTACCCGGCATCTTCTACATACTACTTGATTACCGTCCAACGGTGGTACTGTAATGCACGCTCGTTCATCACCATCGGAGCTCGGGGAGTAACAGCTCTCGGTTGTGGGACTCGACAAGCGCTGCTTGCGGGTGGCTCTCACCTTGCTCGGCGCGCGACTTCTTGGTTTTTACACCAGTATGGATGTATAGCAAACACGGCGAGTGCGACAGAGCACCTCGGAACCCCGGAGTTGCACGGCCTTGTACTAAACGCAGTGCCGATACAGAACCCACACGACTTACCTCGCTGGTGATATTGACTTCAAACTTTGGGGTCACGACGAATAATGGGATACAGAACCGCAGCTCGTACATCGCAGGTTAACTTTTTGGATTCGCGTAGCAACGGGTTTTCTACGAAGTACGTATGTAAAACGAGTGTTCGGTATCGTGTGCAAAATGGGGGGGGGTGATGAAAAAAAGGGGGGGCATCAGCGGTGGACGGTGGTGGTTCGACGGTATCATGGGGGCAAGCAAAGAGCGTGGGGGCAACGTGCGGGGAGCTAGAGGTCACGGGGAGAGCATATGAGGTATAAGGATAACGAAAGGGAGGGATGGATACACGGATAACAGCGAGGGGGTACAGAGCGGGACATGAAAGGTGTTACAGATGACTGGAAACAACGTTGGACCGAAAGAGCGAATGAGGCGGCATTGCAGGACGACGAAGACAAGGCCTTCGAAACAGGCGAGGTGTAAACGCAAGCGAAACCCGTGCAGAAGAAAGCGTCAGTGCATGACAGGGGCGCCGACCAGCCCGAACACCACAGCGAAACTGATCATCGCCGCCAGCGCCGCGCTCCGCACCACGATCTCCCATTGCGCCCTGGTCACTACAGGGCTGAGCACCTTCGTCACTGGCCCAAACGCCGGCACGGATCGCACCCATGCCCACCGCTGGGTGACCACGTCCGGCCGTCCACGCTGACAATGGGGTTTCCGCGCGGGTGCGGACGAAGGCACGGGAGGCTCGTTGCACCTGTACTGTGTGCGTCCCATACGCGCGTCTATAGGGGAGCTACCAGCCGAACTGCTCGGCGATGCGGGAGGGGCGTCCCCTTCCGCCGCCTTTTCGCCCATAGGAAGAGCGACGGAGGACGCGATCGCGGGGAGCTGGGGTCTGCAGATGCATTGGGCCTCCTCGTTCCGAAGAGGGAGGGCGTCAAAGTCGAATTCGCCGCTGGCGATGCTCGGGCCGTTTTCAAGAGCCTTTCCTTCCCCAAAGGCGTGCATGCTGTCGTCGTCGTAGGGATAGATGAAGCCTGCGGTGCCATGGGTGCGATGGAACTTGCACTCGGGGGAATGTTCGTAAGGCGCGCCGAAGCGAAAGTTTGGGTTTGGGCGGAGGTAACCGGGCGATAAAGCGGGCGGAGGCCACGGACCCGTGTGCGTGTTGGGCCCTTCAGGAGCGGGATCGTCGTCGTAATAGGCGGGCGATATCATGATCTGCAATGCCTCCGGATCGCTATCGACTTGGTGGGACGTGCTGGAAAAACCGGAGACGGAAGCTGAGGAAGAAGACGAGTAGGTGGCGGAGGTGAGAGAGGATCGGTCGTAAGGTGTGGAGGGGGAGACAGGGAAGCGACTTTCGGAAGGCCGTAGGTGAGCGGTGGAGGGAATGGCAACGATGGGACGCTCGGGTTTGGAGGGGAGAGGGGCCGAAGGAGGTTGACGCGGACGCGTGAAGGCATAAGGAGGAAGGACGGAGGTCGAAGACTCGGGGGACTTGTAGGCGACGATGGGAGACGAGATCTGAGGACGGGCGGGAGGAAATCCCAGGGGTTGAGGGGCGGAGATGCTGGGACGGGCGAGCTCGAATTTGCGAAGTTGACGAAGGTCGCCGAAGATGTACACCATCATGCAAACCTACGGAGGCGGATGAGAGCGGGACTTCGGGGCAGAAGGACGGGACGACTTACACCGTGCAAACTGGCCAGGACGATGGTGAGGCCGAGCCAGAGACCGGGAAGGGCGAGAAGGCGAAGCCATCTTGAGTGGCCGTGCATGAAGTTGACGACGATGGGGGGGACGGAGCCGGCGAGGGCGATGACGGTGCCGCCGACGGTGCCGCAGAGGGCGCGATTGGTGCCAACGTTGTTGTAAGCGGCGAGAACGAAGCGATCGAGGCTTTCCTTGAGCATGTGGTGAACCTGCCATGCGAGGTCGGAGAAGACGAGGGGATCGGGGTGGGGGGAGACGAAGTGGCCGGTGTGAAAGGGAGTGAGGATGTCGGAGGGGATGTTGAGTTCGTAGTCGCCTCCGGGGGTGAAGAAGGTCTGCTTTGCGCGCAAATAGAAATGAGCGAGGGCGTTGGAAGGGAGAGCCTGTGTGGAGAAGCGGTATTCGTCGCGGGAAGAGTACTGAGCGTCGGGTTTGGGGGGACGATTTTGAGCGACCCATTGGTTGTAACGGACGGCGTACTCTTTGAGCCAAAGCATGAAATAGCTGGAGGGGAGGAAGGTGAGCGAAGGACGGGTGAAGAAAGGAGGAGGGAGAACGTGCAGATTTTCAGGGCAACCCTCGACGAACAGCAATCATTCTTCAAAGTCCTTGAGGCCTGGGAGAGTGGTGAGAAGGGTGTGAAGTGAATGTATGCGGGGACATACCGAGTGGGGGAAGGTGTTTCTTATTCAGGACGTCCTCGAGCCGGACTTTGAACAAGGGAGTGACTGGAGAGGACGGTGAGCTGTACGGTGAGAGGAGGGGAGGGGGTTGACGTACCTTGACACGATCTGACTTTTCCTACGGCTGGAGGGGGGTTGCAGAGACGATACTGAAAGGAAGCGTGAGGGTGAGGGAAAGGGCACGGGGGGGGCTCGGGGGAAATACGGACGGGAAGGGAGAGCAAAGCCTTGAGGGTGAAGGTGAACGTCCTTGGCTGTTTCTCCGGGGGCGATGTCGCGGACGGTCTTCTGTGGGCCATGGCCGTGAGGGAGAAGGCGGAAGGGCGGGGAGGAGGGAAGGAGCGGAGGGGACGGGGTATATATGAACGGGGTCGAGGCAGATCCGCGGGGGGGGACATGAAAGCGCCAAAGTGGGAGGAGGGATAAGCTTCTGTCCTGCCAGTGCGCGTACTTCCATGTCATTCATCCATTCATTTCCACCCTCACACTCTCTCCAACTACGTCCGCCACCTTGCCATATCCGTACTCATCTTCCGACTTCCCACTCCCTCCTTCGACTGGCGGTACCCATCTGCATCAGCCATGCCACGACGGGGCGACGGGCGATGGCCCGCCTTGGCCAGCCAGGTATTTCGTATCATTGGACCGGTCGGAGTGGGCGGACGGGGCAGAAAAGCGAGGCTGAGATCCAAAAACGATGGCGTGCCTAGCGCCGCGATCCGTCCGCGTTTGGAATTTGACCTTGCTTCTCCACCCGACGCGTCTATCCGTATCGGGACGCGCTCGCCTGTTTCCCCGTATTTACGCCCAACCTGGCCGAACCTCCATTCAATGCAACGTTGACAGGTTACACGCCGGCGTCTCCGCTTCCCGTTAACCTTCACAATTCCTCGGTCCCCGACCGTCTCTAAACGGAAAACGCCTTCCCCCACGGGCAAGTCACCGGACCTCCCACTCCCACAACGGGATCCGGGATTGCCACATCGGAGGAGCAAGCGACCAAGCGAGCAGACATCGAATGCACCGACGATCGTCTCTTCGCGATTGGCATCTCAAAAGCGTGACCGCATTCACTCACCTCTTCGCCACCCTCGACGACGACGACGTCTCTACCTGTAACCTCCAGCCCAGAAGTTCATCCCTTCCTCACGTTCCATCGGGTGGCGTCCACGCGCGAACTCACTCTTCACTTCCGACTCACGCGTCTTCCCACCAGCTCTCCCGTATCTCCTCGTCAGCGCTGCCAAAACATACCATCTAAAGCTTACTCCTGATCGTGGCACTGGCCGTTCTCTGGCCCTTCGGGCGCGCCGCGGCCACTGCTCTCTTCTTCGCTCGGAAGCGGCAGCTCGGGCGGGCGACTCCCAGCCTCGAGGGCGCCGACTCGGACGCTCAAGGTCACCCGTTCTCCTTTGACTTCCCGCCCGCAATCTTACCTACCGTAGCCTGTTCTCGTGACGAATGACATCGCCCCTTGAACTCAATTGCTTATTCACCGTCTTTCGACCGACCTCGCGTCCTTTTTGTATTTTAGAGCGAGCGCCACAAAACGCGATCGACTCCGCGTACGAGCGGATCGCGGTCACGTGATGAGAAAGTGTAGCATCGTGTTGCCGTCGGGAAGTTTTTCCTCGTCGTCCCTCTTCTTTCTTCTCTTCCGCACTCCTCCTCTGGCCCATCCAGCTCTCTTCCTCGCCACGAGCGGTCAATCAGGAAAGACGCTGCTTACAGTGCGGATCTCACCCATCTGATCCTCCCTTTGATCCTCGCTCACTCGTATCACACTCCAACAGACCCCACAATGGCCGGTCTCCGCCCCGACATCGAGCGATTCACGGAGGTCATCGACGGGGAGAACGTTCAAGTCATCAAACTGAACAACTTTAGCCTCGCCGACCACCTCCAATCCCTCGCCAACCCCAAAATCAAAACCAAATCAAAAACCAAATCAAAGCCCGAACCCGAACCCGACGCCTACCTCCGTCCTCCCACCTCCGGCTGCCCCGTCAACGGCCTCCCCAACGAGCTCCTCTCCTACATCTTCACCATCGGCTACGAAGCCCAGATCGATGAAAGCGACGATGACGATGACGACGATGAAGACGACGATGACGAGGAGGAGGAGGAGGAAGAGGAGGTCGACGACGATGACGACAGCGACAGCGACTACGATTCAACCGTGGACTCGGGCTCGGACGACCTCGAGCCCGAATTCCAAGTCCTCGTCTCCCACGTCTGCCAACGCTGGCGCAACGTCGCCCTCGAAACCCCCACCCTATGGACCCACGTCGACTTCACCGAAGGGCCCCCCTTCGACAAGTCCCGCGCGTACATCGCGCGCTCGAAAGAGTCCCCGCTGGACATCGACATCGACTGCACCGTGCCCGACGACGTCCTCGATCTCGACGAGGACGAGGACGAGGACGAGGACAAGGACGCCACCCCCGCCCCGGACGATCCGCAGACGATCCCCGCCTCCTCCGACGGCCGCGTCTCCCCCTCCGACCTGCCCCTCGTCCGCGACCTCCTCCTGCCCCACGTCCCCCGCTGGCGCCAGTTCGAGTTCATGGTCAACGACTTCAAAATCATGCACACCATCCTCTCCACCCTCGCCGCCGCCGGCCCCGCCCCCCAGCTCAAGGCCCTCCTCCTCTACCACTACGAAGACGTCGAGGCCTACGACGTCTTCCGCCCCGCCGAACTCCGCGCCCCCGCCCTCGCCCCCTTCGGCGGGATCGCCCCCGCGCTCACCCACGTCGCGCTCTGGGGCGTCCACGTCGACTGGGACGCCTGCCACTTCCTCTCCGGCTTGGACGAGCTCGAACTCGCGTACCACACCTACGACGTGCGCCCGTCCTACCCGACCTTCCTCTCCATCCTCCGCGCCAGCCCCGCCCTCCGCACCCTTACCCTCTGCCTCTCCGGCCCCGCCGGCACCCCCCAGGACTGGCCCGACCCCGCCCCGGACCCGGTCGTCCTCCCCTCGGTCGAAAACCTCGTACTCGCGTTCCACGAACTCCCCTACATCACCGCCCTCCTCCGCCGCCTCCACTTCCCGAGCGTCACCAGCCTCGCGCTCGACTTCGACGACGAGGACTACGGCCCGCTGCTCGATCAGCTCGCGCAAGCGCCCCCCGCGACCGGCGCGCGCCCGCTGCTCGAGGGCCTCCGCGCGCTCAAGCTGTCCGGCATGCAGTGCGGCGACGCCGCCGTCGCCCGGTTCTACGCCGCGCTGCCGAACCTGACCACGCTCAACCTCAACTGCCGGCACCTGCCCCCGGCGTTCGTCGCGCAGCTCGCGCCGGCGGACGCGGACGCGGACGACCCGACGAAGCTCGTGCTGCCGAGCCTGGAGATGCTGACGACGACGGGGGTGCGCGGGGTGGAGATGCGGGCGCTGGTGGAGGCGCGGCGGGCGCGGCCGTTGAAGCGGGTGCTGATGGAGCGGGAGGACGACGTGGCCGAGGCGGACGAGGCGTGGCTGCGCGCGCGCGTGGACGAGTTCGGGTTCTTCGAGGGGTCCGAGGACGAGAGCGAGGACGACGAGCTCGCGCTGGAGGACGTCGATTCGGACTCGGACGAAGGGGAGTGAGGGTTGCGGGACGGGGAGAGCGGTTAAGTACAAGCATGTTAATGTACGAGGAGATAGAATAGGTACAGGCGCCGCGGCGACGCAGAAACAGAGACCTAGATGACGGGGATAGATGGTACACGTAGCGAGTATATGTGTGTATAAAAATGGAAGCAGCTCATGATGAAGCACGACAAACGATCCAGCCTGTGCCCGTCCAGCTCGATCGCAAGGCCAACGACCCCCCCCCCCCCCCCAAACTCACGACCCTTCCCCGCGATACGGCAGCTCCGCCACGCCCAGCACCATCTCCGGCAACTCCCCCTCCTCCTCCCCGGACACATCGCTATGTATGCTCTTCACCTTCCCCCTCGGAGCGCCGCCGCGCGCGCGCCGCGGATCCGGCATGGCGACGAACACGGAGACTTGCATGGCGTCCGGCGGGGCCGGGAGGGGGGGATCGGGATCGGAGGCGGGCGGGGAGGCGGGGCTGGAGGCGCGCGCGCGCGCGCGCGCGCGAAGGGGGGGAGAAGACGGCGGAAGAGGGGAGCGCGCGGCCGCGGGGGATCGTGCGGCTGCGGCGGCGTCGATCCCTCCGCCGTCGCCGTCCTCTGCGCGGACGCGCGAAAGAGCGGCATCGCGGAGATAGGCTGCACAAGCGACGCCCCCCCACCACCGCAGGAAAGAAACGAGCGTTCGTCAGACACCAAAGCAAGCCGATGTTAAGGGGGGGGGTGGAGAAAGAGCGCACCATGATGTCCGCCCAGCGCGCGCCGGTGGGCGTCCCCACGCACGCCTCCCACATCCGCGGTTTCGCCCCGAAGTCGCGGCGGCGGGCGCCGTAGGCGGCGGGGACGTCGTCCGGCGCGAGCACGCCGGCGAGGATGGCCTCTTCGACGCGCCGGCGGAAGCGCCGGCGGAGCAGGAACGAGCGGAGGATGATCGCGGAGGAGACGCAGAGGAGGAGGAGGAGCGTCGCGAGGAACGTGAATCTGCGGGGCGTTTCGGGGGCGGGGTCAGGTTTCGCGGGGAGATGCGAGCGAGAGAAGAAGGGGGGAGGGGAGAGGGGAATGTTTCACGCACAGGTAAAGCGAAGAAGAGGCCCCGCCGCCGCCGCCGCCGCCGCCGCCGCCCCCGGACCCCGCTGTTTGCGTCGCGGAGGGGTCGGCGGAAAAAAGACCGGCGATGACCGGACCGCCCTGCGTCGTGGTCGATGGCGGTGGGGAGGTCGTCGAGGACATGGTGGGAGCGTGGATGAGGACCAGGCTGGGAGTCGGACGAGTCGGACTCCGACTGCGCTCCGCTGGGTCACGTGAAGTATCGGTCGTGGCTCGGACCCCCTTTCGCTTTTCGCACACAGGAGATCTATGTATACCCTTCTAAAACTTCTTCATTTCATTGTCGTACCCACGCGTATGCACCCAGATTGTAAAAGAGACGAGGGAAAGGAGATATGGGGAGAATTAGTGCTGCGTATGTAATCGGGGGTCCGAATCGCTGGCGGTAAGTATTACAGAAGGCCCCAGCTCGGCGGAGACGGAAGATAGGATGTGTGTGTGCGGTCATTAAGTAGTTAGAATGGGACGTGGACGGGTCACGGCGCCCCCGCCCCGAACCCGTCCTGCTCGTACACGGACTGGTACACGTTCAGATGCAAGATCGCGAGCTTCGCCAGCCGCTCCGTCAACTGGCGCACCTCGGGCCCGAGCGCCTCGAGCCCGGTCGCGGTCGCGGGCGCGAGGGGCGCGACGGGGCGCGCGGGCGCGAACGGGACGTCGTTCCCGCGCATGACGACGGTGTGCACGAGGAGGTCGAAGACGGCCTCGCGCAGGCGGTTCCGGAGCATGTCCGCGAGCGGGGAGTCGAGGCGGAGGTGCGAGTCGCTCCAGCTCTCCGCGAGCGCGAGCAGGCCCGGTTCGGGCGCGGTCGCGGGGGAGCCGGGGGCGCGCCCCCGACGCACCTCGGACGCGCGGGCGGCGACTTGGAGCACGACGGCGCGCACGCCCCGCGTCCAGGGTTCGACCTCCGCGTCGTCCGCGTGCGGCGGGTGGTGGGGGCAGGGGGCGCGTACGGGGAGGAAGCAGCGGCCCATGTTGGTCGGGGCGAGTTCGAGGATCTCGCGTTTGATGCGCTGCGTGTGGGCGTCGTCCGAGGCGGGATCCCGTTTTGGCGGCGGCGGCGGCGGCGGCGGCGGCGGCGATGCACCTTTTGCGGGGGACGCGCAGAGGAGTTGGCGGTAGAGCATGAGGAGCATGTAGAGGGTGGTGAGGTCCGCGGCGTCTTTGGTGAGTTGAACGAGGCGGGCGTGATCGAGGTAGAGGGTTTCGGGGTAGCCGGGCAGGTGGGTTTCGAACGGGGTCGGTTCGCGGGAGGAGGCGGAGAGGGTGGGGGCGGAGAGGGGAACGGGCGAGGGCGGGGTGAAGACGAGGTCGATCATGCCCCGGAGGGTGGAGAGCACGACGCGGGTGCGGCGGGTGAGCGAGTCGTAGGGCAGGGGCCGTGCGGGGTATGCGAGGTTGTACCGAGCGGAGGTGAGACGCTGGTGGCCGAGAGCGAGCCACTGCTGAGTGATGGCGAGGGAGACCTGACCCTTGCTGCGGCGTTCGTTGAACACGCGGAGCTCGAACCGGGGCGAGGACTGGATGATGTGGGATCGAAGGGTCTGCATGTGGTGATTGGCCACGTCCTGGGGGGGGGAGGGGGGGGAGAGATGAGGTGGTGGACGGGGAGAGGAGGAGGATTGTGGGCGCTCACCAGCTTCATGAGCTCGAGGATCTCGAAGCAGAGACGAATGGCGTGAACGGCGTCAGCCTTGGTACCCGGGGCCCCCGGGGCACACCTTTTGGCCTTGTGGACCATGAGGTCGATCATGGGGTCGCGCATGGGGGCGCAGTGGGACTTGAGGATTTCGCCGATGACCTGGAAGGTTCCGGAGGGGTCGAAGAGGGCGTGGGCGAGTTCCTGCTGGATGAGGTCGGGATCGAGGAGGGAGCGAATGCGGCGAGCGTGTTGGGCGTTCTGCTCCTGGCACTGGGCGTAGGTTTTGTTGCGGTTGGAGGAGTTGAGGAAGGAGGGGCGTTGGGGGTTGAGGATGGAGATGAGGACGGTTCGGAGTTCTTGGACGAGGGGTTTGATGCGGGAGGGCATTCGGAGGGTGAGCCTGCGGCGTTGGGGGAGGCAGGCGATGACGGGATCTGCGGGGGTGGCGGGCACGCGCTTGCAGACGCAGACGCAGGGCATGGGGCGACCGTCGAGATCGAAGGTGACGCAGGTGCAGCCGGTGCGGAGTTCGAGTTCGACGGCTTTCCAGTAGGTGTGGGCCTGATCACGTTTACGGCGGCTGGAAGAAGCGCGGAAGGTGAGGCCGGAATCGAAGAGAAAGTCGTGTCCTGGAGAAGGGTGTGTGAGAGGGGGAAAGGGGGCAAGGGAACACGTGGGGGAGCGTACGGAGTTGAGGGTTGCGCATGATGGCGTCGAGGTCGAGCTCTTTGAGGGAGTCCATGTTGATGGTGGGGAAGCGGAGGGGGATGTGGGGGGAACAAGGGTCGATGGGGATGACGACGGGGGGGAGGGCGGACGAGCGGTCGGACGGGGAGAGGAGGAGGGGGGCGGGGGCGGGGGCGACGAGGCGGGTTTGTCCGGAGTGGGAGGTCATCCAACGCCAGCTGGTGCCGTTGAGGGATTGGAGGGCGGTAAGGAGGTCATGGGTGCGGCGGGAGCGAGAACGGTTGGGCGGGTTGAGCGGGGCGGGGGACGGGGGGCGGGAGGGAGCACGGATGCGGGGGCGTTTTCGAGAGGGGGAGGGAGAGTCGGGAGGGAGTCCGGGGGAGGCGAGGGAGGGGAGCGGGGAGGAGTCCTCGGGCGAGGGCATGGGGGAGCTGTCGCCGAGGGAGGTGCGGGGGGGAAACCAGTTCGGGGCAGAGTCGATCGAGAGCCGGGGCGGGTTCTCCTCAGACGGGTCCTCTTCCTGCTCCGCTGCTTTGCGTTTTCTGGCGAGGGACGGGAGGAGAGGGTCCATGAAGGGGATAAGGGAGAGGGCAAGGGAAGGAAGCGGGCAGATATATAAACGGGCGGGCGTGCAGCCCAACTCTGTTGCATCTTGCTCGAGATGCGACAAGCACGAGGCCCGCGTTTTCACTTTCACACTCTACTCCTCCCTGTTTTTTTTTTGTGTCTCACCGCGGTGCTGGAACAACGCCGACGGTCGGTCTGCAGAGCGCTCTCCTGCTCGCTTTGTCCTCCTTTTTCACCCCTTCTGACAGTCCCTGCTGCTTTCTTCTCCGCCTCGTGTCTCCCACGATGCACTTGCTCCCGGTACTAAATCCCCCTGCTACGGCCTGCATAGCGTACGCCACTCCGGCACCGTTGTCCCGCGCGACCGTAGTCGTCGGCCATCCCGCCGCCGTTCCCCCTCGTGCCCGCTTATCGCCCTCCACCCGTTCCCCCGGTTCACCGCAGACGTCGGTCGGCGCTGTCCCCGCTCCTTCTCCGGCGCTTTCTTTCTCCAAGGACCCACAGCCGTCTACACGCACGTCATCCTCTCTAACGCACCCTCCACGCGCGCCATTCTCTCCCCCCACCTCTCTTAGCACACGAGTAGCACCATCGCATATACCTTCCCCCACCGACAAATCAATTATTCCCCCTTTTTTGCCTCCGTATCTCTGAACCCTCCGGCTGTCGGTCGATCCCGCACCCACGCGCACAACTCCCCCGACGACGATCCCCGACAAATACGCTCACAGCCGCCTCCCCTCCTGGCCTGCCCCGCGCCCCGCCCGCCTCGCCTTTCTGACGCGTCCACCACGTGCCCGCCGCCCCCCCACCGTCGATCGCTCGACCAAGTAACCCTTGGTATACGTATGCACCAGATCGGATCCTTCGCATGACTTGCCTGCATACACGTACCCGATCCAGCTGGATCCCCCCCACTCGCCACGTAAAATACTGTACCGTCGGGCGTGGCTTCTTCACCCTTGGGTGTCAGTCGGTACTGCACCCGCCCTACCTTGTGTTTCAAACACGGGGGCGGCCCCCGGCCTCCCTCCGTCCCTCGCCCGCCCTCCATCTCACTCATCCTTGTGTTCCAGTCACCTCCCCCACCGCCTCCCACCGGTGCATGTTTCGAAATGCAGGCAGGTTCGTTGCGTGAGATTCGAGCCTTTGTGTTCTGTACGTACCGCTTCCTCGATTCCATAAAAATGCATCTTCCTGGTGCGTTGTTCCCAATACGAACGGCTCTCCCCCACCAACGGCGGCGGGCGCCCGCGGAGAACAACGACAATGATCACAACAACGGAGCGTCGTCACAAAGGAAACACGTTCGACGAGAATGAGTGTGAGAGACGGAACAGACTTCGTGAACACAATCGAGTAATACTAAAGTATGAGAGGCCGGAGCACAACAACAGACCGCGTACGCAGAAAGAACAGCGTTCCTTTCCTTTCGTTTTCGACTTCCCTTTGAATAAATCCCCCCAGCCTTCACGCGTCGTCCACGAGCTTCTCCTCCGCCTTCCCCTCCGCCCGCTCCGCCCCCGCCGTCGGCTTCCGCGTCGGTTTCCGCCCGTAAAACTCGGCGATGATCTTGGGGTTGATCCGGTTCAGCTGCTCCTTGGGGAAGATCCGCAGCAGGCTCCACGCCAGGTCGAGCGAGTCGAAGATCGTGCGCGACTCGTACGCGCCTGTCGGTCGCCGTGCGCGTTTCGCGCCGTCAGAAAGAAAGAAAAGGAAGAAAGAAACAAGGAGCGGCGGCGAGAGACGCCGGACGTACCCTGGCCGACGAACTGCCGCTCGAATTTATCCAGAAACTCGAGCGCGAGCTTGTCTTCGGGCGAGAGCGCCTCCTCTCCCACCACCGCCTTCATCGAAGCCGCGTCCCTCCCGATGGCGTACTTCGCGTACTATGCAACGACAACAACAACAAGGACACCACGCCCACCCCCCGAAAAAAAAAAGCCGTCAGCCCTTGCCCCAACAACACGAGGCGAGCCCGGTGCTTACCAGCTGGTTCGACACGTCTCCGTGGTCCTTCCGCGTCAGCTTCTCGCCGATGGCGCTCTTCATCAGTCGCGACAAGGACGGCAGCACGTTGATCGGCGGGTAGATCTGTCGGTTGTGCAGCTGTCGGTCCACGAAGATTTGGCCCTCGGTGATGTATCCCGTCAGATCGGGGATGGGGTGCGTGATATCTGCAGGGGCCGGACAGCGCTCAGCCTCGTGCGCGGCGCGCAGGCGCGCAACAATGCCAATGCCAAAAACGCGCAAGGCTCACCGTCGTTCGGCATGGTGAGGATCGGGATTTGGGTGATGGACCCGTTCCGGCCTTGGACCCGCCCCGCCCGCTCGTAGATGGTCGAAAGATCCGTGTACATGTATCCGGGGTACCCGCGACGTCCAGGCACCTCCTCGCGCGCGGCCGACACCTGGATCGAACCCCGTTAGAGCTCCTCGACGGTCGGTCCACGAGGCCCTGACGTCACCCACCTCGCGCAGAGCGTCCGCGTACGACGACATGTCCGTGAGGATGACCAGGACGTGCTTCTCCAGCTGGTAGGCGTAGTACTCCGCCGTGGTCAGCGCCAGCCGCGGGGTGATGATGCGCTCGATCGTGGGGTCGTTCGCCAGGTTCAGGAAGAGCGTGACCCGGTCTAGACTGCCGTTCTCCTCGAAGTCCTGCTTGAAGAAGCGTGCGGTCTCCATGTTCACGCCCATCGCCGCGAACACGACCGAGAAGTTGTCTTCGTGCCCGTCGTGCACGTCCTTCGTGGGGCCCTTGACCAGACCCGCCTGGCGCACGATCTGGGCGGCAATCTGGGAAGCAGCGTGAGCCTCGATGACCGCAGAGCGAGCTTAAAAACGGCCGATGCGGGCGGAAATGACCTCGTTGTGGGGAAGACCGGCGGCAGAGAAAATGGGGATCTTCTGCCCACGCGCGATGGAGTTCATGGTGTCGATGGTAGAGATCCCGGTCTGAATCATCTCCTCAGGGTAGATGCGGGAGTAGGGGTTGATCGGAGAACCTGAACGAGGGTCAATCGAGAGAGAACGTGGACGACCGGGCTCCAGGGGGCGCACCGTTGATGTCCAGATAGTCTTCCGCAAAGACCTTGGGCCCATTGTCGATCGGGTTCCCAGAACCGTTGAAGATGCGGCCCAGCATGTCCTCCGCAACCGGCAGCTTCATGCTGCTTCCCGTGAACTCGACGTGCGTCGCCTTCACGTCCACGCCCGAAGTGCCCTCGAACACCTGCACGATCGCCTTCTTGCCCTGCACCTCCAGCACTTGCCCCCCCCGTTTCGACCCATCCGGCAGCGTCAATTGCACGATCTCGTTATAGGACGGGAACTACCGTCCGCGGAATGAGCGGGAAAAGAACCTCCCTCCCAGCAGGCCAGGCGGAAGACACGCGTACCTTGACATTGTCCAGAACGACGAGGGGGCTGCAAAGGCGCGCGGTTAGCACTCAGGATTCGGCGCGCCGAACGCGAGGACGGGGTCGGTTTACCCGTTGATAGCAGACACCGTGCGGTAGTCTGTCGGGTGGAACGAGTCAGCAGGCGGCCAGGACACGGAGGGGCAGACCGGAACGGCGTGCTTGCCTAGGTGAGGCTGCACGCGGTATTCGCGCGTCACGGCGGCGGCATTGATGGCGGCCAGTTCACTGTCGCTCATGCGTGGATCGCTGGTGGCCATGGTGCTCGCGCTGTTCGTAGGTGTGTCGTGTAGATGGAAGAGGTATTAGGGTCGTCGACCTCGACGGATGGCGGATGGCGCTCCCGGAAACAAATTCGGTCGATTTTCTCACGGCTGCTTTCTGCCGCACCGCCGACTGGGTGGCACCGATCGGTGCTTTGAAGTACAGTATTTATTTTTTCCACGTCCATCCACTCGCTCGCCCTAATTTCTACACTCTTATAAAAGTAGCTGTATCACCTGCTGTGAGGCTGCGCGGACGGTCTCAAGATCATCCGACATCCTGAGTCGAAGATAAGGTGGATGAGCTTCATTGACATCGAAGGTAGAAAAGGCGCACCACTCCGTTTCGGCCAGAAGCTCCTCCGCCTCGTCGGTATCTCTATCCAAGTCCCTCGTCTGAAGCGTCAGATACAAGTGCTCGGCGGTATCCCCGCGGACCTCGTCCCAATGTAAGCGTTTCCCGCATGGCAGGGCCAGAGAGCGGTCTAACTCACCCGCGGATATTCGTGAGTCAAGAAGTCGGCGAAGCAGGGTACACATGTTGCGTAAAGTTGGGGCACACTCAGTAGGTTGACGGCCCTGAGAGGAATTAGAAAAATCCAGGCGAATAGGGGGGGCGGGCAGTTTACGTCTTCATGGACTCGTGTATTCTGTGGACGCTCTTCAGCCTCGACGCGCCCCGTGTGGTGATGGATAATAGCGCCTGCAGGCTGAAGGATCGTCGGTACAACCCCGACGAAGAAGGGGGGAGGTCGGCACACCTTTTCAGCCCTTCTGCGTCGCTGGCGAGAGGCGTCAGAGCCTCGGCCTCCAATAGCACGTTGAACATTTGCAGAACCGGGAGGACGTTGTTGTTTGATCCTAGGTTGGACTTCGCGCGCGATATAAGATATCCCGCGAACTTTCGCTGGTCGATGGTGCCGTCCACCGCGACTACAGGTAGCTTCTGGACGTAGGCTATCAGACTGTTGGCGACAGGGCGTTGCTAGACATGGATGAGAACATATGGGTGAAGGCATAGCGAAGCCACCCACAGTGCTATCTGTCTTGCTGCTGATACTCAACAATAAACCGGCCATGACATCGAGCCAGTACTCCTTGACTTCTAAGAGCCGCATGGCACGAGGGAATAGCCAGCTGCTGTCTTGCCATCCCCAGGTTTCCATGTTGTCACTAAGGCCAGGGTAAGCCCTCACGTTTATCAACGCTTGGATGGGGACGAACCCGATGAATAATGACTTCAAAAGGCCTTCGCCTTGAATCCGCCATGCCTCTGCATTCGGCACAGATGGCAAAGGCTCGTTCAACAGGGCTACCACCTGTTCACCAGCCTGCTGACGGACGTTGTCCAGCCGCTCAATGCCCTGCTTGAGGATCCCGGACACGGCAGCATGGTACTTCCCCGGCGGGAAATATTCAGCAAAATTATCGATGTGATGGGCATTGCGGAACATGATGGCGGTGAATCTGCTCAAGCCTTGAACGCAGGTGATACGGACCCAAGAGCCGACGTCACCGCGCTCGTCGACACTGTAATCCTCAAGGCCGGATATCAAGGCGTCAAATAGGGAGTGTATCTCACTCGGGGCTAGGACTGCGAGCAGTCAGTCTACGCACGCGGACTGTGACGACAAGATCTCACGAGATTGTATCTTGCCTACAACGCAGCCCAAGATTTGAGTGATTGACGCGTAGAAATTCCGTCGTGCTTCTACGTTGGACATCCGTTTTGGAGACTTGCAGAAACGGAAAAGTCAGCCAGACATTCTTTCGCAAGACTGGGGCCCTTACAATCTTGTTCACAGACCGCAAAAGACAAGCAATTGCGTCCTTCAAGCCGTGGTCGTGCGCAGTATAATCCAGTGCTCCAATCAAACGTGCAAGGCTCTGTTGCACACCCGGTGAGCCCTCCTGGAAGTCTCGGATCGACGTGCCGGAGCGACGACGATTGGTTTATTATCATATAAGAGTGAAAGTGAAGACTCATCTCTGGAGGACCGCAGAACAATCTACGAGCCTGCTGATTTGACCCATGGCCGAGGAGGCCGCTTCTTGCACTGGCACTGCCCGATGCTTCAACCCGATATCAATAATCTTCCGCCAATGCGGGACAGACGACCCATTCTCGAGCTGAATCTCGTGAACCGTGATGCTCTGAGCAATAAGATGGCAGGCCGCCGCTGTGATGAGCTCCTGGCGGGGTGATTGTATCGTATCGAATGGTACATCTGCGAGGAAAGTGAACAACTGTCGTAGGATTAGAACATTCGACATCAATAGCGAACGCGGTGAATGGGGCGAACAGCTTTTCTGTGTTCCTCCAGATTGTGGTGATCCAGATTGGTTTGGCGGAACTCTGCTGCAAGTTCGGTCATGGCAAGCAAGGCGCCATGAATGTCTGAGAAGTCTGAAGTCGAAAGAAGAGGACGCTGTCCGAGTAGCTTTAGTAGAAGTGGCAGGCAGGCATAAGAAGCATGCTTACGATACGACGGGAACATTCGGGGCCCAGTGTGGGTAACTCTTGCTTGCATATTTCTCGCAGTGATTGGGCACCAAGTTGTCTCATCGAAGAATCCCAGTGGCGTAAGGTAACGTTCAAAAGATGGTCGATCAGATACGGACGGTAAAATTCATGTCTGGAAGGTGTAAGCCAGAGGTCAACGATGACTCAAGGAGAGACTTACTCGGCCGTCTGTACTGCCGCCGTGAGGAATGCATTTCTACGGACGCCAACCATGAAGAAGTCGGTCTTCCGCAAGACATCGATTCCGTGGGGGAACAAGCTCTATAACAACAAACATGAGTAGAGAGCCCTGATGATCAAAACATTGGACATACCGTACGCCCGACATACTCTTGGAAAGTTGCGCTAGCAGCCCTGCGAATGTGCACTTCCCTGTCGTATACGGACACAACTACCAGTTTCTTAGCAAGCACTTCAGAGAAAGGTTCTAGGACGGAAGGACTGTAGGATCTTGCAAGCGACCAGAGTACGTAGGCAGCCGAATCTCGTACACTTGAACCGATCGAGTGCGCGCCCTTGCGGATGTCGAATAAAAGTGCCTGTTCGACAGAAGGATTAGCGGGCCAGCAAGGTGCATGGCGTAAGTGGATCATTTACTTTAATCATCCAGTCGGTGAGCGTGCCCAGGGACTCGTTTGGTACGAGACCTCTGCGGGCCAACTCTGCGCATACAAGGCAGGCACCTTGCCAGGTAGACTCGGCGATTGCAGGCATGTCGTAAAGAGATGCGACACCTATTGAATGAATGGTAAAAAGGTTGATTGCAGTGTCGACGACTTGATCGATAAACTCTGGAGGTAATCGCTCCGATATGCGTGCAATTGCCTTGGCAGAGGCCCATCGAACGATCGTATCCTAAGTGTGCTGCTGTGTGAGGATCAATAAGAACACTGATGTCTAAGTGTCTTACCCTGTCTTGTAAGCCAGGGAAAAGATCTTCGAGGACAGACTCTATCTCCTCTGGTACATCTGCATCCTCTTCCGAAAGCGGAGGATGAGATTGTTCATGTCCCGTTGTCGTAAGTACACGACCTGATATGATGGAAAGGTGAGACCTGCAATTCTGAGTAAACGGTGATGATATACCTCTCCTGCGATTGCTGATAGAGGTCGTGGGGAGAAGGCGCAGGGCAGCACGGGAGACGAGTTTGATCTTTAGCTTCCTGACAATGGCGTTGGTCATCAACAGTTTATTGCTCTCGATCAGCCTCCCCAGAGCGAGCATGGAAGGAACATGGGCCATTGCAATCTCTATCGGCGCTGTCTTCATGATCTCGCACAGTGTTTGTAGGGCCCCGATAGACTTGATGCGAAGGAAAGGACGTCAAGGTTTGATCACACGTTAAAAGTGTTAAGTACCTCGAATATATTGTGCTCTGCACGAGCTATTAAATCATTGCACCACGCCAGGAAGCCAGGGAAGCGTGAGGTAGTGTCTTTCCTGCAGCAAGGCGTATTGGTAATAAGGGCAGGGAGCGTGTTGAAAACTCGATTACCTCACATAAAACCGGGACAAAGCCAGAGCTGCACCTTCACGCTCAAGACCCGACTTTCCCAGACATTTCTTCGCTTCTGCCTCGATACTAGCCGCAGTTTCGCCCAAACGGCCTGGCTCGTCAAATTGGGAGAAGTCAAAGGGTATCATGCAAATGAGGGAGATCCACAGGAAAACCACATATTGAAGAGACCATATCAGGGAACCTTCTAGTTCATTGAGATGTCGCAAAAAGTTCAAAGCGACAGAAAGATCGGCGATTTCATGCGGGAAGAACCTGACTAAAATATGTGCTCAATAACCACACATCCAGAGTTATGGATGAACTGACTGATCGTCTTGTAACCTCGACACTTAATGTAGTGATACAGTATGAGAGATATGCGGGAAAGGGCGCTCGCGCGTTTCGAGTCAGGCTTGTCCAGAGCCAACGCAGAAGCATGTTCTTTCAGCTGGTCCACGACGGGAGATACCAGCTCTTCTAGAAACGGGTCCAAAAGATAGGACTGTTCCTGATATTCTGCAAGCTGGAAGAGGAGAATAAACACCATCGCAATCGGAAACTGTTCAAAGATGACATACAATCCGAAACAGAGCCCCCCTCGCAACGGCGTCATTTCTGCGCTCCTCTTCTGTGAGGTCCCTGTTCAAGTCAAACTGCAGGATGGACCTCTGTAGCTTAACAAATTCGTCGTATTTCTCAAACCTCGCGAGGATGCGAGCCTCCGCATATTCCTCCATGTCCACGCGTGATCGGCCCGTAAAGATCCTGCAGACGAATATAAAAGGGGTGAGGTCTTCCTGGGGAAACGTGATGATCTTGTATTAGGCGATCTGCCCGGTTCGCCTGCTCTATCAAGCATCCCGGTCCAACGCCTCACCCCATTCGATATCCCGGATACATCGTTTGGCCTGCCTTGCCGGCCCAGTTGAAATCGACGGGCATCGCGCCCTCTTACTGTTGAACGACCATGACATCGGGACAACGTAGGTCTCTAAAGACAATGAGTTCCTCTCGTGCACAGCCTGAGCATTCTTAACATTTTACATCACCCTAGATTAAGTACAGCTGGGCAGCACATCAGGTCATGTAACCTGTCCGATCCGTCCATGTCGATTTGGACTACCAGACAGGAAGAACACGATGTGTTCATGCACACAGGAAGGAATACAGATCTTTGATGCTTGTCTAGTGGTATTATACTACACGAGAGATTGCACTACTACAGGAGGGACTGATTGTGCTGCAAGATGAAGGGCCCAGGGGTTGGTGGATTGTTGTCGCGTACGTGCGCGTGGTACCACTAGTGAGATACTACTAGGACAGAGATCATAAACAGTTTACGGCCATGGTCAGAATACAAAAAAAAACACTTGACAGCGAGTGAAAGCGCACAAAAACCACAATAACGTCAACATCCAATCTCCACACTGTCCGCCCATTCACGGATGGCAGACTGTTTGACCTCTTCTTCCTTCCGTCTTCGTTCGGAAGTCCGTGATCCATGTATGCACACATTGAGCCGATACATTTTTTCAAATGCCGCAGCGACCTTCTCGTCCATAGATTCCTCGTCCGATGTCGGCAGCGAGCCTGAAGAAAAAGTTGAATGCTGATGCGAGTCTTCGAGAGCTTCAAGGTCTCGCAAGGTCATAGTATCGTCAGTCACGTCACCCGTTGCCTTGTCCCGGAGAATCATGCTTCTCGACCAAACGACGATAATCTGCTGGTGTACGGCGTACAGTCGGTCCGTACTGGGTCTAGCACTTGGGACTCCTCTGGAACGCCAGGATAAAGGGTCTTGAGCATTTCAACATCGGCCTCCTCGCCAAAGCACATCAGCACAGAAACGCCATAGATGTAGTCAACGAGATATTGAGGAGGTGCGGTGTCTTCCGTCGCATTTGGGAGGGGGATGTCAAGGCTCCAGTGGCCATCATACAGGCTCGTGAGCCATACCAAGGAGTCGTCGAGGATATGCAGGGCATAACGATAAGGTCGGCCATCGGTATATGTTTGAATGTTTGCGGATTTGTTGCATGGAACATCTTCAGTCACTAAGAATATGATTCGGAACCTTGAATAAGATGTTTCAACTCATGCAAATCACCATGCAGATGACGGACTCACACGTATCAATGCAACTTTCCGTCGGTCAAATTCCAGATGGGTAAAGACATCCAAGAGGATGCCGTTGCGGATGTCATCATACCCAACGATGGAGCTCGGCGGGTCATACAGCTGTGATCGCCCTTTGAAAATGTCGTTTAGGAACTGTTTAATTTTTCAGCTTGTTTACACTGACATGTCAGATAATGATACACGTACCGACTGTTGCTTTTTGGCTGGGAAAATATGACAGGGTTCCATATGTACGGATTCGGGCAGAAACACTCCTGCTCCCCTATTCCCATCCCTCTGGGCTACTCCACGGTGAAATTCACGCCCATGTGTCCGCCTAGTTCGCATGTCCGTCCGGGACCTGTTCACGTAACGCGGGTGCACAACACGGTCCCCATTGAAGGCTAAAAGAATGGGACTCGAAGTTGAGTATTTTGTGGGGCTGATAACGCAGTGGCACTCACCCTCACTCAAGAAGTAGAAGAATACTTCACCATCTTCTACTTGAGCTAAAGCCTCATCCACAGGTCTCTCTCCATTTTCATCATATGCGACGGATCCATCCAGGCCCAAGATCGACCATGCGACGTAGTGAAGCCATTTGCAGGGCTTCGAAGTAACAGAGTTCGCGATTTTCGTGGGGATGGTAAGCGCGGGGCAAGGATTTATGTTGAATATAACAGTGGAAATAGTGTGAGTCTGTGGATCGGTGGACGGGGGCAAATTACTAGGAGTAGCGGGAACGAAGTGCGAATCGACCACGGTCGTCGCTGGTAGGTTCGGAACAACCCGCCTTTCAGAGTCCGTTCCAGGTCCGTTCCGAGGTACCCGGCGCGAGACACAACATATGCCCGTACTGTAGAGCGGGAAGCTAGTCAGGCTCCTGGGACCTGCGCAGAACGACTTAGCAGTCTTAGATACATACCGTCCTCCAAGTCGCGATGCTCGCTGCCGCCACCTCATTCTTTTCGCGCTCGAACATCTCTCAAAACTACAACATTGGCGCTCCTTCCAATAGTAGCCGCACAGGAACTCCTTCACCTTCCGTCTCAAGCTCTCCTTCCACATCTCTCCCCGCCGTTGCACATGTACCTACTTTCCAAGTCGGGCTATGGCGCGTGCAATCGGCCTCTCACAAGACCACGAACAAGCGCGTATCAGTTTGGTCGTTTGACAAGAGGAGTGCTGAGATGGATCGTATGACGGCCGCGGCACGGGAGACCGCGCTGGATGTGCTAAAGACCGAAGTACATATCTTTGTTGTGCATCGCAAGGATATATTTGACTTCACGGTTTATCCAGGCATCTTCCTTGAGCAGGTTGCGCCATCCTTGCATCCTCGGTGCGCTGTGAATTCACCGTGCGTTTGGACGCGGAAACTGACTATATCCTCCCTACCAGAGGTCGTCGAGCCCCTAGAGGAAACTCGTGGAGAACTTCATCTTCGCAACTGAACCTCTTCTCTCGTCGTTGTATCCTCGCCATCCCTGGCTCGCCCTACTCCTCGTCATTGGTAGACCTTGACGAAGTAGAAGTCCGTCAGCTGCTGTGGTTTCTTCTTCAGGACGTGAGTGCGGCCGCTAATCCCTGTCTCAAACAGATCCAGAAGGGCATCCTTCAACTCTGTAAAGGTCTTCAATTTCTTCACACCTCCGCGCGCCGCATCCACACAAACTTGAAGTCCTGAGAGTATCCTTATCAACAATGCGGTAGGTCCCCTCCCCCACGCCCAAGACGGGCCATGCTAAGTCGATTCCAGGGGGACTGGAAAATTGGTGGCCTTGGGCTTACTATATCATTAGCGGGAACGGACGGACCCCCGCGATGGGAGTTTCCAACATATGACAGTCGAATGACCCCATATACACAACGGTCTTTTGATTACATGGGCAAGTCCGTCACCCTTTCCACAATACACGCTTCTGATTTTGCGTGCTCAACAGCTCCAGAATATGCCCTCGACGAAGTGCTGAGCACATGCTTCGGACATGTACTCACTCGGATGTCTCATGTATGCGGTTCATCTCAAAGGGGAACCTCCTTTCAAGAACTTCGGTAACCTCGGCAGTATGCGAGAACATGCTGGAAAGCAGGATCGTAGGGATGGAGCGATTGGACAAGGATTTACAAAGTGCGCACCCCTCAGACTTGCAACTGTTTATCACCTCAACTTCCGTGCGTAGGTTTGCTCAGGTCTCTTATCACCCGCCAACCCGGTGGGAGACCCACCCCCGAAACCCTTCCGTCCCATGCCTTCTTTTCTTCGCTGCCCATCTCTACACTCAATTTCCTCGATCCGGTCCAATTTTGCGGCCAAGTCCAGGGAAGAAAAGATCTCATTCATGAAAGGTACTCACAGGCGTCTTGGACCGCTTTTCAGAAAGCCTCCGAATACGAAAAATTCTACCGTCACTCCTTGAAGAAGTGCGTATTCTCTCCAACTTTTGGCATCCATGTGAATCGAGTGAAACAGATGAAAGATCCCCACCTGTTACCATCAATTCTTCCGAACGTATTCTTGGTTTCCAAAATCATCTCTCCCCAACAATTCGCGACCCTTGTGCTCCCGAGCCTCAAACCGCTCTTCACTATCAAAGATCCACCTCAGAACATGATTCACACTTCTGGATAACCTGGGGACACTACAAGGCAAAACAGAGAAGACAGTCTTCCGAGAACGTGTGTCTCTTCATTCCATTTGTGGATCTCCCAGGCAGACCTTTCAGCATCAGACGTCTTACCGCTGGTCTATAACGCTCTCGAGTCGGAACACGCAATTGTATGTTGAGGGCCATCGGACAATACTTCTTCGCAAGCTTCTAAACTCATCGAACAGGTTCAAGAACGTGCCTTGAAGGTTGTCCCAGACCTGTGCGAGTCTATCGATTATGCTGAAGTACAAGGCGTTTTGTTCCCTCGCGTCGCGGTAAGCATTCAACTGACATACTATTTTTACTGCAAGTTTCTGATACTTGTGCACACATCAGCTGGTCTTCACCAGGACGCGCATCCTGTCGGTCAAAGTTGCCACTCTCGTCACATTCTTAAGCATGGTTAAGACCCTTGATCAGGTATGTCACAAGTTCAAATGCGATTATAAGTACCCGATGCACACGATGATATCTCCAGTCGAGTTTGACCCAAAAGCTTGTTCCGCTACTGTCCTAAAATTCGAACTAAGGAGCCTGCCGTCATGGTATGTCTGTACACGATGGCACTCTAGGATAAGATTCATTCCCGGTACTACCAGATGGCAACACTCTCCGTCCAGGAGGCAATGGGAATGAAGGTTGACAGGGATGCAGTGGCGACATTAGGTCCTCCCCCAACTATGGGCGATGTGCATCGGTCCTCGTATGCCTCATATATCAGCCTCGCAGGATCCCTCAATCTGATTTTTTTTCGTCTCACAGTCATCAATGTGGATCAGTTCCAGCGCTTCATGAGTGTCATCCGAAAACTCGGCGACCGTGTCGAGAAGGAACATAACCAGTACCTACGCGATTCCCAGCGTATTGAGGACCGCTCGGCCATCAACGTGAATGGGACGTCTGGAGCACCCTCGAGTACCGGCCCCGTCGACTTCGAGAGTCTTGTCGGAGGAACGAATACCGCTACGGTCAAGGCCGATACCAATTTCGACGGCACAACCGGTTGGGATGATGATGTCTGGGGAAGTATCCTGGCTTCTGCTCCTGACGTGAGTACGATCTCTCTTTCAACTCTCGCCCCGCTAATTTTTGCTCTCCTCGTCACTAGACTCCCCGCACACAAAGCCCGCAAACAGCTAACCCAATGCATGCACCGCATACTCATAACAACTCCTTACCGTCGTCGTCTTCGCCCCGACTACATACAGTACCTACAGCCCGGACGCCCTCGAAATCTGCTCGAAGTCTGGGCGCGAAACCCATACCCCCTCCCTCCAATTATTCCTCATCCTTCCAGCCGACATCGCCTCTCGCCTCGTCGTCTTTCACATCCCCGCCTATGAATGGAGGCATGGCACCTATGCAACCGAATCACACTGGTCCTTCCTTCTCCCGACCACCAAGTCTGTCGATGGGCCAACAACCCCTTGCGCCTGCCAAACCGAACTACAACCTCAACCTCTCCCAGCTCTCAAGTAACCCTCCTCCCTTCCCTTCATTCGGAGCTCCCCCGTCGATGTCCCCGCCCGTAATGCAGCAGCCTTCTTTCCCCGCTTTAGCGCCTGCGATGACCCCGTCTGTGCCTATGTCAATGTCATCACCACCGACCATTGCGTCAAGGCCGGGGATGGGCGATTTGCTCGCCCCCTCGCGACCACAGCAGCCGTCGTGGGCGGGAACCGGCACGAACAAACAATTGTCGCAGACGGATTGGGGAGATTTTGACCCACTCGCATGACATCGGACGGACTATTATCGTTACTTTCTAGATCTGAACGTAGAATAATTCTGGAATTATATGTGGTGTCGTAGTTACGCGGCTTCTACCTGCACGCCTTGCACGCGCCCGACGCTGGGTGCTTCAACGATCGTCTGTTGCCAGTCTGCACGGCTGCCCCATGTTTCCGGAAACGAATCTAGGGGGAGACCGAGGATATCCCTCAGGATTATCAACGCGCCCATCTTGGAAGTTACCGCGTTGTATTCTTTACACAGGGTGCTTTGGATGCCTGCGGACAGAGCGTTGTTGAGCTACACAGAACCGAGCGAGAGTGTGCAAACTTACAGTCAGGACACCCTTCTGAGTCGCCCTGTGGAATGCAAGGGCATTTGCTCACGGCCTCCTCCGCCTCGTTCAGGAGATTGGATACTGCATCGGATTTACTGGTCACTATCTGAATGATCAAGAGAAACGTCAGAAGACATGCTCACTGTGGTCGAATGTCTTCGCAGCGATGCCACTTCCTGGACCAGTGTGATCGTAGAAAATGAGACTGGACAACCCACTCAGTGGCGAGTGCGCAGGAGCAGAAAGGGTCGTACCGAGCGGGTCGCACACGCAGCGACGGCAATGCCATATTCTCTTTCTCTTTGGCTTTACATTCTGTCCGTAAGTCTGCGGCCAAAGAGAAACGATTGAGAATAGCGTGTTCGGCCGAGTGGATGGCGGCCGCAACGCCAATTTGCCGTTCAACCAGCCAGTTTAAGGTGTCTTTGGATACGTCGAGCCACATTCCTGTCGAGACACGCTCGTATGGAGGCATATCTACAAAGACGGTGTCGAGAATTCGCCCGTTCCTAAGCAATGCATTAGCGGTTAGTACAGCCAGAGACCTTTGCTACCTTACTTTTCTTTGAAAAAGCCTATTGGAGCCGAAGGAGTTAGGTACAGCCTTGATATCTTACGGTGGTACGGGCTTACCGAACACCGAGGTCTTAATGTCCACCCCTATTGACACCAGTCAAGGCTCGAAGGTCATTGAAGCACGAAAACATGAACGCACGACCATAAAACGCCAGTCGTGGGGAGTTCCGTATTTCACGAATGCGATGTGTTTGGACCGCATCCACATCCCTATGTTAAAGTTCTAGGCTTCATAACAATTAGGGACAAGTGACATGCACTCACGTGTAATCCCTGCGAAATCCTGGGCCGTTGGTACTGTCGTCTGAAGGCAAAGAAAAATGACACATACCTGGGCTTTGTCGTCCATGCCACATTCGTACGTACCAAATGTGCTTTCTTCGAGTCGTGATTGACCTCATGGACCTAGAAATATGTGTCGAGACTACGTTGCCTCGACGGATGAGAAAGGACTAACCAAAAATTGTAGCCCTTGATGTGTGAACTAGCTCCTCATCAGCATGGGGGAAAAACAGTCAGATGCGTGGTCACTCACGATACCTCCTTCATACAGTTCGAAAAGCGCGCGGGATACCTCAAGTTCTTCCATAACCCGCGCAACGACGCCTGGTTGCCCAAGCTTTGTCACATCAATCAGAGAGTATTTCTCTTCTTCCGCACCGCGAAGTGAAACATCCTTCGCAGGATACGGAAGAAACTTTGGGTGGGTATGATACCTGAAAGGCGAGTTAAAATAAAAAATGAGCCAAACAAAGAGAACATATACGCACCAGCCATCCCTGTCCTTCTCGAGTCTCTCTTCACACAACTGAACCGTCAATGGTCCGAACCATTTTTGATCCTCCTTCCGCATTGGCATCTCGAAGGCCGCGCATTGCAAATGTGCTTCGACGATGGTAGCGTTGTCAAGGTTGACGATCAGATCGTCGACGGGTTTCTCCCATATATCGTCCGGATGACTGAGATAATACTGGTCGATAGGATCGCCGCTGGTGACAAGGACACCTAATGCATCCCGGGCACGACGACCTGCTCGTCCTATTTGCTGGCGCTGTGTAGAAAGACTACTGAGTCAACGAAAACGCCCGTAAGTAGCGTGCGTTACCAAACTAGCAACGTTCGATGGAAAACCAAGCATGATGACCGCATCAAGCACACCAATATCCACTCCCAGTTCGAGGGCGTTAGTGGCGATGATTCCGAGGAGCTTCCCAGAGAAGGCTTCTTGTTCTATCTTACGCCGATCGTGCTGCGAATAACCTGGA
This sequence comes from Amylostereum areolatum, assembly GCA_012932865.1. NCBI lineage: Eukaryota > Fungi > Basidiomycota > Agaricomycetes > Russulales > Stereaceae > Amylostereum > Amylostereum areolatum. Next base: position 31,952 of record SAXG01000027.1, read on the forward strand.
GCAGACGATCAGAGAGAAATAAGAGTATACTACGAGTGATCCGATTACCTCCTCTGTACGCCATCACTCTGTCCAGAATATCAAATCGACCCTCAGCGGTCAAGTCCTGTCTGATAGTTTTCATAGCCTGTAGGCCAACGATGAATACGAGTAGGCCATGGTCAGGGGTGACGCAATTCATACCAGTTCGCATGTTTTCCGAACCTCCAGGCAATCTAATCAGCAATGCTCGAGGAGTAACGCTACAATAGCAGCGCCTACCTTACAGAAGAGAATGACCCTTATACCCCGTTTCATGAGATACCTCATTAAACCTGTCGCATCGGTGATGGCGGTCCTCATCTTTCCTAGCTTGCGCGCATCCAGGCTGACGAAGGGAGGGTCCCATATCACAAAGTCCTTCTTTCCCGTAGGTGCACCGTCTTCAATCACAGCTTCGACGGTCTAATGGCCTGTTACATGAGCTGTTCCTAGACAACGAACAACACGTACGTCTAGCCCAAAGATGCTCCTCATATGTTCCTTTGGCTTGGATATGGTTGCGCTACAAGAAACAAATCGAATCCTCCTGTCTACATGGTGGCATGAGAAACAAGCCGCGAAGTTGAAAGCCGTGCGTACTTCCTAGCGCGGCGCAAATCCTTCGCAGACGTCGCATGACCATTGCCGCGTGGCTAGAGACACGTTGAAGTAGGTCCCGGACAGACACAAGGAGTTCATACCTCCCAAAGACATCGTGGTAGTAATGCAACTCGTCGACAACAAGGAGCTTCAAATTCTTTAAGAACCTACGCCATGTTCAGAATATGTCTGAGGGATATTGGTGAAGTAGTAAACCTTCTCCAAAGGTCTTCATGAGGCAGAATTGCGGCGTGGATTGTGTCCTGAAAGCATTGGTACAGGTGACAATCCAGGGTGAATACCGCTCACAAAATTCGTCAGGATGACGGATGCGGTTTCCCTAATTCCTTTACAGATGTCAGCCTGAAGATACACACCACCTGGAGGGGGAAAGGTCATACTCGGCCGGTTCTCTTGCGAAGTGTCACCATCATATGTATCAACCTACGAAAGATCTTTCAGGATAAAGAGGGAAAAGTAATGATAGCGAATTTACTTGAACGTTTTCGAGCCCGGGACATGCGTACACCAGTTGTGCAAAAGCTGCCTTCTGGTCTTGGGCCAAAGCCTGACCTGGGGTAAGTAACATACGGTAAGTCAAGAATGATGACAAGCCTTGGTCGGGTAAATCAGCAACGCTGTAGCGGAACTATCTTCTTCCAGAAATCGTAGGATGGGGGCCTTGTAAGGGGTTTAACAACGAGGAAAGCAGATTATCGTGCAGTATCCACCTGGTAGATGACAGACTTTCCCGAAGCAGTACTTGTTGAGACGATGACGTCCTTGCCCTCCGTGAGGGCTGATATAGCTTCCGCTTGGTGGGAATACATGGTACTGATGTTCCGAGATTCTAGAAATGCATGTTGGATACTCTCAGAGAAAGGAGGATCGAGGACACCTGGGGTAAAACTTGAGATATACGATCGTGTCGAGAAGAGTAAACGCCACTACCTAGGTGACCCTCTCGAGCCTCGAATGTACGCTTGTCTTGAATTTCGCCAGCGTACCACAGCTCCTTCTGGATCAAATCCACAACGCTACCGATTGAAGGACGGTCCTCAGAACTAGGAACAACCGAGGGCTCCTCTCCGTGCGAATCTGAAAATGCATTGTGGAATAAGGACGCTGGGTTCACAGGCGCACAGTCCTTCCCAGCGGCTTTCAAAAGCGCGACTGGATCGCCATCGTCGGGAGTGGCGGATATCAATCTAAAGCACCAGCCAAAAGAGTCAAGCTCGCGAACAGAACGCACGTACCGCGCCTCGCTTACTGATCAATTGCATGGCAGAACGAGTGGTTTCGCTCGTCAACAAGCTTCGTGACTTTGCTCATCTTTACCGTAGGCGGAAGAGACAACATCCTGCATGCATCTCACATCAATATTGCGTTCATTCATCCAATTTGAAGCGCTCACCCATGGTCGGACTTACGGGACCCATAACCGTCGTTACCGTTGAACTCTAGCACAAGAACGTGTTCATCACCGTCGTCGTATACCGCTTTCCGGGATTCGACATCGTCGTCCACTGGCACTATGTCACCTTCATCTCCATTGCCGGATTGAATGAATTTTCCAAAATCGGGCGACTTTCCGCGGGCGTTGATACGAAGTTCGTCCTTCGGTTTGTATACAAACTCGACTAGGTTAGGGAGAAGGGCCCTAGGAAGGAGTTCCAGCGATTAAGAGAGACTTCACAGGCCGTGGAACATACTTAATCTCCGCCACCTCCCCCAGATCCAAAGGTCTGGAGTATATATAATGAGTTAACCGGCGTGGAGAGCACACGACCGTCAACGCACTCCTTCAAGAGGTTTTCTATAGAGACGCGGGTCGTCTCTATCGTCATAGGTATGTGCTGGCGAGTCGAGACAAATGCAATCACTGTGTTCATCGCCTTGAACACCTACTAGAGCAGTGAGCATCCGGGTCGTGACGTTTTTACAACCAAATACGCCGGCGTTAGACACACCTTGAACAGCTGTTGCACATCAAGTTATGTACAGACTATATGAAGGAGCTGACTCACATGCTTGAAGTGTTCGGGCCAAGTGTTCGTGGCCTCGTTCATGCCCTTGGTCTCTGCAACTTTGCCTTTGGATGGGCCTCGCCTTCTTTTTGCCGCAGGCCCTGGTGCAGTAGCCTGCCCCTCAGCCCTTCGTTTGCTTGTACTCGCGCTCGGACCTGAAGATCGATTCATATCGAGGCGGGTGTATACACGGAAACGAAATATGGTGGTGGATTACGCGGGTCGAGATTACAGGACGAATGTCGTCGTTGGAACGAGACGCGTCGCGTCGACGCAAGGGTAAGTATATACGTAACGTCACGTGCGCGTTTTGCCTCTCCGGTCGTATGTAAGTACTTACGCGACTTGTACTAGTACTACTACCTACTAACCCAAGGTCAATTGCTCAACGAGCACATCGAGTCGGTGTGCGCAATCTCTTTCTGATGTCTAATGGACTTTTGACCTGAACGCTTGTCAGATGCGGCCGTCATTACCACGCTTGGTCCGTGTCATCCCACGAAGCGCTGTTAAACAAGCAGCGGTTGGCCATCCCAAGCCGAAGATATACAAGGAGCTTCCTAAAAACGTGGCTAGCCCTCCTCCATTAATAGAAGTCCTTTTGCAACGCAAGGCAGCTGCTGGCTCGAGTTACCCCGCGAACATCCGTATCGAGCCCTTGCCAACGAGAGCGACGTTCGAGGGTGTAGGGGACCGGGCTAGGGAGAATTTGCGGGAGATCTTGAGGGAACGGTGACGAACAATGTGAGTCTTCGAGCTAGAACAATGGTCGCAGAGACTTATTCCGTGGTTGTTCTCGTTCTCTATAGGCGTGTGTGCATCTGCACTGTTTGATTTTGTCACACATATATCTCGACACTATCCAAGCTCCTTCTTCTCAGAGCATGTTTGCCGTGCTCATGAACTATAGACCTTGCACTTTGCATTGCGAGTAGTTACATGTTGTTCCAAGGCGAATCTGTATGTATAGCAGACTGAGGCGAAGAGGCTTCACTTTGTGAAGGTCTGACGCGCAACGTCGGGGCGGTACTTACATACCGTACATTTGGTTGTCGACAATTGCACTTACAGCACAAGTGATGTATGCAAGTACTCGGCGCTCGGGTGCTTGAACATGATGTGGAGGTGTGTACATTAATGATAAAACAACTAGCAAGGGGGTAAGTGTTACTGTATGTTACTTGTTACATAACATGCTATGGGCCATGGCTTGTTTGAAATCTGGTTCCGCCGCCCTACAGAGTATACGGCCAACTCGAACAACGCTCCGAGACGCCGAAACAGAGAATACAAGCATGTCGCGAATCGTGAGCCGTTGTGAGCTTTGACTGACTCTGTGTTCCAAGTCGAATGACTGACGGAGTCACTGACCGTTCTTAGTCCTCCTTCCGATTATCCTCTTTCCCGCCCTTTCCGCTCTCGCCTTCCACTTCCTCCTCGGCCATCTCGTCAATTCAGGCGCAGGCGCACAGTTGGCTGCACAATGCCCTCCCAACGCCGGACTTTACAGTTTAACCTACACCAACCATCCCGGCGCTGACCGCACCCTTTGCATCCTCGTCTCCATTTTCCATGCCGCCTTCGACAAATCCACCGAACCTGTTCTGCTCGAGTTCGGAGGCTCGGGCGCTGTCCTTCTCATCTTCCCCTTCGTCGAATCCGCACGGTCAGGCCGTTCCTTCCTCCTCTCCCTCTCCACCGTCGTTGCCTTTGGTCTCGGCTTCCAACGTCTCGGCGCTGGCATCGTCTACCCTCTCTTCTGGACCTTGATCATCTTGTCGGGCACCGCCAGCTTCCGCCAAGGTCCACACGCCAAAATCACACAAGCGTATGCCGAAGCAAACCTGCTCGCACTCTTCGTCCTCGCCGCCCTGTCCGCCGCCATGTTCATTTTGCAGGATCCAATCGTCACCGCCGTTTGGCAGGTGTTCCCCGTTTGGTTGGGCATGACCCGCCTGCTCTATCCCCTCTTCCGTCCCTCCACAACCAAACCGGGTTATGCCGTCACCCAGTTCACCTACCTTCTCACTTTCTTCACCTCAGCAATCTCCCACATTACAGTTTTGGGCCCCTTGGTCCAGGACACAGCCGCGTTGAAGCTCGCATTCTACCCACTGTTCGAGGTGTCCAGTCCTGCGGTCACCACCGTCGTGTCTGCCGCCAAAGTCTTCCTCCAATGGGATCTCTACTTCACCCTCGCTTCCAGCATGATCGGATGTCTTTGGTTTGCCCATAACCGCAGACAATTCGTGTTCATTTCCATTTGGACGGTCATTTCCTCTCTCGCACTCGGTCCAGGAGCGGCCGTTTCCACCGTCCTCATGTGGAGGGAACACAAACTCAACGGTAGAAGGACCAGTACCACAAAATCCAAACACCAATGATTCCGTGATATATCGTTATTAGATGTCATGAGCCCACGACACCACAAGACATCTTCTTGTACACTTACGTGGACGATGTACACCAGTATACAGCAATGATACTGTTTTTCAGTCCGGGTGCATGATTCACAAGCGCTGCCTCTGACGGCCATCACCTCACACCTCACAGTACTGAACTTCAGTACTCGAGGGCGCTAAGCATAAGACAAGACGTCACACCACTTTTACCCTCGTACTCGTGAGCACCTCCCCGTATGATACTATGATAGGACTTAGGATTGTGTCTCAGTCCACGACTACTCAAGAGCGGTCTGCTTTAATCACAATCTGACCAGCTTACAGACGAAGGCGATGCCTAGTATAAAGAGTCCAAAAGCAAGATAAACCATGTACATATATGCTACGAAACGTGCGACAGGAGAGAGGTAAACAAGACTACGAAGCGCGACAACTCAGCGTCTCCCCTTGCCATTAGGCTTCGCCTTGCCATTCGCTTTCGCTTTCGCTGGGGCCTTCTTCTTGGGACGGTCGGAGTCGTCGGAGTCGTCCCCGCCTCTGTGACCACCTTCAACCTTTTTCTTGTCGTCTAGGGGCGGCAGGATAAGTTAAGGATCCAGGTAGAAGATAACAAGGCATTTACCTCGAATGGCCTTCTTCTCGAGGGCATCCCAGTCGTCGCCTGCACGAACATTTGAGTCAGGATATTAGTGTAAAAGAAATACTCCGTACCTTCGTCGTCGTCGTCAAAGTCTGACCCACTGTCCTCGCTAGCGTCCGAGCCGTCGAAGTCGCTACCGTCGTCGGCCGAGCTTGATTCGCTTTCCTCGACCACGGACTCGGCTTCGAACTCGGACTCCGTATCGGATCCATCATCTTGTTCGCTCTGATAACCGAAAATAAGACTAGCAAGGACGACGAGGCGTTAAAAACCAACCTCTTCGCCAGTCCCACCAAGGAAGCCCCAACCACCAGTTTGGAAAAAGTCGTAAGGGCTGTCGTTAATTGTCTTCATGATAGGTCCCCAGTTCAAATTAACCGGGCCCTCGGCAATCGGGATATCGACGGAGCTGCAACACAACAATTATATGTATGTGAAAAATTCAAGGCTGTAGAACACTTACTCAAGCCAGTTCTTGACGTCGTCGAGCTGGGCACTCGGGATGGAATTGATATGAAGAGGAGTTTTCGTGAAGTCCTTGAAGACCAGAACGAGATCGAACTGTTTGAGGCCGAATTGCACACGTTCCAGTGAAGCGATTTCGATATCAGCGAGAGTGACGACCAAGAATGGGGTGTCCGAGAGATGGATGAGACACTCGGTAGTGGGCTGAAGTCGGACGTTCGTCCTGAACGGAACTCCCTCGAAAGACAGCTCTCGGAAAGGAATATCAACTTCCAGGTTATCACCGGTCTAGACACAAACACGTTAATTGTGTGGAAAGTATAATGACGAAGGAGACACTTGCCGAAGTGATAGCCGCCTCCGCGATCTTCTCCGCGAATGCCTTGAACTCTTTGTTGAGCATCTGACGACGCTTTCGCTCCTGCTGTTCCATCTCTATCTCATCCTCATCGCCGTACCTGTACTTACGCTTGCGATTGCCGGTTTCGTCGAATTGAACATCTGACGCCTCGCGGAAGAATTGGATGTCCTGGGCAGCCACGGTTAGCGTACAACGAGTGATGCGTGAGAATGCGCCATGCCTGCGATTTCTTCTTCCCAAGCATGATAGGCGCTTTCAGGTGGACGTGAAGGATGACAAGCAATTCGTGATCACAAGGCTGGAAGAAAAGATGCTTCACGTTGCTGAAGAGGATATCTGCAACGAAGTCAGATTAATGACCTACGCTGCGAGCAGTGACCACATGCCGACTTACCAACTTTCTGTGATCCCATGGGGGACTGGTAGCGAATACCATTCTGGTGGATTTCGACCTCGCCAGGGAGACGCTTTCCATCCAACGGCGGCCTGATGAACACCTCGGGAAGCTTGGTGGGACGGCGGCCCTTTACTTCGACGAGGGTATCTTGCTCGATCACGTCTGCGAGCTCCTTTTTCTGCTGTTCTCGTTTGTTGACTTCCTTCTTCAAGTCCGTGATCTGCTTGCTGACACTGTCAAACCGGTGCCCATCTAGAGAACGATATGTGACGGAGCGGACAAAGGTGGCGTCTGGATCTTCGAACGGCTATGTACAAGTTAGGTTTTTCTCTCAGGGCGTTGAACGTAGAAATGTCTGCGTACCGTATCCTCTTTCTTCCCTGTCAACTGACCGGGTGTTTGAAAGTTGACACGAAGGTACGTGTACTCGCCCTCATCGTTCTTGCTCACATTTTTAATGGTATTGATGTGGAACGGGACGGAGAAGCCGTTGATTGGAAGTATCACGGATTGCGCCTTCTTGTCCACAAAGATCTGTAAGAGAAATCATGGTTACATCAGCTCATAACCGATACGGGTTGACGTACCCGAAGGCTCTCGACTTCGTGAGGGAGACCGGCTTCACCCTTGTAGCTCTGAAATCGCTTCCAGCCCTTCCCTTCGCGTCCAGCCCCGGTGCCACCTTCTTCTGAGTACTTGGCAAGACCGTCCGACTGTAGCTGCTGGTGAAGTTCTGACTGGTGCTCGGCAATCTTCGCAGTCGTGGTCTGCACAACTTCATCCTGGGCCGCACTACGAGTTTTATTCCGTAAGACCTTCCCACCGGCGGTTTTGTTCTTCACGGGCGGATGTCCGTTGGCGGCCTTCGGCGCAGATTTCTTGGTAGTGGGGACCATTTCGATGTCTCCATCTCCGTCGTCTCTAGTCAGGTAAAACAATGTGTCTTTCGTTGACTTGACTCCATCCGTGAGGCACATTGCTTTGTCTTGCCCTATCTTGATCGTATCTGTCAACTGGAGGGCGTATCTGCAATGAAAAGTTAGGATAGGCAGCTATCGAAGATACGCGTTCTCACTTCTTCTTATCTTTGTGCTCGAGATCTTGGAACCCCAGCGCAAGATTAAACACCATGTTGGTCTTCAATTGACGCCCATTCTTTGGTGACAAGAGATACGACGCATCGCGGAACTCTTGGCCCATCTGTGTGCATAAAATGTGAGCTCACCAGTGCATATTAGACCAGAGAAGCCAACACAGACACCAAACCCGATGTTTTTGACGAAGTTCTTCTCGAGCTCGGGCTTCTGCTTCTTCACAAAGGATACAGCATGTTGATAGATATCGCGAATGACAGCGCCGTCCTTCATCTTGGACAATAGCTCTGCTTGCAGGGACAGAAGAAGATTATATATAGATTCTTGCTCCTGTACCCGGCCTCAGACGCAGTCGCAGATTGCACGAGGGGAGCTATTTACCTTGTCGGGGTCGACGATGAACGTACGACCAACGTTCGTCGAGTAATTTTTGTATCGCATGCCCAAGGATACAAGGAATACGCCTTTGTGGGACATGTCGTCAGGCGAGGACTCGGCCGTTGACTTGAGATCGTAGCCGCCCTGCGACGACTGCGACTGGACGATTGGGGTGTAGCAGAACTCCGTTGATTCCCATTCGACCTGTGGTGATGTCAGAGGACAGTGAGGCGAGGTAGTGTGCCAACGCACATCATTGAGCCCTCTACCCTTACTCCAGACTTTCGTGTCGGGCCCTTTCGCACTATCCCCCTCACCGGACCCCAGTCGCGCCTCGATCTGTGCGGCAAATTGCTCATGCGAGATCTTAGTCTCCCGGTCTAGGATGGTCTCCAGCTTTGCTGCCGCGTAGTGGACGAGAAGGGTTGATGTTAGATTTGCTGAAGTTCGTACAGCTTTCTGAAGAACAATTTAAGCGATAGTCATACGACGCATGATCAAAAAACACGCACGAGCTCTTCCTCGTCTTTAACCGCCATGAACGTCGAGACTGCAGGGCCGACATCGACGAACTCAGGCTTCTTTCCTGAGGCGTCGAGCGCCTTGTTCCACTCGTCAATGAATTTACCCTTGGTCACATCCTTCAAGAAGGTGGCCACGCGTTGGTGAGATGTAAAGGCGGCCACGAATTTGGGCATAGCGTCCGTAGGAGGAGCTTTTGACTTGGCTAGCACAAGAAGTTCCACGGGAACAACAGTCTTGTACTTTACCAGCTGCTGGAGATGCTTTGCTGTATTCGGTGATGTCGGCGAGGTGCTTACATGAAGGCATTCCAAACAAGAAGGACGAACCTTTTGTGGCCGAGCAGAGAATGAGGATAGTGTCTTTTTGGAACAGCATCAGAGTAGCGGGGAACTCGTATCCGAGTAGCCATGTCTAAAATGCCCAGCGGTCAGCGATATTGCTGATAAGCATGCCCTTTGCCACGCAGACAGGCTCAACAAACAAGACGCACCTGGAACGCTGTACTTTTGCGGATGGGTTCGTCCTCGGGCCATGCGTCTCCCGCGGCGAGAAGAATCGCACCAACGTCGGATATGGCACCCAGCTCATCATTCTTACCGGCCTTCTGAACGCGAGCACGGTGAACACTGAGAAGGTCTTAATAGCGGAGACAGACGCACCGACCAACCGTCAAGTATCCCTTTAACGCGTGTATTGAAGAGCTCCTTGTTCAGTTGAACCGTATCGTCCTTGCCGTCCTTTGACATTGCCGAGGACGAGTAGGTAGGAGGATGATGTGGGTGAATGAAAGATCGTGGCTCAAGTGAAGAGAGAAACGAGAGACGCGCGCGTCAGTACATGGCCTGTGGCGCGACAGCGCCGTCACGGGAAATTCAGCGAGCGCGTTTAGAGACCGGCCAATCATGGAGCTTCATTCGCTTATAAATCCTCGCCGCCGCCGCCACTTTGAACTTTTTCCACTTGCAGTCTACATAAATTGCCATGTTGTGGACGTTTGAAGTTGAACGTTGAACTCCCAAGCGTCGGAAAGCACGGCCTGTCTAAGTGCTACGACTTAAATGAACGTTTTCCGGTAGGAGGGGGTACGTATATACTATACAGAATCCAGTTGACCAGGCTGGCCTTGAGGTAAGGAGCTTGAGCTTGAGTTTTACTTTGGCCCTTGGAATTGCCTTGGATCGTAACTTGGCATACAGGCCTTGCAATGCTCGAACAGAATTTTTACTCTTCTTTCAGTCGCTTATCTGGCATACAAAAAAAGTGCGATTGCATTGTAATGACGAGACGCCAGTACTCGGCCTTGAGCCGTGCTATGATAATGATACGTGCGGATGGCCTTAAGCCGGCAGTAACTACGAACCTATGCAGTAAATGTGAGTGTGTGGATGCGTGTGGATCTAAATAAAACAAATCCCGATGATGCGTAAGTAGAGACAGATGGGTGTGGATGGGACAGACGGCAACAGACAGCTAACAACAGTGAAACAGCGCGCAAAGTAAAGTAACAAGACCGCCGGGCACGGGGGACTGGATTTAGACGGTAGACAGGGCGACGTAAGATATAGTAACAGAGAGGGGTTTCAAGTAAACGACACAAACCGAATGTACGTAGTAGGAAAACGACCCAACTTGAGATCCAAGATTCCGGAGAACAGCGAGAAGGGAGAGTATTAAGTATGTTTCTGCATACTGTGAATGCCTTGAGCATATCAGAGTTGGAGGGAATGATGCCATGGTGCGCTTTCCCAGATGGTAGAGAGAAAAAAGACCAGCAAACTACATGTGTCATATGGTGATTTCATCATGAAGCACCTGCCTCATAAGCAGGATGATGGAGAGCGAAAGGGAAACATATTGCGGGGTTTGGCGGGGGGCCATGGACTAGCGTTTTGCACCGCCGCCTCTTCTTGCCGGAAGTTTCTTGATTTGACGACCTCCACCTGGCGTCGAACTGGGCGGAGCACCCATCGTGAACATGGAACCACCCACATTACCACCAGTACTGGTGAAAGGGGAGGAAGGTGTTGACGGTGCCCCAGCGAAGGAAAACCCGCCTGCAGAGCCAGGCGCAACAGCGGGACTAGCTGGTTGACTCCCGGTGCCAAATCCGAACGGGGGAGCATTCGTTGGAGGCACAGGAGCGCTGGCAGGCCCACCAAAAGAGAATGACCCACTACCGTTGTTATTGCCAAATGCTGGACTGACGGGCGCAGAGGCTCCAAACGTAGGTGCATTTGCGGAAGGAAGTGGTTGCCCAAATGAGAACGGCGACGAGCCAGGGGTAATCGATGACTGTGAGGGCTGGTGTTGCTGAGTCCCACCGAAGGCAAAACCGGACGAGGAAGGTCGTGACTCAGTCCCCTTAGACGGCTGCGCAAAAGTAAAGCCGTTAGAAGCTTCCTGTTTGGGGGGACCAAACGAGAACGTGCTGGTCGCTGCTTTCTCTGTAGTTTGGGGGGCCCCGAAATTGAAAGGGTTCGAGGCTTCCGGTGGTTTGGATGCTCCAAAGCCAAAGCCGCCACTGTTCGCCGGGTTCGACGATCCAAAGGAGAATCCGGATGCGTTCTCCGCAGGTTTGGTCACGCCGAAGGTAAATCCTCCCGAACTCTGCGTCTCCGTTGTTTTGCTGAACGAGAACGGACTGGTCGTCGGCACGTTGTTCGTATCGGGTTTCGTATTAAAACCGAAACCACCGCCAGACGCCTGCCCGAATGGGGAAGTTCCTGTGTTGAACCCAGTTCCAGGCCCCGGCACCTGTAGTTGCAACAATGGGGGCTTCGCCTGAGCGTTGAGGTCCCTAGTCGGACTTTCTTCCATTCTCATCTCGTTATCCTTGTCGTTGTTGGGAGGCGTCACGGGTCTCACAGGGGTCGAAGAGGTCGTGGCTCCAAATGAGAACCCCGTGGAGGTAGCAGGGGAGGCAAATGAAAATGATGTGCTCTTGGGCAGCACATCATTCGTTACGGTCGTGGCACCCGAAGACCCGCCAAACGCAAGACCCGTAGGCTTTCCAGACGCCGGGGGAGGCGTAGCTGGTGTGGCTCCGAACGAGAAAGCGCTCGTCGTCTGGGTCTTCTCTGGCTCCTTTGTCTTCCCAGTTTCAGGCTGCGAATGGCCGAAGGAAAAGCCCTTCGAAACGTCCAAAAGCGGCTGAGGCGCTTCTGCACTAGGGGCCGATGAAGCTGGAGTAGTGGTCCCGGAAGTCGATGCTGGTGGACCAAACGAAAATATAGGTTTGGAAACCTCAGGAGCGCTTCCTGTGGTCGTGGATGACGTCGTAGTACCAAACCCGGCGAATCCCGACCCAAACAAAGGTTTTGGTTGGCCAGAGACTGTGGGGGCGGGTGTAGGAGGATTATGCTTTTTCTCTTCCACACTAGTAGACGTAAATGGTGCAGTTGGCTGGCTAGGAACAGAGCTCGGTGGAAGAGAGGTTATCTGACCCCCCCAAGCAAAGGGCACAGGAGAGGGAGTGGGGGCAGTCTCGAGTTTGACAGCGGGGGTAGGCTCTGTTCCTATGCCGGGCTCAGATACAGATACAGGCACCGGTGTTGGCGCAGGAGGTGCAGAGTAAGAGAACGTCGGCACCTCTTTCCCTTCATCGCGCTTTGCCGGCTCCGGAGGTGCGATGTTCGTCTTTGCGAATATATCGGAATTGGTAAAGAAATTGGGAACCGATTGTGCAGGCGCCGTCTTTGATTGTTCCACAGCAGGCGTCGGGGGAATCAAAGCAATCGTCGGCTGGAGGGGGGTGGAAGGAGAAGATACGATCACAGACGCCGTAGCGGGGCTAGGGGCAATGACTGAAGAAGTGCCAAACGAAAAAGGCAACGTTGTGATGGGGGGTTCGTCCAGTGTCTTGGCTGAGGAAGCAACCTCGGCAGGGGGTACAGGGGCGGTCACCGGCAGAGAAGAGGTTGGCTGTCCGTCCCAAATCAATTATACGGCACTTCGGCATATGATGGCCCAAACATACCTTTGCGAAAGTGAACCCGGTAGGGGCTTCGTACTTGGGAAGGGCAAGTGCTTCAACCTGACCGTCTGATTCCTCTCGCGCGTCGAAACCGCCACTATCAACTACGTCCTCATCATCCTCGACAGCAGAGAATCGCCCTCTTGGTCTTCTCGTAGGACCGACCGTTCGTGCTGTCATCGTGCCATTTTTGCCAGTACGAAGAGAACCCATCTGCTTGCTTGATGCAGCTCCGCGGTGGGCCATAGAAAGGGAAGGCCCAAGTGGAGCAGACACCTTGCGACTGTAGTCAGCCTGCACGCGGGGAGGCGCGGTAATCTTGCTTGCATATTTGACAGGTCCATTGTCGTCGGCCATTGCCTGCGCGTCGTCATCTTCTTGCTGCCTGATCCGATCTTTTTCCTTTTCCGCCTCTCTTTCCTCTTGCTTACGCTTTGCGAGAAGTTTCTTCAAACCGCCTGCTCCTGCGTAGGGCTTTGCCCCCTTCTCCTTGACCTCTTTGCTTTTAGGACTATCCGAGAGGGCAGGATGACGGTGGGCCATGCCTAGCCGAGGTTTTGCCTCTCTCTTGTCTCGCTTCATAAGTACAATAGAGCGAGTCTTCTCCCTGGATTGAAAAAGAGGGTCGGATAGGGCCGGTGACACATCGGACAGAGATGATCTGAGACGAGTTGGCAGAAGAGGTGTGCGATAAACCTCAAGCTCGTGGAGGGCGCGTTCGGCAGCGTTGATGGGACGAAGTGGAATGCCATCAGATGAAGACGAGAGGATAAGTGTGCTGTGCATGCGGGGGATCGAGCTCTACAGAAAGATGAGGGGCGATCGAGCTGAGAGGCACGAGTTATGACATACAGATCTCTGCTGAGCGAGAGCACCGAGTGTGATAGGTGCACTCGGGTCGCTAACGCGCCTGATATCATTCTGTGGTGGTTTCACGAAAATGGGATTCGACATCAGGGCGGCGAGCGGTGGAGGTTCGGAGGGGTTGCGATCGGTACGCTTTGGAGCAGGGCCGAAGTCGAGCCCTGAGCGAGAAGGGGTGAGTGTAGAGCGGATGCGTAACGGACGAGGGGATGAATCCATGGAAGCGTCACGACCAAGTGGGTGGTGGACGAGGGTGGGCTCGTGACGGAGCGGAGCGGTGTGGCGAGCGGGAGGGTCCATGGACATGGTGCGTTGCTGAATGGTAGGGAGCGTGGTTTGCCGGATTGGCGGGGGATTTGTGTGTCGCTGGGGAGGGGAGAGGGGGGCGTGACTCGATCAAGGCAAGGGGAGGATCGAGGTAGCCGGAATGATTGTGGCCATCTCGCTCTGGACTGTCAAGACGAATACGCTTCGCGTTGAAGAGGGGACCGGTATCATCTGGATCGTCTGAAGGAGCCTGGAGGAGTCGCCTACGCTTGCCCGGAGTGTCCTCTGTTTCGGATGGCTGAGAGAGCCAAGCGAGAGGTGCGGATACGATGGTTTTGATGGTATTGAAAACGGAGGGTTGACGTCTGCCGAGGGGTTTCCTACGCCGAATACCGCCAGGAGGCTGACGAGGAGAGCGGGAAGAACCGAGCATGATGGACAACGGGAGCAGTGAGCGTCGTCAACGACGGCCCAGTCGCCGAGGAAAAGAGGCGCGACGGCGGCCCAAGCGACACCTGCGATCTCTCTCTTTTGTTTGGCCCTCTTTGGCCTTCCGTCGCGTCACAAGTGACGAGGACGTTCACGTGACCCCATGCCTCGACGTCATCGCGCTCGTCGCCGACCCGCCGCGTCGACTCAACGCGTCGTCTCAACACCGTTCTACGGCGACTCCTGACACATGCACTCATGTTCCGCTCGTCGTTGACCGCCGCGTCTCGCTCAACGTCACTCTGTTTTCGATCGCGATGTCTCTCGCAACATACACAAGTCTCGAGTCCCCGTGAGGCCTGGCTTTACCTCGACTCTGTCTTTCCCATTCGACTGGGCGCTTGGGAGTACGTCCTCATCAACACCTACGCCTTTCTCAACTCCATTCCCCGCTTATCCCAAATTTTAGTCTACGGTATTACTTTGGCGTCTTCAGAAAACCCATACTCGTAGAAGAGATCGGCCAGATTCTCTCACAAGTGCACGTCCACGACTTCTCTCCTGTGTCTCTCGAACCTCAAGCTAAAGACGGCGGCGTCTTCGTTCATTTCCAATACTCAGCTGAGGACGGAGTAGCAGCCCTTGACGAAATTGAAGACACTGTGCGAAAGCATTTTCGTGACAAAGGCGGTGTTCCCTCTAGTGCGGGCTTGAGGAGGGGTTCCGTTTGGCTAGTCAAGGGGCACCCATGGCTCGAGGTGCGTTCGCTTTCTTACACAGGATTTTATTCATCTCTCTCCAGGATATGAACCGCTTTGTCGCACCTGTCGTGCGTGTGGTCTTCGACGGTGCAGATCCGTCCGAAGAGTCTCTTTATCGCGTCTTTCGTGTAAGTGTTGTTCTCAGGCTTCTCTGCATCGGCCTCAACTGCAGTTTAAAATTACAAGCCATATGGACGCATCCATGACATATCCCCTCCTTTCCAAGTCCCGGGGACCTCGTATAGAGCATCAACCATCACTTTCACCAATTTCCACGCTGCGACTATCGCTCGCCACGTCAACCACGGTCTCGATTTAGGTTCGACTCGCCTTCGCACGTCGTTTCAGCCCACGGTACAAGCCCACATGTTTCGCGACTGGTTCACCAAGCACCCTCGTATATCCGTTCCGGTGATCGTCTTCCTACTCGGCACGATTACCTACACCGTGAGCCAATATTCTTCTTCACGCGGAATCCGCATCTAAAGCGAGCAGATCTTTGACCCAATACGCACTATTATGGTCGAGGCAAAGCTTCTTGAATGGCTAGACTACCGTCGTATGGTTTGCTCCTATCCCTTTTTTCCGTTAGTAACATCCTTGTGTAGAATTCAAGCTGTATCAGTGGCTGCGCAGAAATACTATTGATCGTCTCTCCGCCCCTACTCATGAAACTGAAGAAGACATGGAGGCTGCTTGGAAGGAGCGTGCCGATGCAAGGCTTGCTTTGCAAAATTACCTTTCCGACATGCCAAGTAAGTATGTCAAGGTCTTTTACCAGTGTCCGGCTGACGTTTAGTCCCCAGCGACCATCGCTTTTCTTCACGGTCCGCAAGGAAGTGGAAAAACACGCATGCTTAACAGTCTACTTCGTTCTGAGGATCGGTTAGCTCCATTATCCAGTTTCTCAACTATCGTTTTGATGAGCGTACAGCTCTGTTCTCGTCATCGATTGTGCCGAGCTTGCCCACGCGCGGTCAGACATGTATCTTGTCGATGCTCTAGCGCGGCAGACCGGTTACTGGCCTATCTTTACCTTTCTCAACTCAATGAACGGCCTAATCGATCTGGCCAGCGCAGGGATCATTGGACAAAAAGGTCTGTCTGTAAGATCTTTCCTCCTGAACACATCTGATGAGGCTCTCAGCTGGGTTGAGTTCGACGCTCCCAGAGCAAGTGAAGCAAGTCCTAGATACCGTTGGCACTGCCCTGCAAAAGATCGCCAAACGGCACACGGCTACAACTACACGTACCCATCGACAGGACCTTCAACGAGAAGCACGCGAGCGCGAAGAGGCGGAAGTGCAAGAACGTATTCGACGCGGCGTGTGGCACGATCCTCGCATGGGACCGGTTGCCGGAGGGGGTGTGCTCGCAGAGCTAGGCACCGGTGAAGAACCATTCGGCGAGATGGATGAAACGAATAGACCGGCACCAGACACGGAAGCGAAGGAGGGCGGAATACATCCTGCTAGGACCTCGTTGGAAGCTGATGCTGTTTCTGCCTTGCCTATTGTCGTCATCAAGAACTTCGCCGTCGGCGGAAGAGACGAGATTATGGACGTATTTGCCACATGGGCTGCCACACTGGTAGAAAATCGGGTTGCGCATGTCATCGTCGTGAGCGACAATCGCGAGAACTCAAAACGCCTCTCCAAAGGTACCACTCGTTGTGCACTCACGATTAGTCGAAAGCTGACACTACGTCGTCTTCTTAGCCTTGCCAACGAAGCCTCTTTACACCGTCGCGCTCTATGATGCTGATGCAGCCAGTGCTCTACAATTCGTGACCCAACGCCTACGCGACGTCGGAATCGACGCAGATTTTAATCCCGAACAAACCGGGTTCATCGAACGCCTTGGCGGACGGGCGAGTGATCTTGCCAGCGTGCGCGCTCCGCTCTGTGTAATTCCTATATAAAAAACTGATAGACTTTTCGACCAGCTCATTCATAAAGTCCGTGCGGGTCAACGCGTAGAGGAAGCCGTGGAAGACATCATCAACCGCGGTGTGAGTGAACTACGAAAGAACGCATTCGGAGACGACGCAGAAGACGCAAAAGGACTTTCGTGGACGCGCGAGCAGGCGTGGGCGGTGGTGAAAGCCCTTTCGCGCTTCAACGAAGTGCCCTACCACGAGATGTTGGTCGATTTTCCGTTCAAAGGGGACGAGGCTGCACTCCGGCATATGGAGCAGGCTGAGCTGATT
This sequence comes from Amylostereum areolatum, assembly GCA_012932865.1. Lineage (NCBI taxonomy): Eukaryota > Fungi > Basidiomycota > Agaricomycetes > Russulales > Stereaceae > Amylostereum > Amylostereum areolatum. Next base: position 49,365 of record SAXG01000027.1, read on the forward strand.
AATATCGGCACTCACAACGGTTATGACCAGGTCTCCTTGCCACTGCTCAGAGTCGTACACTGACATGAATTGCGCAGGTCGACCCTCTGTCATCAGGCCTGGGAAACCCGTGTATCATTTCGTCTTCGAAAAATTGGTCAACGGTAATCACCATGTTCCCGTGTCTCGCTTCCTGGCTTTTGATTCACGCGAATTAGATCCAATATTCAAGGCAACCCAGGACATAACATACAACTCCAAATTGGTAGAGAGTGCTGAGGGGACGATCAGGGCCTGCGAACAAGAGCTAACAACGTTGAAGAACATTGGAACAGACGACGCACATTGGTGGAGTGGCTCGAGCGCAACGCAGGCCAGGGCGCGCTATCTGCTCGAGAAGATGCAGAGCGCTCAAGGCAAAGTAGAGAAACTCGAGAAGCAGATTGATATGCTGAAGAAGACCCTCGCGAAGGGTGGGTGAGCGCCGTGCAGAGGTTCCACAAGACAGTTGACAGCCTAGTAGACATTTATCCATCTCACTGACTGTATATTATCTATCTGAGAGACTTGTTACACGAGTCCATGCGAATCTCTCGATGTTGAAACGGGTGCCGTCCAAGCTGCGTCACCATATACGTAGGAAGGCGTGGCCTGTGGGGCGACGCGTGACTTTGATTCCTTTGAACGCGTCTCAGACGGAACACGCGCCTTCTTCTGCTTTACACAAGTACTCACGCGTTCACCTTCGATAGCCTGGCGACATGCCTCGCGAAATCGTTACCGTTCAGCTCGGTCAATGTGGTAACCAGGGTACGTTCAAGCCACCCTCAGAACTCCGATCCCATTCTCACATACAAGCAAGTGGGCTCTGTGTTTTGGCAGCGTCTCTGCGCCGAACATGGTATCAACAAAGAAGGCATCCTCGAGGACTGGGCTACGGAAGGTGGCGATCGCAAAGACGTTTTCTTTTACCAGGCCGACGACGAGCATTACATTCCTCGCGCGATCCTCGTCGACCTCGAGCCCCGAGTGCGTGTCCTCGAAAGCTTGCACCCGACGACTCCATCTGGCTGATTCGTTTCGGTGAAGCACAGGTGATCAACAACATCTTGTCGTCCCCGTTTGCGAATCTGTACAACCCAGAGAACATATTCCTCTCGAAAGACGGCGGAGGCGCGGGGAATAACTGGGCACAAGGCTACTCTGCGGGCGAGCGGTTGTACGAGGATATCATGGAGATGGTTGATCGCGAAGCGGAGGGGAGCGATTCTCTCGAGGTGCGTCTTCTTCTCCTTTCCAAAATATATCCACTTATGTCTCTTTCTTAGGGTTTTATGCTAATGCACTCGATAGCTGGTGGAACCGGCTCGGGGCTAGGCTCCTTCGTTCTCGAGCGTCTGAACGACAGATTCCCCAAGAAACTCATCCAGACCTACTCGGTCTTTCCCAATGCACAAGAAGGAGATGTCGTCGTGCAACCATACAATGCACTGCTCACTTTGAAACGGCTGGCGAATCACGCTGATTCGGTAGTCGTCCTCGATAACGGTGCTCTCGCGCGCATCAGCGCAGATCGCCTTCACGTACAAACACCGTCCTTCGACCAGACAAACCAGTTGGTGCGACAAACTCACTCGTTTAGTACCATGACACACTTCGTTCTGACCTTACCCGGGCCAGGTTGCGACGGTCATGGCCGCAAGTACCCAAACGCTACGATATCCCGGCTACATGAACAACGACCTTGTGGGCATCATCGCCTCCCTTATCCCCACCCCTAGATGCCACTTCCTCATGACATCTTACACACCGTTCACAAGCGATTCTATCGACAATGTATGTTCCTGTTTTGCGCAGTATCCCGACACCGTGTTTATTCCATCCACCAGGGAAAGACGATCCGCAGGACGACCGTCCTGGACGTGATGCGCCGACTCCTTCAACCGAAAAATCGCATGGTCTCAACCCAACCAAGCAAGACAGCTTGCTACATCTCCATCTTAAACATCATCCAGGGAGAAGTGGACCCAACAGACGTTCGTTTGACGCATCGGCGACCTTATCCGAGCACTGACAGTTATCTTCAGGTTCACCAGTCCCTCCTTCGAATACGAGAACGGCAGCTCGCGAACTTCATCCCCTGGGGACCTGCCTCTATCCAAGTCGCCCTGACTCGCCGATCACCGTACATGACAACAGCGCACCGAGTGAGCGGGCTCATGCTCGCGAACCACACCAGCGTTGCATCGGTGCGTATAAGCTATTTGCGCAGCAGCTTTCATCTCATGGAAGGGGTTGTCTGCAGCTATTCAAGCGTATGCTCGACCAGTTCGATCGGCTGCGGAAGCGAAACGCATTTATCGACCAATACAAGAAAGAGAAGATGTTCGAGAACGGGCTGGAAGAGTTTGACGACGCTCGGTAGGTCTTCCTATTAATGGTGCACATCGTATCTCACTAGGGATGCACCTTTGCTAGGGCAACTGCCGATGAGCTATTGAAAGAATACAAAGCCTGCGAGAGCGCCGATTACATTTCATACGTGCGTTTTTAGTTTTGTTGGCGCTATAACCGCTCACTGACGGTGGCCGACGAGCAGGGGACGCCTGAAGGCGGACAGGCGAGCTGATCGAGATCCTTTTCCCTGTTGACTCACGTACTGTACATACCTTTTGTAGCCATGTAACTCTTCTTACTGTACTTCGCATCGTGCTTGAAAGTTCGAAGCTCGGATCCTCGTGTAATCGATATTCTTGTGCTCATCCCTACCATTGTGATAAAGCTTGAATAAGGCATAGTCTAGGCGATACTATCCTCTATCTATTAGACCACAACAGGAATCGAGCGTACAAGAACGTCATAACAGCTAGACGACTACGGAGGGGACCAATTACGACTTTTTGGGACCCTCCAGCTTTTTCCCAATGTCAACACCTGCAGATCGATGTAAGCACGGGAGACATGGCGCGCGAGAAGAGGAGGGACATGGGCGCGAGAAGGGACGGGAGACGAACCGCGTAGTTTGACACCCAGCACGCGTTCGAGTTTGCCGAGGATCTGCGGGTTGGGGATCGCCTTGCCCGACTCGTAATCCTGCAATATTGTCGGCTTCTCGTTGATCTTCTGTGCCACATCCTTCTGCGAGAGTTTGAGATCCATCCGGGCGGTTTGCATAGCCTGAAAACAACGGCGCGGATGAGGATCACGAATACGGTGGTGAGGGAGTATGGTGAAGACGCACGCGGCCGACACTAGGGGAGATTTTGGGTGGTGGTGCAACCTCGTTTTCGCGGTCAAGCTTAGCTATGCGTTGGTGGTCGGTTCCTGTATAACGGGCGTGTAAACATAATGTGGAGAGACACTGCACGACGAGAGCCTGCCACGCACCCTGATGCGCCTTGTTAGCGCCACCGGTGACTTTCTTGTCCGTCGCGACGACGGCACCTGCTCGACGAGCCTGCACAAATCTAAGACGATAGAGTTGAGGATTAAATAACGGGGTTACCTACCGCTGAACGGGGTGTCAGCGTGCGAACCGAAGGCGATCGTGTGGAGGTGACGCACCGTTAAGATCAGAGGAAGTCTTGGTGACTTTGGGGGCTTTGGCCTTGCTGCCAATGACGACTTTGCTATCCCAGTCAACGGTGCTCATGATGGTTGGAGGTGTAAGTGGGGGTGGTGGCGAGTTATAGGAGGAAAGGGTGGTGCGTGGATGTGCGAGGACGATGCTGTGCGCTGAACAAGGCGGGGTATTATCAAGGACGGTCGTGGGAAAGTTATCTGACTCGGCCTCGGGAGTCGGCGTCGTTCTGTGCTTTTCCATCTCCCGTCGGCAGACTCGAAGTAAACGGACGTTTCAAAGAGGGATCTATGGAGGTGGAGGCCTCGATTCCTTTCAGTATTTGGCCACACAGCATGTACAGTACTGTACTAATGATGTAGACGAACGTGCGACCACATCGAGCTAGCGGCCCTAAATTTGTAGAGATGAGGGTGGGGACGCGATGACGACTGATCCATAGGAACAGCTCGATATACATGTACAACGTTAACGCTTCCCTGCGCAACGCTGCCTGAAAGGTGCAGAGTAAAAAACAGCTGGAGCTGGAACTTACTTTTATCGAGGCTTCATGCCAACTTCTTCGGGGGTCAAAACGACGTTCTTCTCCCATCCGTCCACCAGCATCTTTTCCATCTGCTCGTCCTCCAGCCGGGCGAGGTCGTCCATCTCCCAAGCGGTGCACAAGTCTATCATCCAGCCCATCCGCCGCTTGCCGACGTCCCCGCCGACACCCGGGGCGCGCTCCTTCAAACGTTCCCTCAGCGCTCCAACCTTGTCAATCGCGGCCCCCGCTCCCTCCGGAATGGTCTCCTCGATTTTGGTACGGATGATGTTGGCGAGCTTGGGGCCTTTGCCGTTGGTAGAAATCATGATCTGCAACGGACCGCGGCGGATTTGGGAGCCAAAGTAAAAATCGCAGTAGGAGGGGTCATCCGCGACGTTGACGGGGATCCGTAGCTTCCTGCAGCGGGTGCCGATATCCCTCGAGAGGTCTACGTCGTCGATGGCGGTGAGGACCATGTCGACGTTGTCGAGATCGGAAGGATGAAAGAGGGCATCACGGTGGGTGATTCGCTGAGGAGGAGGCGATATATTTTTTTGTGAGAGGGTGAAGGCCTGAAGGAGGGGGAAACGAGATGGATGTGGGCGCCGGCAGCGAGAACGTGTTGTATACGGCCGGACGCGACGTCGCCGCCGCCGACGATGAGGACGGTTTTGTTGTTGAGTTGCCAGGCGATGAGGAGGGAGGCCGGGTCGTGGTCTTGGGGAAAGGAACGCCATGGGCTCGAGGCGGGCCTGGTGCCGATAAGTTAGCCTACGCTTGTGAGAAAGGTCGTCAAGCTGGCGGTGCGTTGAGTCCGTGCCAAAGCGCAGGAGGATAATACGGCGAGTCGTTCCCGAGCCGTTCTTTCCTCGCTCTCGCTCATCCCGACGCTCACTCACCCCCACATTCCCTTGACCCCTCCTCTCTTTTCTGGATAAGCGTAGACGGATTTCTCAGTCGACAGCACTCCGCAGCACTTGGGATATCTTTATCAACCGTATCCAACTCATTCTCTGGTAACCATCGCGGCCAGCCACGGACCAGCCACCGGCGTCTCGACCGTTTTCGGCGCCCTTTTAGTAGTCCACCCTCCTCCCAACCCTTCTCCTCTCAACCACGTCCGGTTTCCTTTCTCTTTCCCTCCTCTCCTTCGTCCCCTTCCTCGGTGCAAGCCACTCCAGGCGTTGAACGCCCTTCCTTCCTTTCTTTACCATCGACTGTCTTTTCCCGGCCGACTTTCCTGGCCCTGGTCTACTTTCCTCTCAGGAAGAGTCTTTCTCTCACTCGAGCCATTGTTCATTGCCCATCGGTTTCAATTCCCACCACCGTTCGTTTCCTTCTGCTCCAGATTTCCCATCCGTTCTCACTTCTTGTCTGCCTTCAGTCTAACAAGCAATCATGCAAATGAAACACCTCGTCGGCATTTATGCCTTCTTCACCCTCTGCGTCCTCACCGCCTCGGTCCTCTCCATCGTCTTTTCTATCGTGTGGAGAAAGAAGGATCTCCTCCTTAACATGATATTTAATAGCGGTGACCTCACCGGTGCGTTGACACCCCTCTGTCGTCTGTTCTCGAAGTACTCACGTTCGAACAGCCGGCCTTGTCATGGGTATTGCCCTGATGATCACCTCCGTCATGTCCGTCGCTGCCATCGTTCAACGCAACCATGTCATGGGCGGCCTTGTCGCTCTCAACTGGGCACTCATCGCCGATGCTATCATTGTTCTGGTCGTCGGCACCAAGATCTGGTTTTTCTCTCTCAGGCAACGCGCGGAATTCCACACCCTCTACGCTGCCCTCACCCCGGCCAATCGTATCGTATTCCAGGACAAGGTGCGTCTCCTACTCTCGCACCATCCCCTCTCGTTCACATGTTCGGCCAGTTCTCTTGCTGTGGTTATTTCAATGCGACCGACCTCGTCGAGATTGGCGGAAAGTTCTGCACCAGCCAGGATTTCGCCAACAGTCTTAACCAGACTGTCCTCGCGAACCAATGCGTCACCGGCATTACCGGTGAAACCGACCTCATCTTGAACCATACGTTCACGTAAGTGATTCGATCGTGTCTCTCGGAATAGCATCTCATCTTTATTTAGAGTCACCTACGGATTCATGGCTCCCATCATCGCTCTCTTCCTCGCATCGTTGTGCGTGATCAAAGTCGTAAGTCTCACCTCGCACGTCTCTCTCGACCCGTTCTAACTATCTCTGCAGAGGCAGGAGATCGAACGTTTCAAGAGCATCGACGCCAAGCGCGGCGGCAGGGGTTTCGTCTGATTTCCTCCCACAACTACCGTCAAACGACAGTCCCGCTTCCGCCCGTTTTTTAATGCTTTCGTTTCCAGTCTTCTCCACTTTCTTGAGCCCGCCTTTTCTGACTAGAATGAGGCGCATGTCCACACTCTGAGGACATCGTTTCCGTAGATGGCGGGCAGACCGCGAGCCGGTTTTCTTTTTCTTTTTGCTTATTGGACTTGTCCTTCTCCCGTAGGCACCATGGTTCATGTATTCTAGCACGGAGTGTACTCTTACAATAAGCATTTGAGGTTAGGGGACAACCTATCGGACAGCAGGAGACCTTAATTGCCTCAGCTTTTGAGTCAAGCTGAGAATGTGATGACTTCAAATAACCGCGGCGTCTGACTCAAGCGTTTGATTATAGGTTGCACTTACCACCATCGTCTTTATCGACCATCTGAATTACTAGCTTCTCCTTCTCGTAGGAACATGCCCAAAACCCTCAAGCGCAAAGCTCCCGTCACTGTCATCGCGAAGGGTCCTTCCGGCGTTTCCAGCAACCCTCATTCCAGCCGAACCCTCATTCGCCGCTTTCATACGCTGCTCAAAAACCAGACGCAGCTCCAGAGCGAACCCCGTACACTCGAAAATGCACAAGCGCTGGCCGACATTTCCAAGGAGATGGGCGAGATGGGCGGTCTACCTGCGTACCAACGCATGTCGACCATCGGGCAGGGGAAGGATCGAGGAGGGGGTACGGAGAAGGTGCTCATCGGCTGGATGAAGGAGATTGGGCTCTCAAACGCGTCCAAAACCAACGAACGACACAGGTACGTAGTACACTTATACTTACCCCGCTCCATCCGCTCGCGGTAACCTAAAGCGGGTCGCTCGTAAGACTCCTCGAAGTCGGTGCGCTCAAACCAGACAATTACGCGGCGTGCAAGTCTTGGCTGGACGTCACGCCCATCGACCTCTGCTCGCGACACCCAGACATCCAAGAACAGGATTTCTTGAGAATGGATCTGGAGCAGCATCGCGAGAGATGGGACGCGATCAGCCTTAGTTTGGTGGTTAACTTCGTACCAGATGCTCGAGACAGAGGTACGACGCGCTTCACGTTCTCAGAACGTTCTCCTTCTTGACGGTGAATCAACCAGGTCGTATGCTATGTCTGGCACGGTCCATGCTCCGTTCTGGTGGCGTTCTTTTCCTCGCTGTGCGCCACATCCACATCGAATCCGGTCAACTGAGTTCTAACTCGCAGTTCTGTAGCTTCCTCTCCCCTGTCTCATGAATTCCCGCTACACCACGCTGGACCACCACAAATCGCTCATGGAGGCGATCGGCTTCGTCCAGACGCACGAACGGTGGAAGAACGGAGGCAAAATGATCTACTTGTTGTATCGCAAGGCCGACCCCGTCGACGGCCACCAGGATATTCACCAGGTTTCACAAAAAGGTTGTTTTGCGACAAGGGAACAGAAACAACTTTCGTCATCCTTCTGTCGTGATACTTACAGCGCATCCGGGCTTCCTTACTGGTGCCGGGGACCCAACCTTGCAAAAAATAGTCTATCCTCTGTGAAAGACGCTGGAGACGCTCTGGGGGAAGCGCATAACGTCTACGTGAGTATGACCGGATCCGTTCGTCTTGGACATAATTGAAGTTGACTGACGACCTCTCCAGATTACCGCCACGGTACTGAAGACGCATCTCGAACGAAACCCAGCATGCCATGCGGCCCCTTGGCTCGTTATGACGACTGCTTTTCTATTTTAGGTGGCTCACGGGAATAGAACTGGTAGGGTTCTAGCTTACAAAGTGGCATGGCACCCAACAGACAAGGCGCCGTACCCGTCCACTTTACCTGCCACGTTCTGTTCATGCCCCCTACTCTATACATAGTCCCCTACCTTCTCCAGGGCTACCATGTACCTTTCCGCATACGTGTACCCTTTTCGCGTATCTGGTATGCACTGAAGGCAGGAGTCCTTCGAGAGTAGCCCGGGCAGATATTCTCGTACAAACCATTACGTGATAGAAGTATGAGAACGCCCAACTCGAGCTTGACTAGCTTGAATTACTCTTGACGCTCACTACAACAACCTAGTATCGTACACACACTTCAGTCGCCCGTGCAATGATCCAAATCCCCATCATTCATTGGAACGATGTCTATCGAGTTCGCCCTCAGAAGATCTCACCTACTTCTTCCGAGACAATAGATGTAACACAGTTCGCAGCACTCATCGATGACATCCGAAGGTAAGTGGCCTTCAAGACAAGATGGAAAGAAAGACTGGCCTATCGTTATTCTCTGGGGATGTTTTCTCGCCCTCTGTGGAGAGCTCAGTTACAAGAGGAAGTCATATGGTACGAGTTCATTCCAAGTCACTCCTTTCCAGCTCTCGTTGATCAACGAATTGGGCACAACATATAGGTTCCCGTTATGAATTACCTCTCTCCTGACGTGTCTCTACTCGGTGAGCTGACCTGAAACCTGCATCGGACCCGTCGCCTTTGAACTCATTACATCTTGCCACCACCAGGAAATCACGATTTCGACTTTGGTGTGTTCTCTGCGCGCCAGGAAGTATATGTGTATGCTTGAAAGTATTGACGGGGAATTACGCGCAAGGATACCCACACCTGTGTAAACTTATAGACGACACGCAATTCGTGAGCCAAGAATTGTCCATCGGATGCAGAAAACGGCGCTTATCTATATCTTTGGTCTGTAGCCATGGCTGCTGTCCAACGTCATCGACGCTGAAACCGGTCGTGTCCCTGATCGCGTGTCCGAGCTGCTGGTTATCGAACGCCGAGGTGTTCGCATAGGAGTAATTGGCTTGATTGAAAAGTGGGTTCCCTGGCATTGTAATGCGTACTATGACAGGAACTTACCATCGCCCGCTTGTTCAGGGAATGGATTGGGACAATTTCGTCCTGGCCCTCGAATTTTGAGTATCGCGACATGGCCCACCGAGGAAAGGAGCTTTCAGAGCGACTTCGCGACCCCGCCGGCGAGTATCGTTGCGATTTAGTGATCGCGTTGACTCATGCTCGGTGCGTATCACCCTTGCAAGCGATATTTTGAGTGTATTGATGGGCCATAGAGTACCCAATGTATGTGCTCGCCGTGTAACCTACTGGGCCATCCGTTGACCAAATCGACAGGATGTCAAGCTAGCGAAGGCCTTGTTGGCTCTGACCCCTACGGGCCAGCTTAAACAGAATATCGCCAACACACAGGGAGTCGACATTCATCCTCGGAGGACATGACCACCTGTACTTTGTTGGTCGCGGAGCGGATGCCTGGGAAAATTACGACTTGTCCGAAAAGGTCCTCGGCGCTGAAGAGGACGATGGAGACGTATTGGTTGTCAAAAGTGGGACTGATTTCCGAGACCTGAGCGAGATAATCCTCGAGGTCGAGGACGCTCCCGAAGGTAGCATTCGCCGGAAGATAATATCGCGTGTGCAAGGTAAGCAAGGATCACCAAGGTCGCATTTGCCTGCGCTGACTTTGGATGGCGTAGGAGTACACCACGAAATAAAGCCTGACATGCGTTCCAGCAATTCCTTACAGAAAATCCTAGACAAAGTCTTAAAATCTTTAGGCTCTACTCTCAAGGCGCCTCTCTGTCAACTCGAGGTTGAGCTCGACCTGCGCTCACAGTTTCTTCGCACCCGAGAGGTACGAAATATAAGCTGGGAGCTATCATGATGGCTAACGCAACTCCAGACAGCAGGCGCGAATTGGTTTGCGGATATACTTCGTCATACGTACGACGATGCCTTATGCATGAATGGCATTGATGGAGGCGCAGACGGCGTGTTTATCTGCGCTGGTATGCTACGCGGAGACTCGGTATACGGTCCAGGTTGAGTTCTCTTCTGTTGCCTTGTGTTGTGATTTCTTTACTCACGGCTGGGTAGGCTATCTGACTCTCGGAGATGTCTTGGAGATTCTTCCCTTTGAAGATCCCCTTGTAGTCATCGAGGTGGATGGTCAGACTTTGTGGGATACTCTGGAGGCATCCCTAGAGACGTGGCCGGCACAGGAAGGGTACGTATACTATGTTCGGCTCACCGTACAAAGAGGTCCTAAATGACGAGTATACAGACGATTTCCCGTCATCGCAGGCTTCCGGGTGTCGTGGGATTCTCGCCGTCCGACTGGCCAGCGCGTTCTCGGAGTATGGCTTCAGGAAGAATCCTTGGAGCACGGGGATGCGAATGACAGTGACCTATCCACACCTGTCGCATCGGACGGCGAACCGATCAAAAGAGAGAGGGGCGGACGCAGATACACAATCGTAACTCGGGAGTATATGGCTCAAGGTCACGATGGCTTTGCTCCTCTGAAGGGGCAGAAATACATCGTCGACGATGAATCAGGACAGATCACCAGCTCGATTGTTAGGAAGTATCTTCTGGGTGCGTCTAGCGTGACTATCGAAGTATTCTCATTGCTAACCACCATCTGCAGGCGCCCAATTTGTGAATAAACTGGCAAGCGTCAACGAGTCTCGGGAACACCTCCACCCAGACACGCACGCTGTCATTGCTCACGAGCGTGAAGCTTTACAGAGGCGCAAACCCCATTACAGTCGCGCTCTCGAGCATTGGCAACGTGCCACATCTGCAATCATCCAACACCGTCGCTCGAAAAGACACTATCGGGACCATATTGGTGTTTCTGCAAAAGAGCACATGAGCACCGTTGATTGTTTTGATGGTGCCAAGGCCCGCACGTTGGAGGGAAGCGAAGACGAGGAAAAGTCTAACGAAGGTTCAAAAGAGCATCTTCTGGTTGCGCATCCCGTCGTGGATGGCAGACTCAAGGACGAGGGTAGATCGTGAAATGTATACGTATACGAGAAGGGAGTGTACATGCGCTACTGTAACATGTTAGGGATCCTGTGTTGGAACGGGAATCTGCGCCTTTGGAGCTGGGTCTCCAAATATGTGTCTGCCTATATGGGTGGCCCAGCCAACTGCCGTGCCCAAGCCTGCCCCACCAAATATAACTGATAGAGCAGGAGAACGACCAAGTGCTGGTGAGCGGGGATCTTCATCAAGGACTGTAACAGTACTTACGATGGATGGTCGTCGCTCGTTTCCAGAACATGGCCGGCGTCAGGACAGAGAAGAGAAGAGCTCCTATTGTAGCATGATCGTCGGCACGCATAGAATCCATCTTCAAGCAAAGTGAGCGTGGTGCGAGATGAGAGATGAGTGTAGGATTACATCGAACGCAGCACGGATGCGTCGTGCTCTCAATGTCTCTGGATTTGCGGTCACCGATCGTGTGTAGCCAAAGGCACCGCCGGCAACAAGACCTTGAACCGAGGTTGAAACTCAAGGAAAGAAAACATACCGAATCACGCACCAGTAGCACCACCAAGCCATGTAGCCCGCAGAAGACGATTGATAGTCAGTTGACCTCTTCCTCGTCGCAGTATAACGAACGTAGCGTATGCAGGCGGAGTCAAGACAGAGAAGAGCTGGTAGCCTTTAGTCATGGACCGTCGAACAAGATATTCCGTATCGGCATCGCGAGCGGCCTCTAGGTCGGCCTCCTGGGACATATTTCGAGGTGAAGGGACGTTAATGAACAGCCTGAGGACTCTTGCTCACTGAGCAAGACGAAAGACTACACAAAGACTTCAAAGAACTGGACACAAACACACAGAGTCACAGGGTCACGCGTCACCTCTATAGAAATGTGCGTGACAAGCGTGGTGTAGGCATTTTCTTTCCCCTACGACCATGTCCGCCTCGATGCTCGACTATTACGACGCCCAAATGTTCGACTACTCTGGCGATGCCGATGTGCACATGCATACTACATTTCCTTCTCCAAAAGCATGGCTACAGACCGAGGCGCCAATGGACGACGATATCGAGCCACTATCCACAGAACCCATTCACTCTCTCCTACAAGACTGTAGAAGTCGACATGGAACCAGCGTATACGGACGGTGTGGAATACGACATGCTAGATGATGTCAGTGGCGATGGCGGCGGGACAGAATCTGTCGACGTTGATTTTGTCGACGCCGAGCATGACGGCGAACCTCAGCATGAACCGTCCTCCGACTTCCAACAAGGATCTATCCCTCTCGAGCCCCTTTCCGAAACGCATGCAGCTCCCGAACCCCTTGCCCAACACACTGAGTCTCTTCACTCTCCTCTTGCCGGCTCTTCCATTGGAGGCGAAATCCCCCAACCTATCCTCGAAGAGCTTTCCCGTTTCACCTCCGTTCCAGACGATGTCGATTCCGATGGAGTTCCGGATGAAGCTCCTTCGCACGCAGACACCGTAGACGGTGCATACATCGACCAATTAGACGAGGTTCGCCCAGAGCCGTTTGATGGACCAAGTGAAGGTGCACAAGCAGGGGTAGACCCGTCGGAAGGTGAAGGCGAGCCATCCGTGGCACACGAAGATCACACTGTCCCGGACTTGGTTCCTGACCACGATTCCTTTCCTGGCGCTTCTTCCGACGTTCCCTTCATTGAGCCTGAGCACCCGCTCGCCGACAACGGTCCGAGCGTGCCCGATGAAGAGGTATCTGGACATTCGATAGAGGGATCTGGGGATCGAAGCCGTCTCGAACACGAGCCCTACTTTGATGAAAATCGTGAAGATGGTGACGACCCTCATGAGATCACGGACGGGATTTACATCGACCCTCCCCCTCCTGTCCTCATTGACCTCCCTAACCTCTCTTCCTCGGAGAAAGCTGAATACTGTCTATTCAGTCACCCCTTTGATGGCACCTCGGGTAGCCCTCGTGAAATGGCTTCCACCAGCGCAATCTCTCATTTTTCTCTCTTGCTCCATCATCAGCCTGCGCTCTATTATGAGTGTTTGCCTGAGGTTTTCGATGCCCTGCGGCAAGAAGAGCAAACACAACATCTGATCGACTTTGCAGAGGGCGAGCTTGTCATAGATGCGTACGATCTTCAGTTGGAGATATCTGAGGTCAGTGAATGCATTCATTGTTGTGTTACCTTCTTAACGTGTGCACCTTAGGACGACATCCACGCTCGTGAAGTGACCCTCCACGACTTGAACAACTTACATGATGGTTTGGGCTTATCCGGTCCCCTCCGTCTCCGTCTCCGTTGCAGAACCCCAAGATTCATCGTCAAATATAACCTTCTCCGGGAGCAGGTCTTTCCTTCATCCTCAACAGATGAGGATGCAGAGGTATACGAAGAGTCTCAAGAAGTGGTGTATCATAAGGATGGTGGGTATCTACTATTCCTAGATGTTTACCAGAAGGCTCACTTGGAATTTTTAAATGCAGAAAACTACAGCGAGCAAGAAGGAGATGGGGAGCAATTTTATGAACCGCAAGCTGGCGATAGCTTTGAGGATGGTGAAGACGAACGTACATCGAATGACGCGCCTGGTGATCAAGACCAGGGCCAGGGTACAGATTCATGTTCAGAACCTCATCCCGACGATCATACTTCTCTTGAAGAGGCTGCTCACCTATCAAACCACGACGATGACTATCATCAGGATCCCGAAGGAACTACTTCGGTGGACGATCTGGATTCGGCCACTGTACATGCTCAAGCCGACGCCGATGGTTCTGACGAGTTGTTCGAAGAGGCAACAGAGCACGCTACGTTCTCAGAATCATACGAGGAGGACGAGGTGACTGGCGACATTGTTGAGGAAGAGGTTGTTGCCGACCACGACCAGCCTGTCGATGTCCAAGACGCTCTAGCTACCGTTGGAGGATGTTGTCCCGGAGGGAGGCATGGACGGTCACGCCGATCCTAACGTGGGGGATGGTGTACGTCCCAGTGAAGGGGATGACGCAGGTCCCGGTGTGGAAGATGACGCGGGATATGATGATGATGATGATCTTGATGCGCCTACTGGCATTGTTCATGAAGGTTAGGGTTATGACCGTCATTGTCTATCTGACTCTTACATGAATTTTCATAGATGGTGAGGGACTTTCAGACGACGTCCTTCCGTATTCGGTGCCAGTCGGTGAAGAGGGTCAGTTTTTAACTCTCGTCGCTGTTCACGCTCCTAAACTATCCGTATAGGTGATCAGACATTGGCAAATGTCGGAGATTCTTCAATGCCGTCCGACTATGGTAATGCACAATTTGAGACTGGTGGGTATATTATTGTCGTTTTTATCGAATTCATGTTGACACACCTACCTTCGCAGACCTGTCAACAGCACCCACCGACTCGTCAATTCAAACTCAAACAGATGCCATGTGGGATACCCTCGAAAACACCGACCTCGACGAGAGCTTCGACGAAAATGATTTGGAAGAAGACAAGGGCGTAGACCAAGATGATGACTTCAGCGACTCGACACTCTCCAGTTCCACGCAGTACAAGGCCTATGGTGGAGAGGATGCGCTGGTACGACCGCAGTCATCCTCGTCCAAAAGGCATTTCGACGAGGTTGATGCTGAAAATGATGTTGGGCTGGTGACGGGATCAGACTCTCGAGCTGCCTCGCCAAGTAGGTCCCCCGTGTCTTTTTCATAAATACTGCTCACGGTTGTCTTTTATCTCCAGACTCTAAACGCGCTCGAGTCAACTAAGGGTGAAGGGCCTGTTATCGATTCCGACTTCTTGTTCCCTTCACCACCACTGTCACGTCAACGCCCAACAAAAACAAAACTGCTGTGCAAGGCTAAGTTTTTCTGCATGTCATCCTAACCGTTTTTAATCCAGCATTCCTCTGTATCTTCTGTCGTTCCCTCACTCTCGCTAACATTTGCAGGTTTCCCGACTCGTTAGTCGGGAATGGTGTTTGGGTTGCGAGGGGTAGTGTGCTCGCCGTATGTAGGATGCAGTTTCGTTTTGTATCTCTTATCCCTCGGATTTTCTTGGTCCTGTTCGAAATGAATACTTTTTCTTCCTGAAACACGTCGAGCGTCTACCGTGGGATTGAGTCATTGACTGAAATCTGAGATTGGAATCTATTATGTAATGACCTCGATGAACGCGCGTTCAGACCCGTGAAGTAGTACGCGGCCTGTATATCATTGTCAACCACCTTTCCACCTCCCCCCTATCCTCGTAATGTCCAGGTCATACGATCGCGGTATGAACATCTTCCCCTCACTGCTCTAAGCAATCTTTTGATTACGATCCTTGCAGCGTTAACTGTCTTCTCTCCCGATGGACATCTCTTCCAGGTAACAGACGCGTCCGTACCGCGACGCGCCTTCCGGCTCACCAGATGTTCAGGTTGAATATGCTGCCGAGGCTGTGAGGAAGGGAACGTGTGCAGTGCGTATATCTGCCCGTCTCGACTGATGCTGAGCAGTTGACGATTTGTGGGTTAGGTTGGTCTGCGCGGAAAGGATGTCGTCGTGCTGGGCGTAGAGAAGAAGACCGTCCTGCAACTGCAAGATCCCCGAACCGTACGCAAGGTTGTCATGCTCGACGACCACATCTGTCTTGCATTTGCCGGTACGTCGTTCCTCTCGCGATAGCGATGCGAATGGTCGATCGATGTACTTCACGCGTATAGGTTTGACGGCCGATGGTCGTGTTCTCATCGACAAGGCGAGAGTGGAATGTCAAAATCATCGTCTCACTGTGGAGGACCCGGTCACTGTCGAGTACATAACCAGGCATGTGGCAGGGATCCAGCAGGTATGCTCTTCCTCCTCTTTATACGTGCGTGAACTATGTTGACCCTTTTTAGCGTTACACTCAATCGGGTGGTGTTCGACCCTTCGGTATTTCAACCCTCATTGTCGGCTTTGATCCTAATGATACACGGCCGCGACTGTACCAGACGGAGCCCAGTGGAATCTACAGCGCGTGGAAGGTGTGCAGGACGCACATCCACGCATCATCCTTTCTGACCTTATGTTTTAGGCTAACGCAATCGGCCGCTCGTCGAAGACAGTGCGCGAATTCCTAGAAAAGAACCACAAGGACGATATGACGCGCGAGGAAAGCATCAAGCTGACGGTGAAGAGCTTGTTGGAGGTGGTCCAAACTGGTGCGAAGAATATCGAAATCAGCGTGATGGAGAGCTACGGGAAGGTTACCGTGAGTCCAAGTCTGTCACTCAAACTTCGGAACACGGCAATTAACGCGTCTTAGACACTCGCGCTCGAGGAGATCGAGACCATTGTCCAAGAAATCGAACGAGAGAAGGAAGCCGGTATGTGGCGATTATACCGCGACAATTCTGTCATTGACACCTGGACAACTCAGAGGCGGAAAGGAAGCGTTCTCGGTTGGCTGCAACTGCTGCAGGACAGGCTGCTATGTCGCAACGCGCCGCAGACTCAGGAGCATAGAAGTACGAATAGCTGGACGCTGTCAGCATTGTATTCTAGCGCAATGTCTTGTCGGGGTTGCCCGTAGATATTGGACGAGAGGTTGGAATATGTACCGAGTGCAACATGATCAAGTTATCGCTAGGATAATCGAAGGTTGGCAGAGGCGTGCTGTATACTTTGACTTTGGCTTCGCTTCGAAGGATTGCTGTAAATCCCGGCCCGTCTGGCCCGAAAATGGAATTGACAACGTGTTCGTGCAGTCGGGTCAATTCACGCGTCGTAATACGCGTCGTAATACGCCACTCTTTCCACCTCTTCTTGCTACTTGGTCACCATGAAGTACTCCTCAGTATTGGGCACGGTTTCTCCAAAACATGTCCTCTACTCTGAGATCCTGTCTGTCACTTCGGTCATGCGCAAGAACTCACGCTGGGCGGCGCCCAGTCAAACATATAACACTCGAGATTCCGCGCTTGCCAGCAACCTTGGCCTCAGGAGAACGGGAAATGCATCGGGTAGCTTGTCTCGACAAGGCAACGAGGAAGACTGATCTTATGGCGGGCTTCGAGATCCTTAAACGCGAACTGCGAACTGCAGATGGTGCGTTGCGCGTTTTGGTCTATCCACGGCAGTGCTCAGACATATGTGCTCTAGACATCGAGGATCTCCCTTTGCCCGGATTACTTGCCCCATTCTTTGCAATTATCCGCTCTCCATTATCCACAGGACCTATTGCTTCGGCTGCCCTTGCCGCCCTCCATTCCTTCTTTGCCTGCGGCATGATGTCCGCGGACGCAACTGGGATCGACGCCGCGCTCACCGAACTCAGCTCCTCCATCTCTCACTGCAAGTTCGAAGCCAGCGACTCGTCCGGCGACGAGGTCGTTCTGTTGAGGATATTGACAGTCATCGAGGACTGCATGGATGGTAATGTGGGTGGGCGGTTAGATGATATTGAAGTATGTGAGATGCTCGAGACTGTGTTGACTACATGCGTGCAAATGAGACTCAGTGGTCAGTCTTCTTCAATGGTCAATGTCAGTCGGTTATTCATGGCGCATACAGAGGCCCTGCGACGCTCTGCTGAGTTGACCATGCACACACTAGTGAGGACCGTGTTTTCTCGCTTGCATTCCCTCGACCCGGAAGTAGAAGAGAAGAAACTGGCGAGTGCGCAGGATGCATCGGACGGACCCAAAGATCTTGCGATGACGCCTGCCCTACCGTCCCCTGACGCCTCTTCAACAACACCACTTCCAGCAGCCGACTCTGAATCTGCTCAGTTAGCCGAACCAGCTGCTTCGCAAGAGCCGCCACAAAAGATGGAATGTATGTTCTCAATATTCTCTGATAACTCTCGCGTTTATCCTTTCTTCAGTCGGTGTACCTTCCTTGGTGGAGCTCCTTCGCGTTGTCATAAATATACTAGACCCCAATGATCGCGTCCACACTGATTCCACTCGCCTTCTTTCCCTGGGCATCCTTAACACGGCTTTCGAAGTGTCTGGCCCACGCTTCGGCGACTTTCCTTCCCTCCGAACCATGATACTTGACCACGGCTGCAAGTACCTATTCCAACTTGCACGTTCCGAAAACCCTTCTATCTTCAACTTGGCCTTGCGTACTATTTCGACGATGCTGAACACCATGCGAAAGCATTTGAAACTTCAGCAAGAGCTCTTTCTATCTTTCACCTTGGACAGACTAGCGCCTCCAGCGACGGGGAAAACACCACGGCTCGGGAGCACTCCTATGGCCAAAGCTGACCACCTTTCCCCTCGTAATGGTCACGGCACACCACGAACATTTTCTCCCATATTGGACCCCGTCACGGACCACGACGCGGAGAAGGGTAGCCCCATGCCGAATAAGCCATCTGTCCTTCCTGCCCGTGGCGAAACGCGAGATGTCCTACTGGAAACAATATGCCAAATCTCCCAGCATCCCAGCTTTATGGTAGAACTGTTCACGAATTATGACTGTGACATCAACTCGGACAACGTCTTCGAGCGTTTGGTAGACGCATTAACCAAGGCATGCTACCCATCCTTCCTCGCGAGGTCTCGGCTCACATCGCCTGGCAGAGTGTGTACTCTGAGTATTACGGGGATGCTATGTTCAGCTCCTCCAACTCACAATTTATCTGCCTGGACCTGATTCTGGCCTTCGTCAACCATATGACTTCGCGTGCTAGTGGTGTATGTACAATTTCTTCCTTGCCTGTAATCGTTATTGACGGATATCACAGCTTAGCTCACCGTGGCCATCGGTAAGTGTGAACCCGCGCGCATACACGCGTTCTTATACAATAACTTCTCTCTGATTTTAGGAATTTGGCCCTCCTGACGAGTTAATGCACCGCAAGTCGCAAAAGCTGTTGACTCAGACCGGTGTCGTACGATTTAATACGAAACCGAAGACGGGCCTGGCGTTCATGGAAGAGAACAATCTTATCTACCATGATGTTACCCCAGAAGACGCCCCAGAAGACGTGCCCCGAGTGTCACGCGCGCTCAGCCTGGCCAAGTTCTTGAAGAGTTCTACCCGGCTGGACAAAAAGACACTTGGCGACTTCCTTTCTAGGGGGGAGAACATAGAAATCCTGGAGGCTTTCATTGGGCTTTTCAACTTTGACGGGGTGGGCGTCTTGTCTCACAGGCTGAGTGCGTACTATTAACCCGGGAGCTTTCAGAAACCAGTTGCGGATGCGATGAGGGAACTCCTGGAGTCCTTCCGTTTACCGGGCGAGTCTCAACAGATAGAACGCATAACGGAGACATTCGCGAAGCATTACTTTGCATCCCGACCCGGTCAGTGTGTCACCTCGGCTTTTTGGTACTTAGTCTGACTTCCGAGCGCTGCAGCCGAGGTGAAGAGTCAAGATGCGGTCCACATACTGTCATATTCGATCATCATGCTCAACACCGACTTGCATAGTCCCCAAGTTCGGGTACCTCAAACGCTATCCTTACTCCTGTATGACATTAACCAACGAATGCTGTCTAGAAACGAATGACTATCGAAGACTACACGCGCAATTTGCGTGGTGTCAATGACGGGTCCGACTTTTCGCCCGAGTTCCTCGTACGCTCTTTCTTATGAAAGAGGACGTATCTGACCCATTCATAGCACGCAGTGTACGACTCTATTCGAAGGCGGGAAATCGTCCTTCCTGAAGAACATACTGGCCAGCTCGGTTTCGAATTCGCCTGGAAAGAACTCATCATGCGCTCACGGCAGTCAGGTAAGTTCCGTCATTACCCACGTCTTCACAAATTTACGCGCACCTCCAGGAGAGCTTATGGTCTGTAACACCGCACTGTTCGACAAGGAGATGTTCAAGGCGGTGTGGAAACCGGTCATTTCTTCCATCACCTACGCATTCATGACCTTCGACGATGACTATGTCATTGAACGGGCCATCGCCGGCTTCCGTCAATGTGCGACGTTGGCTGGTCATTTCCATATGCCGGACGTTTTGACTACGTCGTGGTCTCTCTCTCTCAAGCCACAGCCCTCTTGTCCGAAAATCTCGTGACCGAAGTTCCAGCATACCCCGTTGTCGAAGTCGAAGGCCAATCAGTCACAGTCTCTTCCCTCGCGGTCAAATTTGGAGCTAACCTCAAAGGCCAACTTGCCGCGGTCGTCCTGTTCAACATCATGAACCGAAATGGCAACGCCATTCGCGAAGGTTGGACGCAGGTGAGCCATTCGTCCCGTATACTTGAGGTCGGTTAACAAACGCATGACCCCCAGGTTTTCGAGATCTTCCAAAATTTGTTCATCCACTCGTTACTCCCTACGCGAATGCTGCAGATGGAGGACTTTCTTGGTGGCGTGTCTATGATACCCCTACGGGGTAGCACCAACCAAACCGCACGCCCGCAACCACGGAACGATGGACTTTTGTCTACGCTTTCATCCTACCTCATGACACCTTACAACGCACAGGAGAGTCAGATTCCCACCACCTCGGATGCGGACGTCGAGAACACCCTCTGTGCGCTGGACTGCATCAATACCTGTAGCCTCGAGGAGCTATATGCGCAGATAACGTTCGTCTTCATACATTCCGCACCTGCGCTGCAGAAGACCCACTGACAAATATTGTAGGCAACTTGAAATAGAGCCTCTGGTTGCGGCGGTCCGCGCCATCGAGGCTCTCGCCTACGAGCGCACAGTGGCGCGGCTACAACAAGAGTCCGACGATCCCGCCGGCGCCGATGGTTCAATTCCTCCTCTCGACCACGAGCCCGCACCCTTGTCCTATGATCCCGCATCCGTGTTCCTCCTGGAGATGATGGTCAGCATCGTGTGCCAAACACCCCAGCACATCGAAGAGTTATGGTATGCCCATCCTCGGACTTTTAGTCTCACGTCTAATATGCTCGCAGGCCGATCGTGTTTGAACATATATCTGCCTTACTGTCGTCCTCCACGCGGTACAGTGTATTGTTGATCGAGCGAGCAGTGGTCTCGCTCCTGCGCATCTGTCTCATCCTCGCCACCACGGTAAGCTGTCCGTCTATCGGTAGCTTTCGTCGTCTGACCCTACCGACTCCCCGTCCAGCCCAAGCTTCGCGACCAGATCTACATCTCCTTCGACCTGCTCGGCGGGTTGGCCCCTTCCGTCTCTGACTCCGTCGCAGAGCAAATCATCTCGGGCCTTGTCCTGATCGTGCAAAACCACCGCGACGTCATCAGGTACATCCATCCCGACACATTGAACATATAGTCCATCTGCTGAACCTTCCTCGCACCAGCTCACAGACGGAGTGGAACCTGATCCTCGCGCTGGTTCGCTCGACGGTTTCGCACCTCGAGGCCGCGCGCACCTCGTTCGAACTCGTACAGCGTCTGACCGCCGAGGGTCCCGAGCAATGCCTTACGGTCGATAACGTCGCACCCCTCGTAGCCGTCCTGGACGACTTCGCGACGGCCGCCGGTATCGTCGTCGAGGTGGAGCACCAGCACGCACGGAGACGGCCCAAGGCGGACGCGACCAAGTAAGCCTCGATTCCTCGAGCCGTGCTCTCGTCCGTCGAAACAAGGACGCTAACGCAGCTCTCCCAGCTCTCCTATCATCGACCGAGGAAAGCAAGCGGTCGATCTCCTGTTCGACGTCATGAAATCCCTCCCGCGTCTCACCGCCGACTCGACCGACCGTAAGCAGCCCCTCCCCAACTCACGGCCCGAGATCCTTCCCCTCTCACCCCTTCCATCTCCCCCAGGCTGGACCCAGCTCGCGCTCCCGATACTGACCGCGCTGTCCCGCCACGCGACCTCGGCCTCGCGCGAGGTGCGCCACACCGCGTTCTCGCAACTCTCCCGCGCGCTCCTCGGCCCGCTCGTGCCCCCGCTCCCCCCCTCCACGTCCGCCGCTCCCGCCCACTTCGGCGTACCCGCGCTGTTCGAACGCGTGCTGTACCCTCTGCTCGACGCGCTGCTCGCGGGCGCGCCGAACGCGGACGCGACGGAAATGCGCGTGCGCGGCGCGGCGCTGGTGTGCAAGGCGTTTATGCGGTTCGAGATGGGGGCGTCGGGCGAGGCGAACGTTTCGGCAGAGGACGTGGAGGGGGGCGGCGCGGTGCAGGGTCTCTGGATGCGCATCCTCGATTACCTCGACCAGCTCATGCGCATGGACAGGAGCGACCAGATGGTAAGCTTCCTTCTTCCCCGCATTTCGCGCGCACCGTCGTTGACTTGACCGCCTCGCCCTCGCCTCGGTCGTGTACACCTCTAGTCCGAGGCCGTCCCCGAGTCGCTCAAGAACGTCATCCTCGTGATGAACGCGGCGGGCATGCTCGTGCCTCCGCCTGGTACGCCCGAGGACGCGCGCACGACGCGGCAGAGGGCGCTCTGGGAGGCGACGGCGGCGCGCGTCGAACAGTTCCTGCCTGGATTTTTGCTCAGCGTTATCCCCGCACCCGCACCTCCACCGCCTGCGGTCGCAGTTGACATCGAGGAGGGGGCTCCCACGCCGGCTTAGGGGAGCATGACGCCGAACCTTGAGAGAGCGAGGCTTTGTCAAGCGGTGTATGTCAATCATGTGTATTTATGTTCGTAGCCAATTCTGAGCATGTGGGAGGAGCTATTCCACGTTCCCTCCGGAATAAGTACGGGTGTGTGAAGCGCATCGATCGTTCGTAAGTTCGTGGAAAGACAAGTCGTGTTTTACACGCGACGAAAGCAGGAAAGCAAACCCTAAGGATCCAAGTGGAGATGGCGACGCTGGACGTCAGAAGAGCTGCATCTTTGACGGCCTGTCTCGGTACGCGGTCAGCGTTTCATTCGCACGGCAGGACGGGACGGAAAGACGTGCCGGATACGGATATACAGAGCGACGAGGAGAACGATGGGGGCAACGGTGTATGTCAGGAGACGGACGACCAAGGCCGTGTGATCTACCACCCAGCCCGAGTACGCGCCGCCAAGGTTGACGGTGAGAAGGACGAGGGGGAAGAGGACGTATCCCGACAACCTGTCCGTTCCGACCGGAAGGATATACGTCAGCGAAAGTCAAGCAGAGCAGGGAGGGGGCAAACGGCTGCGCACCGATGGTATTTCCACAGCCTTTTGGCCTTCATACCCCCGCCGAGCGCGGCGCCGCCGAACCACACGCTCGCAGCCCCAAAGGCGGATTGGACGACGAGCCAGGTGAGGGATATGATGCCGAAGGTCTGAAAACGAAGGGCGTGAACGGGACCGTCGGAGGAAAGACAGAGAGACTCACGCCGTGCCATGTGGTGAAATGGGGGGCGCCGTGCACGGATTTGTTGTAGAAGATGGCGGAGGAGCCGACGAGGACGAGGGGAAGGCCGATGATCATGCCAAGTTGGTGGCGCTGGAGGCCGACGGCTTTGGTTTTCGGTTGGGACGTCGGCTGGAGCTGAAGGATGGCTTGAATGGGACGTGAGCGCGGGAGGAGATGGGGGGGGGGGGGGGGGGGGGGGAGCCGAACAAGGAACGTACAGAGGGCGAAGACGAGGATGGCGAGGGTGTTGAAGGTAGGGTGGAAGGCGAACCAGCTGAGGGCGCCTGGATGGTTGATGAGGATAAGGATCCAGGTGACGATGAGCAGGACCTAGGACGGGGGAGACGGTCAGAGTGTGCATGAGATGGGGTTGAGCGAGTTGGCGCGTACGGCGGCGGCGGTCTGGCGGGAGAAGACACGGGGGTGAGTTGGATGAAGGATGGGTGGACATACGAACTGACCACGGCGGCGAGACCAGCGAGGAGATCGCCCGGGCGGGCCTCAGGCTTGAGATAGTGCTCGTCGTTGCCCATCGCGTCAGACGAAGCGGGGTCGGGAGCGTCGGGGGCGGTGGGAAGAGGATGGTAGTCCTGGTCGCTATTTGAAGGGAAAGACATGGTGAGAGAAAGGAAGGAAAGGGTGAGAAGGACACGTACGCTGCTGAGTCGGGCATGGATATGGATGAGCACACACCATTTCCGGGTTCACCGGTTGGCTGAGAGAGCCGCGAGCGTGGGCGTCAACTGGACACCATCGGGGATCTATTGCAAACTATCTTCAATTATTGCAATAATAACCATGATCGAACGCACGTGGCGATCGTCCGTCCCTCCGCCCGTCTCTTTGCTTTCCTCCATCCACCGTGCCCGACGCCCGACGCCCGACGCCCGACACTCGACGCCCGACGTCCGCCCACACCCGCCCCACGTCCTCCTCGTTCGACACCCTGTCGAGGCTCCTCGTGCGGCCATCTCGCTTTCGGGTCATTCCTACGGCAACACCGTCGTCCACCACCGCCTCCGACCGGTTGCCTCCCGAGCCTCGTCCCTCTCTTCAACTTCCCTTTTCGACGTCCCAATTTCACCGTTCACGCGCACAACTGCCCTGACAACGATTCCACCTTTCGCTTTTTCTTCTTTGCCCCCACCACCTTTCACTCTCTCCAGAACGCGCCCTTCTCCGCTCCTGGCCCCAGCTTGCTCACCACCACCACCATGGACTCCCCCATCCTGCCCTCTAACCATCTACGCTCTTCGTCTCTTCCCACCACAACCGCGCAGCTCAGAGACATGGTCTACTCCGCCCACAGGTCCTCCAACGTTCTCGTCGTTCAAGAACCCCTCACCCCGCCCCTTTCCCCAGAAAAGAGCGACGACATCCCCCTCGAAGACGACATCGACATGCACTCCCATCCTCGCCATCATTCAGATTGCTTCTCCGACAATAACGCGACCGACCCTTCAGGCAGATCTTCCCCGGACTCCTCCATAGACCCGCCCCCAGACCACACTCCGATGCAAGTCGACGACGCTTCATCCACTTCCCAGTCCACCACCTCTCCTCCAAAACCGCCCCTCCGATTCCTCGAAGACGAGGAAGAACACATCCACCGCTCACTCCGTCTCACCGATTTCGAGATCAAGGGCACCCTCGGTCCGTACCATCTTTCTGCCTTTCCCCCCTGTTCTCCTCCTGATCGCCCTTCTCCTCACGCTCAGGTACGGGCACCTTTGGCCGCGTGCTCCTCGTGCGACACCGTGCCACGCCCTCGGGCACTACTAACGTCTTTGCCATGAAAGTCCTCCGCAAGACCGAGGTCATCCGACTCCGTCAGGTCGAGCACGTCAAAGCCGAGCGCTACATCCTCTCGCGCGTCCGACACCCCTTCATCGTCGACCTCTACGCCACGTTCCAGGACAGCCTCAACATCTACATGCTGCTCTCCTACGTCCCGGGCGGCGAGCTCTTCACCCACCTCCGTCGCGCGGGACGCTTCACCCCGGACGTCACGCGTTTCTACCTCGCCACGATCGTCCTCGCCCTGCGCTACCTCCACTCCTTCAACATCATCTACCGCGACCTCAAGCCCGAGAACCTCCTCCTCGACTCCCGCGGCTACCTCCGTCTGACCGACTTCGGCTTCGCCAAGGTCGTCGACGACCGCACCTGGACGCTCTGCGGCACCCCCGAGTACCTCGCGCCGGAGATCATCCAGTCGGACGGGCACGGAAAGCCCGCGGACTGGTGGGCGTGCGGCGTGCTCGCGTACGAGATGATGGTCGGTTACCCGCCTTTCTTCGACGAGACGGCCTACGGCATCTACGAGCGCATCCTCAAGGGAAGGGTGCACTGGCCACGGGACATGGATCCCCTCTCCCGCGAACTCATCCAGGGGTTCCTCCACCCCGACAGGAGCAAGCGGCTCGGAAATCTGACCGCGGGCACGCGAGACGTGCTCGAGCACCCTTGGTTCAGAGGGGTCGACTGGGAGGCGCTCGAGCGGCGCGAAATAAGGGTACATTCACATTCTTTCTCTCGCAGAAACGCGGATGTGCTCACCGGGGTTCCCCTGCTGCAGGCCCCGATCGTTCCCCACGTCTCCTCTGTGGAAGACACCCGTTATTTCACCCGCCTTCCTCTGCCCCCTGCAGAAGACGTGCCCGGTCTCGTTCGGGAAGAACAGCCTCCCTCGCTCAACCAACGGTTCGATGTGATCGGCTTCCAGTTCGGCGAGTTTTAAGCACGCTCCTTCCTTCCGACCCTTGCTTCCGTATCCTCGGCCCCCATCTATCCTCCATCTCGTTTTTGCTTTGCTCTAGGACTGTT
Source organism: Amylostereum areolatum (assembly GCA_012932865.1). NCBI lineage: Eukaryota > Fungi > Basidiomycota > Agaricomycetes > Russulales > Stereaceae > Amylostereum > Amylostereum areolatum. Next base: position 75,575 of record SAXG01000027.1, read on the forward strand.
GACTTATCCTTCCCATGCATACCACAATCTCACCCTTCCCGCGCTAATCGTCCCATTTCTTCCCGCTGTAGCTTTGCGTTTCCCCCCCCGCCCTCTCCCTCGCGATACCCGTCTGTATGACTCCTCCCTCTCATCTCTCCACGCCGACCTGTAGTAATTCGTTCTCGTCCCCCCGTTCCGTCCTGCCTCGCACCATCCGGGAGATTTCCTTCCCTTAGATTCGCGCCTCCATAATTCGGGGGGTATCTTCCGCGGTGCGTGGGAGGGCCGGCCACTCGTTGTAACCATTACCCTTCTCGCGTGTGCGTTTCGACCGTTCCTCTGTGTATTTTTTGTGACTCGGGATATTTACTTTGCTTGGGCAGCATGGTACTTAACCTCCCCAACTGCAGCTTGCGCGCCATTGTAGCAAATGATGAAGAAAACACATGTCTCATCGAACGTCTGGTTCTGGCTGCTTTCTTGTTTGCGAACGATCGGTTTATCTGCTCGCATCGAGAGCCACAAATACAAAAAAAAACGATAATCCATGACGTGGTCCCATACATGACTGATAACCGTCGAGGGGACACAATTCAAGACCCCACCGCCCATTAAAGCTTGGCCTGGGGTACGATAAACCCTCCCGCAGTCTTGAGACTCCTCGCCGCAGTGGCGACGAGTTCGTCAACGCTAAAAAAACAGACCAGTCAGCCAACTTGCACGGACGGTACACTTCCAAGCACGCACATATCCTTCGCAGGTTTGATGTCCTGGAAATTTTCCATCAGCAACGCGACAACGCTTTGGCCATCGGCGAGAGAGAACGACTCACGTTGATGGAACCCGCCACTTTCCCCATGAGCCCTGCGAATCGACCCCTTTTAGACCGTTGCGCGCGCCAGAGGGCAACCGATTCGACTCACACATCCGCGACTGCGCCGATTTCTCGGGGTGCGCCTCCACTTCGACGTCGTTCGGGACCTTGCCCTCCGACGTCAGCTTCGCGATCTCCTGCTGCCGGTTCTCCTCCCTGTCCTCGGCGCATCAGCCAAGTCAACCGCGCGATCGCACGGCGCGACAGCCTCGCACGTGGAGCCAAACTCAGAGCCACTCACCAATCCCGCACGTACTCCGTCTTGCGCACGCTCATCGGGCGGCCGGAGTAGATCAGCGTGCGCGCCGTGCCGTCGTAGTCCGCCTCGACCAGCAGCTTTTTGTGGATGGGCGGCGCGCCCGCCTCCTCGCTCGCGACGAACCGCGTGCCGACCCACACGCCCGAGGCGCCGTACGAGAGCGCGGCGGCGAGTCCGCGGCCGTCGGCGATGCCGCCTGCGGCGACGACGAGGACGGGTTGGCCTGTGAGCGGGCTCTTCGCGTCCTTGCAGCGGTCGACGACGGCGGGGATGAGGATGGAGAAGGGCGTGTCGCCGGTGTGGCCGCCGCCTTCGCCGCCCTGGGCGCAGATGATGTCGACGCCTGCGTGAGGTGAGATGTGAGGACGTTGGTAAAGGAGTGTCGTAAGCGCTGGGACGTACCCTGCGCGAGTGCCTTCGGGACGTGCTACGGGGACAGGTGAGTATATATTTCCTCGGGGAACGGGTCAATCCCTCTCACCTTGGGGTGTCCAACCATGCTATTTGAGAGGGCTCTGTCAGGGAGGAGTGCACGGTGCGTTAGGGGAAGCTCACTTCATGACAATGATGCCCGCTGCATGGAGCTTATCCACGATATGCTTGGGCGGCACACCGACGGCGCAAACAAAAAGAGTGGCCTTGCTCTTGACAATGACGTCCGTCAGCTCGTCGAGCTGTCCCTTGGTGTAATCGTACTGTAACGCGTCGTGAGTGGGTTTCTGCTGGATTCGGGCGAGACGGCACGTACATTCGTCTTGCGCGCGTTCCCACCGACTTGGGGAAGCAGCAAGTCCACACCGAACGGCGCGTTCTTGTCCTCAAGATAGCTCTTGAGCTCGTCGATGTTCTGCTGCAGGATCTTGGGGCTCTGGCGGACACCGCCGATGACGCCAATGCCGCCTGGGATCCAGGGTGAGCGCGTTAACGCGGCGGAGAGATGAAAGGGGGCACACCCGAGTTCGTGACAGTGGCGGCGAGTTTCGGACCAGCAGCCACGTTCATGCCTTTACAGAGTGAGCACTGGGACGGGGGGCGAGGAACAGAACGGCGGGCCAACCTGCGAGCATGACGGGGTGGTTGATCTTGAAAAGAGCGGTCAAGGGGGTGGAAAATACGGGGGGAGAGGCGGGCATTGTGAAGAGAGAGGGTAAGAAGTGAAAGAGTTGAGGAGCAGGGCCATGGCAAGCTTATAATCCGGGGGTCGGCAGCCGACTGCTGGGCTGAGCGTGAGCGTGCCAGTGCAAGTCGGGAGCAGAACGCAGGTCATGAGTCCAATCTCCCGGCTACCGGTTACCTCCAATCCGGTGGTCAGCTCACTAGTACTCCACCATTCATCCACTCTGACTCTTGAAGCTTGAAGCTTGAGATTGAGTTCTAGAACTTGAGATAATGAGCTCAAGTGAATTGGGATTGGCCTTAGATCACCCCGGGCTCGGACACTTCACTGTTCCGTTCAAGAAGTGCAGGTTTCTCTAACTTTTTCCACCATCCGTTCAAACAAATCTGCACAGTCGAGGTCGAAGATAACGTCACAGCTTACAGACCCGGCGTGCGGGCCATCTACAACGACTTATTCCTCCACGACAGTGATGTTTCTCTCGGAAAGATCGCCTTGTTAATATTGATTCCACACAAAGGGAGAAGCATCGGTCACATAAAATTACAAGTGAGAATTATTAGAGAGCAGTAAGTATAACATTACTTCAGCGTATGTACAACACAAGACCGTGGCATCGAAACAAGTGTTCGAAGACAAAAGGCATCACCCACGGCCGGGCTGCGCCTCTTCTTCGTCGGACCTTACCCGCCTTGGAACCACTGTCTTAAGTACCCACAAACGAAGATGCTCTGTCGTTCTCCGGGCAAGCATTGGCCAGAGACACAGTCCCTCTGGAGCCGTCGTTAAGACGAAGTCTCTTCACCATGCTTTTCTTCTCAAGGTCAGGCTCCTTCCCGTCAACCAAAGTGATCCGTCTTTTTCTGCCATTGTTTGTACCAGTGGTTGCCTTTGTTTCCCACGGCCTGAGTACGGAGGCGATGGCATTCTCGGAGAGTTGGAGTTGGGCACCGTCGTCGTCGCGCCAGCCAGGGCTTTCGAGATGGTCCTTGAATATACACCAGAGATCGACAGAGGTCTTCAGGTTTTCGATTGCGGACTCCCGTTTGGCTCTCACGTCGTCGGAGGCCTTCGCCACCGTCGCTTGTCTTTTCTTCATCCTCTCAAAAAGGTCCGGGCTGAACAAGCCCGGATTCGAAGGAGGTGCCTTTGGGGGCTCGCGTTCCCTCTCAGGGAGATATAGTGGCTCGAAGAGATCCCGGGCGCCATTCATGATCGAGGTAAGGGACTTGGGAAGATAATTGCCGGCCGTGAGATCCTCGGATGTGAATATGGAGTTCAGGAGCATGGATCTCCTCCCGTCGCCTCCAACAACCTCACCATCCTCCCTTTCAGCATACGAGTCGAAGACGTTGATGAATGTTCGGGGAAAGCTCGCTCGTTGTCCACAGAGGGTAGGGCGGTATTTGAGGACGTGGTGGAACAAAACATGAACGAAGGACTCGAGATCGTCCCGCAAAAGGTGGTCCCGTTTAAACGGCTGTTTGAATATGGCCACAGACATGAACTGAATCGTCCCCTATCCAGCAGATTAACAATGGAGCATTTCACAAAAGTGTATCATCACTCACGGTTCGCCATCGTAGTCTTGGATCCCCATTATCATCCATAAACCAGCACACGTCCCAGTCAATGAGCATCCCATTTCCGTCTTCGTCGATCATGATGTTGTTGGCGCTGATGTCCCGATGTAACGTCCTCGCGTCATTGTATGCTAGCCAATGGCCTGGCGAAGTTATCAGATACGTCTGAATGCTTGAGATACAAGTAAAGACACATACATTCCAACGCGTGGAGAAGGGCCTGACAAAGCTCCTTCGTCGTCTTAAACGTGTTCAGTGGGCGTCCGATCTTTCCAAGAACAATACGATGGTGGGTGAGAGGATGTATATCCTGCGTTTTGTACGCCCAACTCTTGCTGGCGTAGTCCTGGGTAACGGTCACCTGCGCCTTCCTGTTTGGTCGTGGCCTGGTCGAAGTAAACGGCCGCTTCAAAGGTACATCGCCCCCGTAGAGATAGTCGGGAAGGTATGGGACATTCTTCTCCTTGAGGTGCTCGTACACCTTGCCCTCGATAGGCATGCCTGGCAGTGATATTCTCCAGGTGTCCTTTAGGTAAACCACGGTTGGAGTCTTGGTGTCGGTGATGTCGACGCCAATATAACCAAATGTCGATCGACCAGGGAGAGTGCGGGGGTATGATTGGGGTCGACCGGCAATAACGACATGACAGTCGTTGCCATCCCAGACCTCAAAGCGACGAAGGGTCTCGTTCTTGTCGGGGAGCGTGTGATAGGATAGCCGCTCTCGCGCGTCGTCGAAGGCAGAGCGAGCGAGTTGTATCTCTTGGTCGTTTGGGACGGAGACCGTCGGGTCGAAGCCGCGCTGGGCTGCGGTCATGAAGTTGAACCGCCAGAGGAATCTGGCCAGATAGGTCGTGGTTTTCCAGTTGAACCGCTCGCTGAAGATGGCACCGCTCCGATCCCAGCGTACGAGTCGCGCCTCGTCGTCCATTATGAGCACGGAGAAGACGAAGGTCCTATGTGCGTTTTCAAACATCGTCATGGCGTACGACATCATTTGTCCTCGAACGGCCTTGGAGGGGTTGTCGCCCTTCCTCGGATCGTAGTTCTCTCGATTCTCTTGCTCCTTGGGAGCGTTGAATGGATCTTCGCATCGTGTTCGTTTCCCCTCAGGGTTCTTGTACTTCAGCTCAAAGAAGAAGAGCATCTTCGAGAATATTTCGACGAGGCGTTTGTCATCGAGGTCACCTGGCGGAGTCGTTGGAAGTGTCGAAGACGATGAAGCGGAAGACGAAGGATATGACGGAGTGGAGGGAGAATGGGAGGTGGGTGTCGACGAGGATGCGAGAGGGTTGTCCTTCTTATTGAAGACGCCTATGTCTGCTTTGCGTAGGGCCTCCGCGCAATCGCCTTGACCAGGAACTTTGTGCGTATCCTCCATTGTCATCTCGGTACAGAAGACTTTGAGGGCGTTCATCTGACATCATCATGCGTTACTTAGCCACATCCTCTAGCATAGAAATGAAATCAACGGAAACGCACCAGTGTGGACTCGTCAATCTGTGAGACGTCTTCAAAGGATACCTTTCCTTGATTTGGTATAGGGCCGGCGGATGCGGGGGGGTTCACGGTGTGGTCGTTGATGAACTGGTCGGGAGGTTGAGGGCCAACCCAAAGGCCGTCCATATCCTGGTCGTTCATCTGGTAAAGGTGTTTTGAGGGGGGAAAATGCTGCGTTGCGTTACGATGAGAGGGACCAGGCTTGCAGCGAAGAGGTGTAGGCAAGATATTCGCGCGGGTTGGGGTTGGGGTGTGGACCGGACGTGTGTAGTACTAACTAAGTATTGGCGGTCCGGAGGATGATGAAGCGGGGGGGAGGAAGACTTACACGTCATGGTATTTATAGCCCCGTAGGTGATGCCGCCTCGCTTGCCGTTTGTGTGGACGGATTTGGAACAGAATGAGACTCGGCTCGAGAACAATGGGAAGAGAGTGTTGAACCGGTTCCGGCCGGTAACCGGTCCGCTATCGTTCTACTCAACGCCAAGCGCTCGGTTCGCCTTGGGTTCGCCCTCCCTGAGGCGTCAAACGTCAAGCTTCAAGCTTCAAGAGCCAGGCGCGAAGGCGTGCGATGTCAGCTCACTGAGATCAGCCAGTGTGGACTTCCCAATATTTATTCAACACCCGTCGGATGTGGCCGCGCGTTACATCACAAGTTCACCTCACTAGATCTTTCATCCGTACCAGGCTCGTACACCAATGCCAGATATATACTCTGATTGTCTGTTTGTGAAACTGAAATGTCACCCGGCGGAGATCCTCCAAGTTAGTATCATTGCGACATCGGGCTATAGTACAACGTATCCACCCTTGCCCTCTACTAAGTCGGGCAGCATCCGTAGCCTAGTTTGCGACTAATAAGTATACCCGGTAAACCATTCGATAGCTTCGGAGACAAGCGGGAAAGACGCACTGCAGTTGGATTTGAAGCACGCCAGCAGTATACTTACGATTCCTCGGCTTCTGGCTTCCGCACTGGGGATGCCGTTCTACTAGCATGCCCTTCAACTGCTGCTCGATGGTGATTTGGGATAGTATGGGTAGCGACGAAAGGTGTATGTCAACAAAAACTACGACCACAGATTGAACCTACTAATCTCGGGGCCTACAAACTTCAGTCGAAACGTTATGGTTTCAGAAAGCGCTCGTGTATGAACGAATGGATCTCTGTGTCCAGTTTCATCGTGCCTACGTCGGAAATACCAGATACCAGCATATCTACATAACTTAGGAGTGAGACTCAAAATGCTCGTAAGGAATGCACGCACCATATGTTCGTAATCTGGCACGGTCGTGCCTAGGAACGCGATGAGTCCTCAGCATGGAATTCAGCATCGTGAGAATGAATATTATATGGTTCAGTGCACTCGAAAAAGACAATCCTCCAAAGCAACGCACCAGCTCGGGCTCGACGATAAGTATGGAAGGATGGTTGCGAGGATATCCAAGTCCTTGCGCAACCGGTGCGACCGCCGGTGCTAAACCCAGGCCAGTGACGGCATCCACCAGAGGACATAAGCATTTCACTGTCCAAACATTAGCACGCTTCGAAAGAAAACAATACAAATTCTGAGAAAAACTCGCGGACATTGCGCAGTACTAGACATGTACTCCGAGCGTACGAGATCTGCATCTCAGGACCGTGACCGTGCGCTACTTCCACGATAGAAGGTACCAGATCGGTCCTTATGTCTTGAAAGAAGTCGTCCTCTTCACTTGGAGTTCGCCCAGAGAGCGGTGGAGAAGGGAAACCACCGATGCCTACTAGTCAGTGTAGTCACAAGTAGTTCGGGGCCAGTGGAGATATGAGTGTCATTGAGCGGCAGTGCTACGCTGGCGAGACAGCAATATAAGGTGGTAGACATGCTTTGCTTTGAAAGTGAACCACTGACCTCAGATCGTCCGACTCATTATCATCGTCCCGTCGAAGAAAGGAAGAGAGTCAAAAGACGTGCACGGCCGGGTCCAATTCCCCGGTTCCCGGGTCGACTCCGATCTCAAGTCTCCCCGCCGAGCCCGACGTTTCCTTCTTGCTCGAAACCGGCCATGTCTGAAGCCTGTCCCATTGACCACTCCGCCTCCAAGCCTTCCTGCCCCATCGACCATGCAAATCCTCCCTCCGAGGCCGAGGTTTGCCCCGTCGACCACACAACTCGCTCGAAATGGTCCTCGCTCGCGCATTCCTCCTGACGCCCTCGACCCCCATCCCACCAACGCCCCCGCCTCCCTCTCCAAAGCCCGCGAGGTGTCCTCCATCCCGCGCGTCAACAATGAAAACTGGGTCTACCCCTCCGAGGCCCAGTTCTTCTCCGCCATGGCTCGCAAGAACCACAACCCGCACGCGTCTGACATGAGGGTTGTCGTTCCCATCCACAACGCCGTCAACGAACGCGCATGGGACGACATCCTTCGTTGGGAATCTGGAAGAGGCGGGGATGCCTGTGGTGGTGTGCGACTCGTCAGCTTCAAGGGTCGACCACGCGACATGACCCCCAAAGCACGCTTTCTCTCTCTCCTCGGGTGCGTCCTCCTCTTCCTACCGTCATCGCACTGGTATTCAATCTTGTAAATGGACAGGTATACGCCCCCCTTCGATCGACACGATTGGGTTGTCGATCGCTGCGGCACCCGCGTTCGATATGTTATCGACTTCTACACCGGCCGAAGTCCCCTCCCAGGTTCGACCAGCCTCTCGTTCTACCTTGACGCACGCCCCGCACTCGACAATTGGGAGGGCGTCAAAATGCGCACGAGCCGTCTATTCGATGAATGGGCCAGTACGTTCCGTCAAACATTCTCGACACCACCGTCCGCAAAATCCCAGTCATAGTATGGAAGGGTTCTCTCTACGTTCACACCGCTGCACTGTACCATAATGCCATCATAATGCCATCCCACTGCTGATCCAGCCACCGTGCGATCGTAGCGAAAAACGCATGGTCAGACGTACTACTCTACCGTTTTGTTCTTGTTTTAGCCCTCTTCGCCGGCGGTCGCCCCTCAGGCTCGTCCTCGCTCTCGCTCTCTTCACCATCACCTTCATCCTCGCTCACCTCTCCTTCACTGATCTCCTCGTCCTCATCCCACCCGCCTTCCCCGTCATCGTCTTCGTCCTCATCCTCCTCCCCCTCTTCCTCTTCATCCTCCTCTTCGTCTTCATCGTCCCCCTCGGCGACAGCTTTGCCTTCTTTTTTCGCCAAGGCCTTCTTCTTCGCCACATTTCGCTCCTGCTCCTCCCGACGCTCCTTCCTGAGCTTCGCCTTAGCGGCATGCTCCGCCTTTTGTACCGCCTTCTCGGCTTTTGATTTATTGACTGCAAACGCACGAGACCGCGTCAGCGCACCCTCAAACGACGAAGCCAGCGGGTGCACTTACCAAACTGGTGATAGATAACCTCTCCCTGCCTGCCAGGGACTCCCTCCGTGATCTTCACCAACCTCAACTCCATCCTCGGGCCGATTTCGTCCAACCTGACGGCGCGTTTCTGCCCCTTTTTGTTGTTCCTGCCCACGTAGTCGTCCGCGAGCGAGACCGCATCCGCATCGTCTCCCGCGGCCGACGACGCATCGGACGTCGCGCTCTCGTAGCCGTCCGACGTCCCGCCCCGGCGACGGAGCACGAAGTCTGCGACGTCCTTCTCGTTGCCGAGATCGAGCACGGAGCCGTCGAGAACACGGCGCACGCGACGCGAGACGCCGTAGGGCTTGACCGCAATACGGTAGTGTCTCCAGTCGATGGTACCGCGCTCTGCGTTGTATGAGACAAGAACGATTCGTCTCGCGGAGGAGAGCGTAAGAGTATGCGGTGAAAGAGGTGGGAAGAGGGTCTGGAAGGCCTTCATGACCAAAGGCAGATGGGGGGGAGTTGTCGGCGAGGGAGGAGGGAAGGATGCAAGGACAAGCTACGGACAAAGTCAGTCTAAGAAAACAGAGCGAAAATAATATGACGCACCAGAGGTGGGCTCATGTACTCCACGGTGCCCATGTTTTTCGCATGACGCGAAGCAGCCATGATATCCTTGATGAGACTGTAGCGCTCGACTCTAAAACTGAGCGTCGGGCCGTTCGTAAGGCGCACGATGCGCAACGAGGGAGCGACATCGGTGAGGGTGAACGCAAGCAAATGGGTGACCTGCAACGCTGGGGCCATCGTCAAAAAGTCCTTTAGCTTATTCCGTGTGCGTTCCTTCACTTGCAGTCACGTCAGCCGCCAGGACATCGATAGGGTAGGAGGACGTACTCTCAGACGGCTTGCAGTGTTGGGCTCCATGACTTTGCGAATGTCGCGTACGAGCTGCGTCAGGGAAGACCCCACCTGTCCGTGCTTAATGACAAAAGATTTCGGGACATTGTCTGCGCCGGCGTTGACGATCTGGGGGTCCTTGAGATGCGTACGATTTTTGCGTCGGCGACCCATCTTCGCAGGTCGAAGGTAACTTCTCAAAACCGAAAAGGGTAATAAGCTCTTTAGATTGAATTCTCGTCACGTGAGGCACTCTCTTACGAACAAATGCATGTACTTACGTCCTAGACCGTAGATAAATAGTAAGCTAAGGGAAGCAACAAAACGCCATACGAACGTACAACCGCTCACAACTTGCGACAATGCCCATTACACATTCATAAACAAACCCCCCACGAAAGAGACGAACCGATCAGGCCATGCCGAACACCTTGAGCACTGCTGTGCGCGCATACGGGATGTAGGAAAGCGTGTACCACAGGAAGGCGAGATATTCGATGACGACGAAGACTGTGCAGGCCCGTTAGCACCGACCACGAACGTTTCACGCGGGGACTTACTGATGCAAAGGATCTGAGCAAGGGGATTTCGGTCAGCACAATTGTATCAACCTAAGCCCAGGGATAAACGTACACCACTGCCGATGACGAACGCGCCCACAAAGATGAGACCGATGGAGATGAAGAAGACGATGGTGGCCACCACGCGTATCGGTTTGAACATCTACATAACAATGTTCGCTTCAACCGTGACCACAAATGCCAGGATGCGACTCACGAGCTTCAACTGCTTGAGGAACTGTGTGGGATCGCTTGAGCAAGACATATATCCACGTAACTCGTCGACTACGCACCCCAATCAAGAACCCCGTCCCGATGAGCGACACGACAGTCCCCAACGCATATAGAACTGTGGCACCGTCAGTAAGCCGAACCGCCTAAATCCGCATCCATCCAGTGACGACTCACTCGCAAACGACGTTAATCCCCCAAGGAACAACAATATCGTCCCCAGGATACTGAGCAGAAACCCGACGCCATAACTGCAGAAAGAACGACCGGGAGGCGTCAGCTGGCAAGCACAGCATACGCAACACGACACGACGTATGAGCACGCACCATCCTGCAAAGCCGTACAAACGCTGCGTCCGTGTAAGTCCAAACATCTTGAACGCCGAATCTCCCTCGAAGAACTGTGTTTCGGGGATTGCGCCCCCTGCGGTCTCGAGGTTGAACCATCCTTTGGACGCCATGTCGGATACTTTTGAAGGTTAAGGTTGAGCGTAAGGTACGAGGTGAATGAATACAGTGGACGAGCGCGTTGACGAATAGTGGGTGAAGGAGGGAGGACGAAGCTGAACCGGCAGCGGTGGGATGGCGTGAGTGAACACTGGTCAGACCATCGCAAGTACGCAAGCTTGGCCCGAAGGCCGCCTCGGCACTTTCCATGAAACCCGGAACTCCAGACACATCTGGCAAATCAAATCATTCATCCATCCTCAATCGTCTCAGTTGGGACATACGTCCATTCGCAGGAGAACCAGAGCATGTATTCCGTTTTGTAAGGAGCAAGAGTAGATTGAAACACGAGGATGAGGGGCAGTACACTATGCAACAGCGTAATGTTTTCAACGTAGGGAAAGCAAACCAAAATGACAACAAGGAGAGTATGAAGAAACACGACAGGCCACAGGCGGAAGCATCAAGCACACGGAGAAAAGAGACAAAACGTAAGGATCATGACACAGTCGTAAACGTAGGATACACCGGGGGTAGGGGACATGTTGGTCGAAATCATCATCGACATGAGGCCCGCGTTCATGGAGAGAGATGGCCAGCCAAGGACCAACGTCCGCGCATGGGGTGGAGTGGAGACAGACAGCAAACAAACGCGAGGAAGAAAGAAAAACAAAAAACAAAAACACGGCACATTTTGAGAGGCACTTCACACCTAGACGGGCTTACGACTCAGAATTTCCTGGATGTCCGAGATCGACCGCGCAGTCTCCAAAGCCTGGGGAGCGTTCGGAATGATGGCAATGCGCGACTTGGTCGTGTTCAGCATCTGCTGAACGGTCGGGAGGACGCGGGAAGCGTAGGGGGAGATGACTGGGTCCTAAGATTGGAGGGATACGAGATTAGACCATCGCCGAACCAAGGTAAACTGTGAACTCACGTTGGTGTTCAGCACCGCGGAAGCTCGTTGGAGCCACCACAACGACGACTTGAACGACTCATCGACCGGTGCGCTCTCTCCGATCGCGGCGGCGAGCTGATTTTTCGACTTGTTAGTATGATGCATATGGGCAACAGAAGCTGTAACTGACTCGATGAACCAGCGTCAGGACGACGGCCTGCGACAACGGCGACGGCCCTTTCAAGGGCATGATCACCTCCGGGTTGGACCTGGCCAACAGCTCGCGGAGCTGACGCGGGTCCTGCGTGCCCAGCACGCCAAGGTACGTATCGTCCCACTCTTCCTGCTGCGAATGCGGCGAGTGATGAGCCGGTCCATGGGTGGGAGGAGGAAGTGCGGGATGCGAGGCCTGAGGGGCTGGAATTCCGGAGGGGAACCATTGGCCTTGCATGCCCTGAGGCGGGGGCGCATGCGACATCTGCTGGGGTGGAGGCATGGGTCCGTAAACCTGAGATTGCATCCCGGCTGGAGGTCCGACTTGGCGAGCATGCTGTTGCTGCTGGTTGAAGGGAATAATAGAACCAGGGTTGCCAACAGGCGGAGTCGACGGCCGACGGGCACCAGCGTTCATGCTCAAGTACTTGATCTGGTCCGACAAAGCACGCACGGACTGCTCAAGGTCACGAATAGTAGCCTAGAGAAGAGTTGGTCGGCCGGCATACGGGAATAATGAGTTCATACACGTACCTCTTGGCCCCGTAGAGCTTCACTCTGCCAAGCGATGACCTCCTTCTTGACGCTCAGCATCTCGTTCTGGATCTCGCGCGACAAATCTTGGTGCATGGCGGAGGACTGCTGGGTGTACGTAGGGATCAAAGTCTGGTTGATCGCGTCCTTGACATGACGCTCGATGATCGGCGTGATGGCAGAGGAGAACGTGCGGGCAATATGAGCCGAGACGTCAGAACGGAACAACAGTCGCTCAATCTCGCTTGGAAGAGCCTAAACAACAGTGAGCATAGTTTCGTACAGAGACAAGTGACGTGACTGCACCTTGTTCATGGTGTCTCCCAGCCCCTTCGCGATCTGACCGCTCAGAGCAGCCTTGACCTCGTTCTTGGTGATGTTCTCGAGGGAGGGAAGAACCGAGTTCTGGACCTCAGATTTGACGGCCATTTCAACCACGCGCGTAGTGTTCTTGGTGAGCTCGTTCGAAATGAGCTTGAGAATCTTCTCCTGGCGGGCGAAGTCAGCAGCTTGTTCACTGACGCGAAGCTCCTCCAGGCGTTGCTCTGAGTTGAAAGGTGAGTCGACAAGGACAGTCGGATAAGAAGAGCACATACGCTGCTTGTCGAGCTCCTTGCTCACTAGCCGCCCGATACGCGTGTACAAGTTCTCCTCCATCTTCTTGAGCTCCTTGCTCATGGAGTCACTGCCGTTGCCGTTACCATTGTTCGATTCCGACGCCTTCGAAGCTCTCTCTCGTTCCTCTCTTTCCTTCTCCTTCCAGCCAACGTTTTTGCCTTTGCCACGTCCACGACCCTCGGCAGGTTTTCCTTCCTCCCGGCCGAGATCCGGCTCGACCTCCTCAGAAGGCGGGGTTCTCAGGCGTACGGGGGGGACAGGAGATGGGTGCGCAAGGGGTTGGGTGGCGGCGGGAGGCGGAGCTTGCCGCTGCACGCGAGGCTCGGGCGCAGGCGCGGGAGGAGCTTGGGAAAGGGGGGTTGACGGGAACTTGGCAACAGAGCTAGCCAAAGCGCCATCGAACCACTCCCGGCGAATCAGGACCTGATCTACGCCAGTGGAGTGTACGGAGAACGCGACGAGAGCCAATTCTCCTGGGGGAACCTTGGCGGCGACACAGGCAGCGTGGGCTTCTTCGCCTGTCGGATCGGCGTCGGCAGTGAGGATGACGAAGTGGATGGTCGGCTTCGGGCCTGCAAACTCGACGACCTGTTCAAAGTAGCCACGGATATCCTCGCCACGACCAGGCGAGGCAGCGTCGAAGCCCAGTTTGAAGGCGATCATACTATCGCGCCGGCTGTTGGCGACCCACAACGTCTGAATCCGTGCATCGTAATTGGCATGACCGAACATGTCGGGGTCCTCCTGGTCACCGTTGATGAACTTGATGGTGGCCAAGACGTTCTTGCCCAAGGTTTGAAGGAGCTGGAAAACCGTGCCGTGCTTACGGCCCAGAACGAGGCCGCCATCGACAAAGGTGATTGAAGAAGGTGTACCTTCACCCTTGATCTTCGTGGACCAGAAGGGTAGACGGTCGCGGATACCAAAGAGGGTGAGGGTGGAATCGTCGAAGACAGTGGCCACGGCATTGTTGTTGATGTCAAACTCGAAAGCAAGAAGAGCCTATCAAAACGTCAGATTACGCATCGGTATAGGCAAGTATTGAACACACCGAAGACATCCTGATGGGTTGAAACGCGCGGGGGAGATCCATCTGGTCTATGGCATCGCCACCGAACATTCTGTAAGGTTTCAATGATGTTGAGCATATAAACCGACGTCTCAGAAGCGACCGCTAGGATGTCCTGCTGCCTTGGGTGCCACTTGACGGAATGGAGAGCCTCCGGGCCCAGCGTCGGGAGAATGCACAGCAAAATCCGGCCGCTAAAGGGACGACGGTGAGAAAACCTCGTAGGAGTGGAACTGGATAGACATACGGCACATCGTCTGTGATGACCTCAGGAAGCTCCCACACGACAAGTCCTCCGTCAGAGGTCACACCGGCGAGGCGGTTCCCGTAGACAGCCATATCGGTAACCGAAGTGGTTTGCGGGAAAACGGCTGGCAGTTGAAGCAGCGTGCGATCGCCACTGGAGCGGGAAATGACGCGCACGCGCCCTGCAGATCCGCTTTGTAAGAATAGACGGTGCGGAACAGTACGACCCACGAACCTTTCGTCATTGCGTACGCGACCCAGTGTGTCGCACCGATGGTGGTCCCCGGCAGGAAACTGGAGTCGACACGAACAAGCGCGATGGCGGTAGATTTAACAGCATCACGGGGAGCCTGAATCTCATCCAAAGGCTGAGTGACATCGAAAACGATGTTCTGGGGTTGAGCGCTGAAGAAGCTTTGTCAGAGAAGAAGATGCATAGACGAAGTGGACGAACGCACTTCGGGCTGAGGTGCGACTTGGCCTTGGAACCTGAGCCACGCGATCGACCATCCTGGTTCTTCCATCCGCCACGAGGCCCTGGAGAGCTCTCCTTTTCACGTTGTCCCTGCGCGGCGGGGACATGAGATAGAGGAGGTGCGACCAACGATCCAAGAGGAGACTCGGACTGGCGAGTGTCCCTACGCTGTTGCTGAGGAGCGACCTTGGGAGGCGAGGAGCGAGGCGAGGGCGCCTGGACCGGTTTCGGAGGAAGAGGGCGAGACTGCATCTTTGGCTCTGGGCTGGGACCCTCCTCCCCGGGACTTGGATGATGCGCATAAGGAGGAATGGCTTGTGAGGACGGTTGCGCTCTCGTGAGTTGCTCGATAAGGTTGTCGACGGATTTCCGCTTGGGATCAACGACGGCAGGCCACCCTTCTGGATCGACAGTCGACAAGCCAGGTTGACCGGCGGAAGGGGCGGGTTTCCTAGAGGAAGAGGCCAGAGCATCGAACGGAGAGACGAAGTCAAACATGGACTTGGGAGGCGATGGAGAAGATTGCTGGGGTCCTTGAGGGCTTTGCGTGTCGTGAATGGGCACTTCCTGAGATGCGACCGATTCCGGTTCATAATAGGAGCTAGCGTCGTGTTGCTGAGGGTGTTCGACGGGAGGGTACGGGGCAGGCGGGTAGGGAGCAGACGGGTAGGGCACATAACCAGACGAGGAAGAGGACATGACGGGCGGCTGTGTGTTGTAGTTGGCTCGTGGGGTGCCACTAGTGTCCGAAGGAACAGATAAAAGTCAACAGTCGGGTTGATGCGGAAAAGGTAGAAAGAAGCGTAGGCGGGAATCGAAAGCGAGAACCCCTTGACCCCAGCCCGAGAAAAAAAAATTTGAATGACGACATACCCAGACATCAACTGCTCCAAGAGCATTCGACCTTGAGACTCATTGTTGGCATTGGAACCAGAGGAGTGGGTAACGTTGGGAGGAGTTGGAATTTGCTGCTGGGGCGGTGGCGCCTGGGAGCCTGAAGGGGACACGGTGCCGAGGAGAGAGAGAAGGGCGCTTTGCCTGCTATCGGACGATTGAGGGTTTGCATGGGCCGATGTAGAGGACGATACGGATTGAGCGGTGACTGAGACGGGAGTAGCAGGGCCCGAGTTGTTGCCTTGGGATGGGCCAGTGATAGAGGAAGCGTAGGCGGTGGATGGCTGGGCCAGAGTGACCAGATAAGTTACTGAAGAGGGACTCGACGTGGTTGGGGGAAGAAGCGGGAACCTCCCGAATGGACTGGGAGGGGGAAGCGTGCTGATACTGCTGAGCATGTTGAGCCGGCGGAAGAGTTTGGTCTAGGAGTTGTGAGCCTGGGGGAGTACCACCACGGGAAAAGACGTTACGAAGGGGGCCTGGGCGATCCATTGTAGATAAACTGGCCGAGGAGCAGAGCACGAAGGCGGGGACTTGCTGGAGAAGGAGGAGGGGGAGGAAGAGAAGGGGATGGGGAGAGATGAGAGATCCGTGCGCGTCGACCTTGAGTATGTTCAGTTCTGCACGAGGGTCTCACGAGGCGAGCCTCGTTGCAAACACGCTCCCCCCTTCGGCTTTTGCCGCAGCTCCCTCCCCTTCCCTCCACTTCCCTTCAGTCTCGACTCTCCCCACACTTTTTCATCCCGATCTAAGTATCACGGTACATGACGATCTGCACGCTCTTTTCCCTCTTCTCCGCTCCGAAAGCTTGAGTTCGAGCTCGATTTCGGTCGAAACTCCAAGGGCCTAACTGAGGGCCTGGCCTAGGCTGTCAATATCAATGAAGAATCCATATCACACGCATACGCATTGTCTTCGCAGTGGCTATCGCCCCTATAGATAGCATTTCAAGTTGAGAACGAGGAACCTGTCTGATCATATCGGTCAGATGGTGATCGATGGTGGTCCTTTTTCTTTACAAGGAAAAAAAAGCAGGATGTCAGAAGTCCGCGCGCCTCAAGGCGAACATCTTATTCTCCTGGCAA
The DNA here is from genome assembly GCA_012932865.1 of Amylostereum areolatum. Classification (NCBI taxonomy): domain Eukaryota; kingdom Fungi; phylum Basidiomycota; class Agaricomycetes; order Russulales; family Stereaceae; genus Amylostereum; species Amylostereum areolatum. The sequence goes on from SAXG01000027.1 coordinate 92,402, forward strand.
AGAACGTAACATGGGATCTGGCCAGGACCGCACAGGTCACCAGCCAGAAACCCCGTCCAGCAACCGTTAAGGGCAGAACGCAAGCTGCCTCCGATCCAGATCACGCGCGCGCACCGAAACAAACAAGTGTACACCCCGTGGATAAGGATAAAAGGGCACGGATTTCATCGACGGGCAGGCTCTTACCATCTACTACTATCTCACCCGCTTTTACGCCCACCAAACTATCCCCGAACATTACCATGTCCGTGGTGAGTACCGCCTCGGTTTCCCGAAGCTATTGTCGCTCACGTTCCTTCAGAACACCGTTACCCTCGTCAACCAGACCAACTGTGGTTCCACCTCCTGCGGCTGCGGCTCGACGTAAGTGTCCTCGAACATGCGAGCTACGAGCGTACTCACCGATCAATACACAGTTGTCAGTGCAAGCCCGGCGAGTGCAAGTGCTGAGGGATGTCCCGATGCCGAAGTGAATGAATGCAGATGTTGCCGTGGGGATGTACGCTGGATGTCCTGTATAAATGTATTGAAATCACAGGGCTCAAGGAACCCGCTGATTGAAAGCGTCTCTGCATCGTCGGAGAAGAACGTTCGTGAGATTGTCGTACTTATTTACAGTTACACGCGAAAACAATCTTCCAATCGATAATTGTCGCCTGTCCAGCTCGTCGCATACGAGACCCGGATGGCCCTCAAGTCTTCAAATCAGTAGCTGAGAACTCGGGTCAGCAGGGGGGCCGATGCGCAATACGATGTTGGACGTACCTATGTCTCGATACCTTTGTTTCCGAGCAGGGTCGATGTCTTCCAGCTGTTTGAGGAGTTGCACACAGTCTTGTCTAATCGTCTCCAACCCATCTCTGTCGAACGACGGCGAATGGTTCCGCAAGAGCAGCTGTTTATAGTGCACAAGACATTCCATGCACCCTATGACCAGTATAAGGTCAAGGCAATCTGCCACCGCGGGAATGCTTACATTTGCTGTCCGGCTGTTCATCCAACAGGACTTGAATAAGCTCGATCTCTCGCTCGAGAAGGGCTCGGTCGTCTCCTAAGGGGCAGGAGATATTAGAACACGGTCCACGGTTCCCACTACCGTAGATAAGGCTGACCCGAGCCAATGAGCCACCTGTGATATAACCATACGCTCTGGTCGTTTGGATCAGTGAACATCGCGTTTTGGACGAGATCGAATTCTGTGCACATGTATGAGTCTCCGCCTCGGGTGCAGAGGATACGATAGGCTCACCCTGCTGAATGGACGTCTCCTTATCCAATTTGCCACTAGTCCACAGCGATGACAGGAATCTTGGTCCGCTGATGCCAGGCGCTGAAGTTGGAGAAATTTGATTCAATCTTCTTCGTCGTGTACGAGAGCTCCGCCTTTTCAGACCGCGGAACAGGCATGCCGGCCAGGACGTAGCGGCGGTAATCCCATGCGTGGACTGGAAAGAAGATAGACGGGTGGATGTGAGTGCCTCGGACATTGGGTGATAGATCACGGAACACTTGCAGTTTCGGGAGTCCGCGTCGAGCATCTTTTCAACGATGAACATCTCTCGTTCCCAGTTTGCTTTCCTCCAACCCTGAGGATCGCCGTTGTCACCGCCTTCCGGGACGTTCTCCAAGCACCAACGCCTATGATTCCAGATCCAATACACCTTGGGATGCGCCTTGAGCGCGACCGTGGTCATAGACAAGTCATTGGACACGAGGTCGTTGATTTCCTGCGGAGAGCTGTGCGGCGTGAGCGATGTCCACTGACCATATGAAAGCACCCTTATTTACCTCGAGGGGAATATGCCATTGAGTAAGATGTTCCGCCGGTAGTTCCAGATTGTGTAGAATTCTGGGTTCGAAATGCGCTCTGGACTAGAGCTGAGCATGCGCGTGGTCAAGTCGAACGCGTCCTTGCTCCAGTCCTTGCTCTTCTTCTACGGAGACGATGAGCCACAGTCGAAGTTCTGCACGAGCCTGCATACTCTAGCCAGAAGCTCATCGGAGACAGAGAGATAGGCGGTCAGACGGTCTCTTTCGCGCTCCTTCCTGGCATCCTGTGCCTCGCGAGACTCCCGTACGCGCTTGACACCGTGCTAGAGGACGACAAGTATGAGCGTTCACGAACCTGATCCGAAATGGTATACGCACCATGAGAGTGTGGGGTAAACTTGGGTTAGAAGGAGCGTGAAGGCAATGCTAACATTGGAGGTGGGAACCAGTTACCTGATTTGTCATGGAACGTTCACGCGTCGAACTGGACGCGTCTCCGGCTGCCTTTGGCAAGCTTTCACCAACTTCGACCAGCGTCGAACATGCCCTCGATCGCCCAGGCAGATCCGACCCTCGAGTCGTTGTCCGCGCAACTGCCCGTGGCCTACCCGGTCCCGACACCCATCACCCACCCTTCCCTTTTCTCGCCAAAAGACCTCCATCGCGAGGAGGACCTGCTCCGCAATCCCCTCTCCTTCCGTCACTGGTGGACCGCTATTCACACCACTCGAGATGCACAAAATGCTCTTCTAAAGCTCGAAAAATCCCAAGACATCCCTCCTGCGGTCTCCGAACTTCTCGGCCCCCTCGCGTCACCCGTGGCCCGACAGTCTCTCCAACGTCTCACCTATCTCTACGAGTCTGCATTGGTCAACTTCCCCGGATCCTTCAAATTATGGAAATCATATCTTACTATGCGCATGTCTTATGTGCTTGGCAAGTTCGTTATCAGGAAGAGGGCCGGTGGAAGGAAGAAGTTCCCCGAAATGAAAGATGCGCTGGAGGATGAACAGGAGGATCTGGAGGACTGGGAAGGAGGACTGGACGGTGTGCTAGGCTGGGAGGAATGGAAAGCTCTAGTCGCCGTATTTGAACGCGCTCTAATGTGGCTCCCAAAGGTGCGTCTACTCTTTGCTGCCCTGGGTTGTCAACTCATTCGGTTCATAGCTGCCACGAATATGGCTACTATACCTCTCCATCTTCAACCACCCAAAATGCCCCCCTCTTCTTTCTCATACCCACGGACGCAGAACTTATGATCGTGCTCTGCGCACACTACCGCCGTCCCTGCACCATCGTATATGGGTTCGATACCTGCTGTGGTCAGAGTCAAAGGGGGGCCTCACAACCGTCGCCGTCTACCGACGATACCTATCTATTGACCCCAGCGTCACAGAACGTTACACCGCTCTACTTCTCTCTGAAAACAATCCTTCTCCCCGCCCCCTCGAAGCTGCCAAACTCTTGCTGTCGCTGGCCCGAAGGGCCTCTCGAGGCGATTACTTCAGCCCCGAAGGCAAAAGCCCATACCAGCTTCTCGGAGAATGGCTGGACGTTGTCGAAGCTCACGCCGAGGAAGTGGGGCTTGGAGCCGATGAGGTGGTTGAAGCGAATCTAGACGATGCGTCAGCGGCGACGGAACAACCCTCAATTCCTTCTTCCGCAGGAGGCCTCATCCGCTTTGCTGGTCCTCCAGTCCCGGTCACGGCCGACGGCAAGCCTGCACCAGCCTACGACGAAGACGAGGACCCTTCTAGCTCCCGTAGACTTGATATCGAAAAGATCATACACGACGACGGTCTCGCCATCTACAAAGACCAGGCAGGTCGTCTATGGACAGGCCTCGCGACGTACTGGATCAAGCGTGGAGAATTCGATCGAGCGACAGCGACTTTCGAGCGCGGGATGTCCAGCGTTCTCACCATCAGGGACTTCACCCAGATTTTCGACGCGTATGCAGAGTTCAGCGAGTCCGTGATCAGCGCTCTCATGGACAATCTCGCGAACCCCGACGAGGATGAGGAGGACGACGCCGAGGAGATGGAGGCAGAGGTGGACCAGAAGACCAAAGAATTCGAGGAGCTTATGGACCGTCGACCGTTCCTGGTCAACGACGTTCTCATCCGGCGAAATCCTCACGATGTGCAAGAGTGGGAGAAGCGCGCGGCCCTCTGGGGCGATGACGATGAGAAAGTATGCTCACTTAACGTTTTCCGTGGCGGTAGTATTCACCGGCCTGTTGTAGGTGGCGGCAACATACACCACTGCACTATCAACCATCAATCCTCGCAAGGCTACCGCGAACTTCTACCGGCTTTACATCAACTTTGCTAAGTTCTATGAAGAAGGTGGCACAACTGGTCAAGCGGAGAAGGACCTGGACAGTGCTCGCAAGGTCTTGGAGAAAGCTACAAAGGTCAACTTCAAGACAGTTGAGGACCTCGCGGAGGTCTGGTGTGAGTGGGCTGAGATGGAACTTCGACACGAGTGCGTGGTTTCGTCACTCCTTTCGGACCCAAAATTGAACTCTCTTAGCAACTATGATGAAGCGATCCGCGTTATGCAACGCGCCGCCGCCATTCCCAAGAACACCAAGATCAGCTACCACGACCATGTACGTTCAGATGCATCCGCTCTTATTTGCGTATCTGACGTGTATTCAGGCGCTTCCCGTTCAAGCACGATTGTTCAAATCGCTCAAGCTATGGTCGTTTTACGTTGACCTGGAAGAGTCTCTCGGTACACCTGAGACTGCCAAGGCCGTATATGACAAGATCCTGGAGCTGCGTATCGCGAACGCTCAAGTCATTGTCAACTATGCTGCATTCCTTGAAGAGAACAAATACTTCGAGGAAAGCTTCAAGGTAAGCTCTCAACCCGACTTGGCGGTTAAGATCTTTGTTCATCCTCGACTGCAGGTGTACGAACGAGGAGTCGAGCTGTTCACGTTCCCAGTGTCCTTTGAAATTTGGAACATCTACTTGTCTAAATTCGTGAAGCGATATGTGCGTTCTCCTTATAGCTCCCAATGAACTTTATTGACTCTTTCTATAGGGTGGTTCCAAGCTCGAACGCGCGCGCGACCTGTTCGAGCAGGCGTTGGAGAAGTGTCCTCCCAAGTCCTGCAAACCGATCTTCTTGATGTACGCCCAGTTGGAGGAAGAGCACGGTCTCGCCAAACGTGCGATGTCCATTTACGATCGCGCAACACAGGTAGTAGCTGACGAGGCGAAGTTCGAGGTCTGTCTTGTCGGCTGTTCATCTTCTCACCATCTCACCTATGCGTTGATACAGATGTTCACCATCTACATCGCGAAGGCGGCGGCGAACTACGGACTGACGGCGACTCGACCCATCTACGAACGTGCGCTAGAGCTGCTCCCCGACCGCCAAACGGCCAAAATGAGTCTCCGATTCGCATCGCTCGAGCGCAAACTTGGCGAAATCGACCGGGCGCGCGCCATCTACGCCCATGCCTCCCAATTCTGCGACCCTCGAACCAACCCCGAGTTCTGGGCCGAGTGGCACTCCTTCGAGATCGACACTGGCTCAGAAGATACGTTCCGGGAGATGCTCCGCATCAAGCGGAGTGTCCAGGCGCGCTTCAACACAGAAGCCAGTTATTTGGCAGCTCAGACGACCAACGCGAGGGACGGTGCAACGAAGGCCGTCGAAGGATGCCGCACCTACGGACCCCATGGCCGCCGCAGAACGACAAGTTGGAGGGGGCAAGGCTGGCCCTGCGTTCGTCTCTGCCAAACAGAACCCAGTCTCAAAGAATGCCGACGAAGTCGACGACAGCGGTGCCGCAGGACCCAGGAAATGCAGACGAGATTCACATATCGGACGACGAGGATATTTGATGTTTTGTTGTTTGTTTGTACTTCAACTTCACGCCCGTTCCCTTGTATGATCAACGTGCTTTTATTTTATCGAGTATCCCACCGATCGATCTCCGCAAGACATAAGTCTTCCCATTTAGCATCCCACCCATCCTCCTCTAGCCATGGCTCCTCGACCCAACTAGTGATAGCGTCTCGGGATACTTCGAATGAAGCAGAATGCGGCCGGAGGGTGTTTGCGAGTTCGATGTGTTGGTCCAAGGACCGTCGGTATGGGTGCAAGATACTTGAGATAGAAGTGGCTGAAACAAAAGGAAGATATGGATAAAATGTGTGTCTCGGCGTGAATGCGATGGATACAGACCGAATTTCTCCAGTGACCAGCTTGTCCAAAGAGGCTCGCTATGCACCCATGCCCAGCCTTTGGTCTTATGAGCCTCCGCTACAACAGCCTCCAAGCCGTCGACAAGCGCGACCATCTTAGCGAACTGCTTTCTCTGGATGGACACCGTCAGCCGAACCAAACCATCCATGCTGCACAAGAGGGGGAGCTCACAAGCTTTGAAACAACCAAGTCCATGTCTGCTATCCGATCTTCCATGTAAGATAGCTTGGGGCCGACAACGCGAGTGCGCGGTAACGCGCCGTCCGGCACCAAAGAGAGCTGGTTGCTGCTAGTTCGCTAGGCGATGCCTCTCTCAGTAGAAATCGTGGTGCGCTTACTCTAGATCCGTTCTTGCATCGACGAGCTTTTGAACGGCTTTGAGGCCGTCCATGGAGACGAGGTCATCCCATGTTCGGCAGACCGATCGCAGGTCCTGGAGAGTGGTCCGGACTTTGCGGTGGTAAGTAGATTCGGTAGATCGAGAGGGTGAAGCGGGTGATTTGAGTTGATTCTTTGCTGCTACTGGGGAGGATGTCGGGGTGGAAGGACCACGGAAAGAAGCGAGACGACCAGCTCATGGTGGGACAGAACAGAGGAGTAGCAAAATTGAATCACGTGTGCGCGCCAGCATCAACAACGCGTCTCCTGTCCAGAGTCAGTGTCCACCTGCGAACGCTCATTCGCTATGTCCATTAATCGTCCCTGTCGCGAATACAGCCCCCGCGGAATTCATTCGAGCCGAGGCAGAACTTGCATTGGACGAGGTAAGATTTCCTCCTACGGAAGGACTACCAGTTAAAACTAATGTAGAATGAAAGGCGCGAAAGCAAAAGGCAATCAAGAATAAAGACCTGGGCGACCCAATAGACCTTAACGGAGTGCCTATATGTCTTCAAATAAGAGGAGATCATGCATGGCTAGCAGAGAATACGCATATGGCTCGTAAGCTCGATCTCAAGGTACGGGCGTGTCGCATCTTAGGCTGCAACTCTCTCTGAACTCGCCTTAGACAGGTCGGACCGTGCAATTGTACAAAGGACACACCGGACCTGTGACATCGCTGGCATTTTGCGACAAGGAGTCTGGCTCCGGAGACACCAAGATCCTCATCACTGGCTCATGGGATAATGTAAGATCTTCCGAATCGTCCATATCCACGCCTTTACGATGAACATCGAAGACGATCAAACTTTGGGATACAGATGTGGGCCTTCCCTTTCATAACGTCTTCCCCCACCTTTCTCACCGTTTGAGTTGTGGCAGACCAAAGCATTGCTGTCATCGACCCCTGCGCACTCCGACTTCGTCAAAGCACTTCTAGTGATACCGTCTCTGAACCTTCTCGTATCGGGCAGCTCAGACAAATCGGTTCGTTTTTGGTTCGTGCGCGTCGCTCTTCCAAGAAACCACGGCGTTGATCCTGCCTGTTCAGGGACCTATCCTCACCGATGTCTTCCGACCCGCTACGTCCCTTAGGATCAATATCATCTCACACCCGTCCAGTCGAAGCATTGGACGCCTACATATCATCCGAAAATTCCAAAGAATCGCCTACTCTCTTCACGTCGGACTCGATGGGAACGATCAAGGCATGGACTTGCGAAAGGAGGGTGACGATGGTCGGCCTATTTGGAAGTCGACCTTGAAAGCAGACCTTCCTAGCCACAGGACCGGCGTCAACGAGGTTATATACGGGGATGGCCACCTCTGGTCAGGTATAGTAGTTTTTCTGGACCACTTTTTGTCGCATCAAGCGAGCTGATAATCGGGTCAGCGTCAACTGACGAGACCGTCCGAATACACCCATACCCACCGACCGATGCTAAAACCAACAAGCCATTCCCACCCATCTCAGAGAAGAAGGCAGTCAAATCAATTCTGCCTCTCCAGCTGCAACCGTACTTGGACGGCAGCTCGTTCCCTTACCTCCTGTGTGCGACAGGCGATGTCATTCGCGTTTACGATGTTTCCTCCCTCGATGAACCGGAACTCGTGCGAGAGGTGGAGGGACACTGGCACGACGTCACATCCCTACGCTTGTGGCTACGCGAGCGGGAGGACGGAAAGGGGAAGGAGGTTTGGATTGTAAGCGGAGGCCTCGACAGAACCCTGCGTCGATGGCGGTTGTCAGGTATGCTCGTGTGTGGACATGTCACTGCAGCTGGCTGATACGTGCTTAGACCTTTTGGCACCACCAACGCCATCGGCTGCACCTGAAATCACGCCCAAGCGATCAAAGCCCAAGGGAGGAATGACCGAGGACGAGGAAAAGATGTTGGCAGAACTCATGGACGACGACGACGACTGAGTGCCGAGTACTGGATTGTAGCTTGACGAAGTCTACAGATGAACCTCTCTCGTTGTGTACTTCGCCAAACTATCCCACAGCGCACGAGATCTTCGCGCGGGAGCGCGGCTCTCAATTACAATCTGGTCGGGCGAAGTGTCCAAGGACAGTGCCATGATTAGATGTCATGCTAAGTTGCCCAATACATTTTATATCCACAAAATCCAACGGAGATCCAAATACAAGTTCATGCCGCACACGTCCAGAACCCCTACGCGGCCTGCTCTACGACGAACGCCATGGCCATCTGGAAAAGCGGCGGTGAATGGCCGCCACATGTGATGAGGAAGATAATCCTCACCTTGACAAACTCAGCCGCCTTGGTGAAATCGAGCTTGTCGAGCGTGTCCGACGTGGAGTGGTAGTAAGGGTTGAGCTGGCTGTCCTTCTCGCCGCTCTCGTCGATGGATATAGCGGGGTACCCCTGGTCGTCCCAGGAGACTATCCATGACCGTCAGCAGGATGAAGAAGACCAAGCAATCAGCACGCACAGTGGTCCGAGCAGGCGTAGCCACACTGGTTCGTGTACAGGCTATCGCTCGGGAGGTAAGCCGTGATGAGCGCCTGCGACCAGCTCGCGAGCGCGGCGTCGGTGTCGGTGAGCACGGTCAAGATCGGCTTGCTCTGCTTCTGGTACGCGACCATGTCGAGCATGAGCATGGCGACGACGGTTTTGCCCGCGGCCTTGTACTGTTTCGCGACCGTCTGGCTGCCGAGCAGGCCGCCCTCCTCGCCGGCGTACGCGTGGAACTCGATCGTGCGCGAGCCGACGTAGCCGTTCTTCTTCAGGATCTGGAGGGCCTGGAGGATGACGGCGATGCCCGACGCATCTGGGGAGTCCTCATTGATAAGCAACCAGAGAATAGGCGTGGAACTGAAAACGCACCGTCGTCCGCGCCGGGTGCGCGAGAGTTGGAAGACGTGCTTCCACCGGTAGTCGAATCCATGTGCGAGCCGATGATGACCACCTCCTTACTACTGCTCCCGGGAATCCGAGCAATGACTACAGCAGAAGAGGGCCAGTGGCTCGTCAAGGAAAAGCCGGCTGAGGGATAGGAGGCAAGCGTACCGTTGGATTGCGGGAACGAGTTGGAGACGAGCTCGACGTTCGCACTGCCCGCTGCATCGGCGAACTGCCCCTGGATCCACGTCGACACAGCAGCCGCGTTCGTGCTCTTCGACGCGCGGGTCGTAAACGAGTTGGACAGATGGTCGACGGTCGAGCTCAGGCCGCTCGCGCTGACCTGGCCAAAGTACGTGTTCTTGAGAAAGGCGTACTTGGACGGGTTGGGGGTCGGGAACGCGCGCCGGCGGATGGGGGCGGGCTCGCGCTTGTCCTCGGTCGACTGGAAGTCGGTGATATCGAGGTATCCGGGGCCGCGGCGGGTGCTGGTGAGGGCAGACACGATCTCGTCGGAGAGCCCGGCGAGCTCCGGGGCGGAGAGGTCGGTGTGGGCGGGATCCTGGAGGAATTCGAGCGCGGAGGCGGATACCCATGCGGTCTTCACCTCGCCCGGGGCGGGGCTGTACTTGATGAGGCGGGCATCCTGTGTGGCCACGGCGGCGGGAGCGGCGGACGCGTAGGTGACGAGGGACACGAGCGCGAGCAAGGATGAGAACCGGAAGGCGACCATGGTAAGGTTGATGGTGGGCGAACAAAGGCGGGCGTTCCGTGGATGAGCCAGGGGCTTTATATGGAGGTTAGAATAATGATGCTGTCGGAGTGACGCAGTCGGTATAGGAGTAGGTCGACCATGAGGGTGGAAAGCTTGGCAGAGATATCAGAGGATGATTCCATGTGCGGGTGGAAGCACGCTCGTGCAATCCGAGCAGCCCACGCGGTATCCTAGCTATGTTGGCTCGTAAACGTTAAACAGGCGATCCGCGTCTTTTCAGGATCGTAGTACTTTAGCAGCCTCCAGCCTACCCCGGCCCCGCCCGCACAGACTTGGAAGTTCGAAAGTGTCGCCGCGACACGTGATCGTACACGAAGGCTTGGCACCATCCCCATTGCAGTTCTCTGAAAGTACATGATATATGCAACATACCTTCACTTGGTCGACCGACATTCACAAAGCTTCAAACGCGCATCGAGACCTCCACCTTCGCACGTAGTATCCTCCCTTTCAAGGGTTCCACGGATCCTCGGCCTGCCCCCCGACTCCCTCCGTCAGATAAACCGCATGGCCGTCTTCGGCGATATAGAAGCAGTCCTCCAAGCGTATCCCGATCTGAGAACGCGCCCCCGTCAGACCGCGCGACCTCCAAGGGGCGAAACCGAAACCGAATGGAGTGTCCACGCACCTCCCCTTCGATGTAGATGCCCGGCTCGTCCGAGAAGGTGTGTCCGGTCTGAATGATATCTTCGGAGCCTCCCCTCAGATAAGGCGATTCGTGGCCTTCGAGACCGATGCCTGCAGTAAAGTCAGCGATGGGGACGGTCTTACGACATAGATAGACTTGCCGTGGCCCAGGCGGTGAGTGAGATATTGCGCATTGCCTGTGAGGTTCAAGAACCACCGCGCGGCGCTGTCCACAGAAGCAGTGACAGCACCCGCTTTCGCCGCGTCCAATGCGTGGCTCTGCGCGCCCTTGACGATGTGCCACAACTTGAGCTGTCGCGCGTTAGGCCTGGAGGCGGGGAGAAGGAAAGTCTGGACACAGCAGTTCGACGTGAAATGGGCATCAGGACGGAGACGCAAAGGCCGCGTACCCGCGTCACATCGCTAACGTATCCGTGCAGCTCCCCGCCACAGTCGACGAGGACGAAGTCCGAAGGCGTCAATTCTCGATCGGTCCCAGCACCGTGTGGGAGGGCCGCATTTTCTGAGGGAAAGAATACAGAGCCTGAGTAAGATTCCGGTCCACGAACGACGAACCGACCTCCGAACATGACCAGAGAATACGCTTGAGAGAGTCCAGCGACAGAGAGGGCGCGATCCACGATCGCATGCCCCTCCGACTCGCGCATGCCGATATAGAATTCCTCCTTCGCCGCACGCACCGCGAGCACCGTAACCTAACCCGCGCGCAAACCCTCACCACAAAGATAAAAGCTCGAAAAAAGAACCCCACGCACCTCGTTCGCGCACTTCATGATCTCCAGCTCCGCGGACGACTTGCGCTCCCGCAGCTGCCGGACCTCCACCGGCGCATGCGCCACCTCAACCCCCTCCGGCGCGGCCTTCTGCAATCCGTCCACGATGAAATGGCGCACGTTCCCATCCACGAAGATCGTACCGGCCGCCCCGGGCAGCGCGTCGAGCGCGACCGCGTACGGGTCGACCTCCTCCGCCCAGGCGGGGTACGCAACGGACTTCGCGACCACGGGCAGCGTCCTCGCGCGCGTGGCTTCGAACGCGGGCGTCAGCACGGACACGGCCGCCTCCACCGCGCCGTCCTCGCCCACCGTGGGCGCGATAAGCAGCAAGAGCGGCCGCTCGGAAAGGTGCCAGGCGCTGCCGGAGACGTTGGCGTAATACATCGTGTTCGCGCCGGGCTCGGCGACGAACGCGGACGCGTTGAGCGCGTGCAGGGTCTCGGCGAGGGTCTTCTGCCGTTGTAGGATTTCGGCGGCGGATATGGGGGGTACGTGCGCGCAGTGGGAGGATAGTGTCAAGGATCCGTGGGGGGGAGACGTGTAGGAATACAGGTCGGCCGCGCGATATCCCAGGTATACGACGACGCTCAGCACGCAGGCAGTTGCCTGTTCCGAGTCAGGCCTCGGATGAGTACGATGGGAATGCTAGATTGAACGGAGAGCGCACCTTCCATAATAGCCTCTTACGGGAAGAACTGGAGCAGTTATGCTCCCGGGACGAGGAGAATCCTAAACTCTCGAGCTCTTCTTTCTCCATGTTTGACTGGAGCCTGGGGGTCGTGGGTGGAGGAACAGAACCAAGTGAATGCATACCCCCGGTCCGCTGGTTCCGCATTCAAAGTCACCAAGTCGACGTCGAAGCTAGCGCTCCTCGACGCTCGACTCTGATACCTCTGCATTGATATCTGTACGTGTGCGATTGGACTTGGAGACCTGGGATCTTGGGATTCTGGGAATGGGCAATGGGCATTGGGCAATAAGTATTAAATAAACAGGAATATTTATAAATAGTCGCCACCCGGGACCAGCAAAAACGTTGCTGACCCTTGCCCGAGTCGAACGGACGACCTTGTGGAGATACCTAAGCTGGAATCACACGCTCTAATCCACTGAGCTAAAGGGCCATACAGATTTTTTCGACAAGAAATCCTAGGGCCTCACCATTGATCCACTCATAGCCAGGACTCAGGAGGGCGCACGGCAATCTTGCGATCGACAGGGGAGCCAGCCCGCCGGACCTCCCAAGGCGCAAGACCATGTGCGATCGACAACAGGTCTCCCATTCGAGGTAGACGATCGGGGTACTTTCGATACTGAACGATCGAGGGTCGACCTGATGTCGACAGCACCGATCCTGACCTGCCGTCCCCGATCTCACCTCTGGTTCCTCAATTTATGGAACTCAACCATTTATAACCCACCCTCAACCCACGTCCCGACGAATCCGCCTCTTCCTTCCCTGAGATCAGAAGGCTCGCCGCTATTCACGGACACGACGTCAAACGGAGAACTGTATTCCGATCGGCAGTAAGGTTTCGTGTTAAGGGTCGGTCTGTATCGGTATGAGGGACTGAATGTATGGGGGCTTAGGGCAATGGGCGAAAACCGTCTGGTCCATGAATGCATGACGCGCGGGAGCTCTCGGAATCTATCTGGCGTCTCTCAAGCTTTTACTGACGCACTCACTCGACGCCCAACAACAACGCAGGCTCACACTCCCGCGTCTCGCCCGACTTGTCGCATCGATGCTCCTCGATCCTGCGCGCCATGCGCGTGCCCAGGAGCGCGATGCAGACCATGACGACGGACCAGAAGTACCCGCCGAGGAGGTGGTAATCGAGCGTCATCGCGAAGATCGAGCTATTGAATGCAAAGGGGATGCGTGAGGAGGGGGAGCCACGTCGAAGCGAGCGCGGGTGCGTACCTCACGAACGCGGGACAGAACGAGCGGGAGAAGCTCATGCAGAATTGGACGAGCCCGTTCGTCGCGCCCAGGGACGCGGGCCCGGGCGCGTTTTCTTTAACGAGGATCATGCTCACCCTGCCACGCCGGGTCAGCGCCCACCACGACCGAATGCAGCCCCCTCAAAAAAAGCCCGCGACTCACGCGTATCCGAGACAGGCCAACTTGGTGAGGCCAAGGAGGGTCGCGATGCAGCACCACATCATCGCCTGCACGCGCACGTCCGCCTGCGACAGATTGAGCGCGCCGTGGGGTCCGGCGGGGGAGCAGCCTGCCCTGGCGAGCACGTTCAGGAGCGGGAGAAGGGCGAAGCAGAAAGGCCAGAGGCCCATGCAGGTATTGTAGACCTTGACGTGGTCGACGCGCCTGAGAAGGACCGGGGTGACGAAGATCTGAATGAAGACGGAGATGACGCCGGCCATCGCGAGGGAGAAGCCAATCTCAGCCGCCTGCGGGGAAGGAAGGGCGGTGGGTCAGAACGAAAGAAGGCGGTCGGGCGGAGATGGAAAGGAGCGTACGGAAAAGGCGAGGCCACCGGATTCGATGGGAGTGTAGCAGAAGAGGACGAAGAGAACGTCGAAAGCGGTAGAAATGAAAACTCAACGCCGAGCCGGAGATGCTGAGGGCGCGGATGATAGGGATAGAGAAGAGTTCTCTGAGAGTAGGTTTGGAGGCGGGTTTGTCCGCGTCGTAGGCGGAGGTGGATGATTTTGACAGGTCACGACGTTTGCTGGGTAAAGTCTGGAAAAGCGGAATGAGAAAGCGGGAGGACGGGAAGAAAGACGGGGACCGACCTCCTCCAGGAAGAAGTACCCGGATAGTACACCAGCGATAGCGAGGATGGAAGCGATGAAACCAGGAAGGAAATAAGGATACGTGCGGAAAAACGGATAGTCGAATAAAGCAGGGAATTGTTTTGCGGGGTTAGAGAATGTTCCGCCGATGAGGGGCCTACGGAGAGCGTCAGGGTGGATCCGGAGGAAAAAACATTGAATTGAGGGGACGGACCCTATGATGGATCCGAGGGGCCATGTGAGGCCGTAGATGGGAAAGGCGATGGCCTGGTTAGTAGAATCGGTGAGTTCGCCGAGGACGGAGTGGATGACGGCGACGTTTCCAGAGAAGAGACCGGCTGTGATCGGAGAATTAGAGGATGAGTCGGTGGGAGGGAGACGATCGGGCTCACAGAGGCAGCGGGCGAGCATAACGCCAGCGAGGGTGCGCGAGAGGCCGAAGAACAAACTTCCAATGGCCATGCCGGTGATGCCCAAGAAAATGACGGGACGACGTCCGACGACATCTAGGGGGGAATGTAAGGGAGAAGAGAAGGGAAAAATGGGCAGGCGCGTACCTGAGAGGGCGGCCCAGTGGTAGATGGAGAAGAGCTGAGCGACGGCGAAAGAGCTCTCGACGAGACCGCTGTAGAAGCCGATGCGGGAGGGATCGTCAGTGACGTGGAGGTCGGTCATCATCTGGTTAACGTAGGGCAAGATCTGGGTGAACATGATAGGATCTGCGAGACGGCAGACGCAGAGGCAAGCGAGCTGTGCGACGGGGAGGGGGGTGACTTGTTTTAAGGGAGAAGAGTCGACGAGGGTGTCCTGGGACTCGAGAGAGGGGGAGGGGGAATGAGCTATGAGGGTACAAGTTGGATCGTCATGATGTGTACAGTCGTTAGGGCGTTGGGCGAGGTGGGAAGGGTCAGTGTAGAGGGTGGTCTGGTGGGACATAGACGGGGAGGAGGAAGGGGGGAGAAGTTGGGGGAGGACAGGAGGAAAGACGGGGAAACATGGGAGGAGGACCGGGGAGGGTTTTAAAGTCGCGGGGAGTCGGGGAGCACTGGCACGGGACGGGAGGTAAACGCGTAAAGGAAGCGGGAAGACCTGACGGTTTTACGTCCAATCCTCTGCACGTTCTGGACATCTCAAGAAGGCGGGCACCCGGTCCGACCAGGAGCGCTCTCGATTCCCATCACGTGAAGCGTTCTGATTGGACGGACGTAAGGAAAGAAGGGGCACGTGGACCGAGAGGCGAGGGTCCGCCCAGTTTGAAGTCGTTCGTATCAACTGTCCTTCGGATTCAACGCTTTGCAGCCGCCGCGAACACCATGGTCTACTCCGAAAACATCCTCGTCGCTCCTCGCCCCATTCGCATCTCCACCTTCTCCCACTTTCACCCTTCTCAACAGCGTCCCGTCACTCTCCGCCTCACCTCCGCCCCCGCCCCCGCTCCTGCCCCCGCCCCCGTTCCCCCCGACGACGGCGACCTCGACAAGGACCACGCTGTCTCTCCCCGGCTTTCCCCTCGGTAAACCCCTCATCCTTACCCTCCCCGCCCCCCGCCCCCGTCGCTCACCCTCTCCACCCGCAGTTCCAACAACCTGCCCTCCGAAGCTCTCGAAGAGTTTCTTTCCATCCTTCGCCCCGCCTTCTTCCCGCCGCAGTCCCCCACCCTCCGCGCCCGCCGCTACCCGATGACCTCCATCCACGACCGCTCCCTCTCCCTCTCCGCCAAGACCCTCGACCGCATCGAGAACATCCCCCTCCTTCGCGACGACCCCCGCACCCCCGCTAAACTCTCCACCGGCTACCTCAGCCCCAACCTCCGCGCTACCAACCGCCTAGACGACAACGCCGACAACGACAACGACTCTCTCGCCGATCTCCTCCCCCTCCGCTTCTCCCCCTCCAGCCCCCTCGGTACGTCCTCCTCCTCCTCTTCCTTATCGTCGACCCTCCCGCTCAACCCGCCCTCTTCTCCCAGCGTCCCCCGTTTCCCGCTACCAAACCCGCAACCCCTTCCAGCGCAACGCCTCCTACGAGGTCTCCTTCAGACCCAACGCCTTCTCCCCCCAGCCCATGCGCACCGGTTCCGCCATCCCCGCCTCCCCCTCCATGGTCCCCCTTCCCCCGCCCACCCCCAGCGAGCTCGAGGTCTTCTAATTTAACCCCCGACCGCGACGACCACCCAAGGATAAAGCAGTCTTGTCATCTACTTGTATCTCCCTCCCATCCGTATATACCCACCCTCCTTTGTTTGTCCCCATGCTCTCATCCACTCCCTCCTTCACGTCCGCGCCAGAACCCTTATCCGTACACTGCTCGCGCACTCTACTGTGTATCATACCGCCTCTTTTTAGTCTTATTCCCCTCCCCCCGCCCCCGGTGCTCGCCACTCCCCCTTCCAGGCTTCGAGCATTCCCCCCCCCGCGGTCTATCCTTATCTACCTATCTCGCCCGTCCACGTCGCATCGCACTCTATCGCAAACGACCCCGTTTCCCATATATATATCCCTCCGCTCGCGGTCTATTCACCTGTGTTCCCCCCTTTCCTCCCTTCTCCACCTCGCCGTAGCTTCTGTCTATCACTGTATACTTACTATCTTATTGGGTCCGGCACACGTCGCGCACGCACACGCTCTTGCTTAAGCTTCTCGCCGTTATATCTCTTTTCCTCTTCCTCTCCTCTTCCTCTTCCTCTTCGCACCCATCCATCCGCCTGGTTTTGTATGTACGGACATAACAAGGTTTCCTTTCTTTGACCTTCTCCTCCCTGCCATCCCGAAGCTCAGGCTTATGGACACACCGACCGCATACCCCAAAGGAGTCGTCACCTCGACCCTGCGCCACCCGAGTGTGACCCGACTCATAAGTACTTCAAGTCGAGGGTTCTCGCTCGCATCGGACCGCATCGCAAAGGTGCAACGTTCAGGGGTCAAGTAGATAAAGTTCGTAGGGTAACTCTATCTCTATCAAGCATGCATAGCCAGTTTCCAGCAGCGCGTTTACATAAATATAAAAAAGATGCAGCAAGCCGCAGGGGACGCGCCGAAAGGGAAGGCCAACGGTGACCGGGGTGAGTATCCCTTCTGCGGTGGGCAGCTGACTGGGAGTTAGAGTAGATCAGAAGTCAAACCATCATCATGTCCGTGTCCGCACAGGTCCGCACCCCGAGCCCAATCCCAATCCCAATCTCTATCCTCCCCCAAGTCCGGAACCCGACCTCTCACAGAGCCGCGCGGGCGGAGTCGGATACCTCGGGTTCGGCGTACAACGCGTCGAGTTCCTTCTTGTACATCTCGTACGCGGCTTTCCTGCAAAGGGTGGACGGACACACACACACAGAGTCCGATGAGCCCATCTAACCTCGGATTCGGACAGGGAAGGAAACACCCCAGGGGGTGGGGTGGGATAAGGACGCACCGTTTGATCTTCATCGTCGGCGTCAGGGTGTCGTTCTCGACCGTGAACGGCGACATCGACAGATGGATCTTCTTCACGAGCTCGAACCTAATTTTTTCCACACGGAATCACGGGGGGGGGAGTAAGGGCAAAGGGGAAGGGCGGGGGGAGCAAGTACGTCAGAACCCCAGTCTAATTGCGCGCACGAGGGAGCGCGAAAGGCCCAAAAGACGCACCCTTTGAGCGTCTTCTTGCCCTCCGCCGTGAGCAGCGCCAGCACCGCCTGCACGACCTTCGGCTCCTGCGCAAGGGCCTGCAACTTCAACAGGTCGTCCTCGCGCACGCGCGCGCCCGTCACGCGCTCGACGAGCGCCGCGAGCTGGACGGGGTCCGGCACGACCACGGCGACGATGTACGCGTGCAGCGGGTCGCCGTGCACGAAGATCTGCGCGATGAGCGGCGAGGTCATGTACAGGTTCTCGATCTTCTCCAGCGCGACGTATTCGCCCTGGGAGAGCTTCATGATGTTCTGTGACGATGGGGAAAAAAAAATCAAGGGCCGTCAGAAGGGTTGGTCTCTATTGCGAGAGCGTATAGGGGCTCGTCCCCGCACCTTGACACGGTCGATGATCTTGACCCGTCCGCATGCGTCGATCTCACCGACGTCGCCCGTGTGCAGCCAGCCCTCCTCATCGATCGTCTCACGCGTGTTCTTCTCGTCTGGAACAAAGAAGCGTTAGGGGTTTGCGTGCACGTCGGACCGTGCGCTGGGGGGGGAGGACGCACCTTTGTAGTATCCGGAGAAGCACACGGCGCCCCGACAGCAGATCTCGCCGCGCGGGTTCGGGCGGTCCTCGGCCGTGTATTTCATGGCGGGGACGTCGATGAGCTTGAGCTCGATAGCGGGGTGAGGGGGGCCCACCGTCCCTGCGGACGTCGGGTCGTCCACCATGAGCCGGCAGCAGACGGCGGCGTTTTCGGTCATGCCGTACCTAGATGAACCGAGCTCACGCCATGGTCGCGCTTCGAAGAATAGCGTGGAACTCACCCTGAGGAGAGGCAGCGTCAGTTCACGTTATTCGACCGCGGAAATGGGCGAAAATGGACTCGCCTTCCCAGACCGTGCACGAGAACGCGACCCGGAGGAAGTCCAGGACGTCCGGGTTGACGGGTGCGGACCCACAAGCGATGAGCTTGATGTTTCCACCCAGAACGGCTTGGATCTTGCGAGACGGGTTAGCCTGTGCCTCGCGCTCGCACGCAAAAAGACGCAAAAGCCCATTCATACCTTGCGGAACACGAGCCTGTCCCAGAAGGGATGGGTGACGACAGCGTCTTGGTGAAGACGCTCGACTTTCGTCTTGACCGCGCGCCGGAAGATGTTCCCTCTCAGCCCGGGGACGTCCCCCGCCGCCATGGCCGACTGGTAAATCCTGTTCAGCACGCGAGGGACGGAGGGGAAGAAGTTCGGCTTGAGGATCTGGCAGTCCTCGATCAGGCGGAGGGGGTCGCCTGTGAAATACCCGATGGAACCGCCCAAGGTGACAACGGCGACCGAGGTGGTGCGCTGTGAGAACGGTCAGTTTGAGAGGATGTGAAGGGTGGACATGAATGTGTCACCTCATAAATGTGAGCCAGAGGGAGGTACGACATGAGACGCGGTTGGTTCGTCCGGTCGAGGGTGAACCCGTACAGGTGGGACTGGATGCCCATCGCGATTTGGGAGTGCGTGAGGATGACACCTTGTTTAGAGTGAATTCAGAGGGTAGCGTCACCAACGTTTCGTGATTGCTCACCCTTGGGAACGCCCGTGGTACCCTAACAAAGATGGATTGAGGACGAGAATGAATGACTGCAGAGCGAGGACGTACGGATGTATAGCATATGGTCGCGATCTGGTCCACGGCTGCCGGAATAACAGCAACAGGATGCGCGCGGCCAAACTCCTCGACTGCAAACTCGGACATGAGAAGGGTCGAGCAAGGCCTTACAGAGTCACACACGCACCCTCGCGGAGCTCCTTGATCAAAACATTGTTCGCGGCCCCCCACATGTCGAGCACCCGTTTCATGTCCGGGTCCAAGTCGTCCAGCGAGACGATCATTTTCACATGCGGCGTCCTCGGGGCCAGCTTGATGAGCTCGGCGAGGTGAGGCGCGTTGGCGAAGATGACGGTCAAATGCGAATGGTTGATACTGGCGGAATTCGGTCAGTTCGGCGACGGCGGCTGGACGACACTGGGGGTCTTACATATATTCTGTGAACGATAGCCAGAAAGTCAGGGGTTGCGCATAAAACTCAGGAGATTGGGGGGGGGGGGGGGGGGGGGGGGCACGCACCGACGGACTCCTTGCCCAATGTATCATACAAACTTACGCAGACCTTTTGGTACGACACGACCGCCCAGTCGACGATCGCCCATTCTATCGCGCGGTCAGATGACGCACGTCGCCCTATTCAACAGGGTACGCACCCGGTCGGTTCGGGCTCCAGATGCCCACCGTCTCCAGCTCTCCACCACCGAGCGTGCCGTCCTTGAACCACGTTTGCAGCGCGCTGCCGACATTCCGTCTTCTCTCGTCTATCTGACCGTAAGTCTCCCAGACGTAGTGATCGGCGAAAGCAAGGGGCTTCTTCGATACTAGGGGACGGTGGCCGAGACAGGGGGAGTCCTTCGAAAGGGCGAGACCGATGTCGAACGCTTGGGTGAGCGTCGTCAGCGCGTGGGGCGTGTTGACGTCGATGAGGCCAAAGGTAGCTGCAGCCGGGGAGAGGTCAGAAGCCAGGTACGATGCGCACATGGGATGAACTTAAACTGACAATTGCGATAGTGGGCTGTGTATCCGGGAGAGGGCGGTTAGCAGAAGGTTTGTATGGCAGACGAGCAACTCGCCCGTTTGACCCGGTCGCTTTGTTCCCGGAACTTCCACGGACTGTTTCTCGTAGTTGACGGGAGCAGGAAAAGGGACGACCTTGTCGAGCGCGTTGGCCATGGTGAAGAAGGTGTGAATGTGGGGAAGGGGAAGATGGGGTGGTGGATAGGGGGCAGAGAGAGAAGCGGGGTGATTGAGGCCCTGGAGGTCTTTGAAGGAAATCGAGACCGGTTCACCGGGGGTTTGCTCGAGCGATCGCGTCGGCAACGTTGACTTTAGGCAGTGGGCAAAGTCTCCGGCTCCGACCTGCTTTCTGGCCACTTCACCCCTCGCGCTATCACGTGTATCTTCCCCACCAGAATCAGCTGCGATGTCCTTCGTACAGCTGACCCCGCATTCCTCCCCTGTCCCAACGCATTCGCATTTGTTATAGGCGGGGTAATACGACAGGAGAGACATCAGCACAAAATTACAACTAGAGCACAGGTACGAGTACATGCGAGACATTCAGTAACCTCCGACACAGTCATACAGATTTACAGTATTCTTCCCGTTCTTTCCTTGTCCTGATAGTAACTTATGAAACACCCTCCCTTCACGGCGCGTGCAGCACCATCTGAAAGTCGGACGCGTCAGCGGGGGCGGTGCAAGCGACAAGGCAAGACGCACCTTCATAAAGCCTTCGTAGTTCATCGTCACCCAGCCATCACGGTCCGTGTCAATCCTGACGCACGCTTTCAGCGAGAGGCATCACCCAAACCGTCAGAACGCACCGTTGGAACTCCTCCGTCAGCGTCTTCACCGCCACGCAAGCGCGAACAAACCGATCAAACGTGATACCTGGTGGAGGACCATACCCTGAAGATGGTCCAGCAGCTGCAAAGAATGAGTCACGGGCTGTACAGGGCAGAGCTAAAGATAGCTCACCGTATTTCTGCTCGATCATGGTCAGAAGGGTCGGGGACAGGTTGTATCCAAAGCTTCGAAGGGCTTCAGCCAGCTCGTAGCCATCGATGGAACCCGACCTATCCTTGTCGAAGTGTCTGAACACGCCTTGCCAGTCGCTGATGTACTTCCAGAGCCCCGAAAATTCTGTACGGCGGCACGATGTAGTGATCTCATCACGCGAAAACCGAATACAACTGACCTGCGAAGCCAATGGTTCCGCTCCGATCCGTGTCCTATAAACGTAGGCGGGCGGTGAGCGACTCTATCGTGCAGACGGAACGCGATAACGCACAAAGATGTTCATGAGCATCTTGACCGTGTCCAGATCAAATTCTGCAAACGCCTCAGTCAGTACACATCCACGAAACCGAACGCAGCTTCGGTCTCCGATAATACGTGGAGGGTATGGATGGGAAAGGACGGCAGGACGACGATATATGGACGGGGCGGAGATCGGAAGAGACGCCCGAATGGATGTGAAGGCGAGGACTCACTGGACCAATTCCCTGCGCGGACGCGATCAGAGCAGAGAGCTGCACGGAGGTAGAAAGACACGGACCGTTGACGAGGGCAGCCTGAAGTTCTGTGACGCTAATGGCGCCTGAGCGATCAACGTCGACGGCGCTGAACCACTGCCATAGTTGCGGGTCTGCACCCACGGGAGGAGCTTGAGCGTGCTGGTAGCCCCCATACTGAGGAGAGCCGTAGCCTGGAGGGGGAGGTGCTTGTTGGTAGGAATGGCGAGAGGACGTGTTGTGGGAGTGGTGAAGACCACCGCCATAAGCGTTGTTGTACATGGTGGAGAGAGGCAAGGAGGGGCAGTGGCACAGACGCGCATCTACCAAAGTTATCGCCGGTGCCTGACCTGCCGGATCTCTAAACCCACGTGGATCCTCCCCGGCCCCGGCTTTCTCCCCCGCACTTCAGTTCCGACCAAGTCCAAGTCCACCTGGAGGCTGGCACACCGTCGACTCTGTCCGCCTACCGTTGACTCCTTGTTGAAACCATCTGGTCGTCCCGGGGATTCACTAGCACGCTCTCACCGACTTCCGTCTCCGAGCTCTTCCTATCCTTCGACTTTCCCCGCTTCGACCCCGGAACACGTCTAGCTAAGTAGTACTAGTCGCAAATCCATACACATCTCTTCGAGGCTTCCGGTATCCTTTCCGCCCCCCAAGTTCAATTCGAGTCCAAGAGGATTCCTTCCCGGCACGTACACTCGTAAGCTCGAAATAACATGTGACCCGGTCCCCGGCCACTGAGTTGTTTCGGTTTCCATCCCCTGAACATACTGTGCAACATACAACAGCGCCTTTCCCCGCACCCTCGTCCCCCCACAGAACCCTCGACGATGCCCAACCCCGCGCTTAAGGCGGTCATTTTTGACGTGCGTCCGTTTCTCGTCCGTTCATCCCGCGCCTTCTCCCTTCTCACCATCGCTCACCGCCGTGTTTCGCTGTACTCTTCACGTGCAATGGACGCCGACGTTTAGATCGGTGGCGTGGTCGTGAAAAGCCCGCTTATTGCTATCGCAGCATACGAGAAGGAGCGAGGTCTCCCGCCCAATTACATCAACAATTCGATGTACGAAGCCTTTCCTCCTCCGTGGCTTTTTTCCTTCTAGAATCGTTCATACGCCGTTCCCAGCGTGCGCCGAGGCCGGCACGGAGCCTGGCAAAAGTTTGAGCGCGGCGAAATGACGCTCCTGCCTTTCTACGACGCGTTTGGACGGGAATTGTCCGACACCGCGAACGGCAACCCGTGGTATGCACAGTACTGTCAGAAGCGGGGCGTAGGTGAGATAATGACCCTTCATCGCACGGTCATGCACCGGCCGGGCTCGCGCTCACCCCGATTTCTTTCTCGGCTGGTAGAATGTCCTCCGCTCCCAACGAGCCTCAACCTTGACGGACGGGAGGTACGTACCTCTGTCTCGGTTCGACGTCAGCCAGCGATGACTGGCCGTGTTCGCGCTCCCGGTTCAATCGACGCCACGACAGCTCTTCGGGCGCATGATGAGAGACGCGACGCTCGACGACGACGTGGTCCACGCCATTCGAACGATACGCGGTGAGCGAAGGCTTCCCCCTCCCCTTTTGCGCCCTCAAAAACTCAGCCAGAGGTAACTGCGTATCCCTATCGGCCCCCTTCGATGCTGCCCATCCTACCGGTTGTTCGGACGCAGCGGTCGGTCGGTGGCGCATCATAGCCCTCACTAACAACTACGCCAAGGCGCATTCCACGCTCATCGACTTCGATTCCGCCTTGACCGATAAGTATCCCGGACTCACGTTGGAGTCCGAGCTCCAATTCCTCGGATGGGACGACGGCGCGGTGATGCCGTCGCTCAAGGCCCTCTTCGACGACTTTGTGGATTCGAGCGAGGTCGGAATGAGGTTCGTGCTACCGTCCCCGTGCGGACCTCCGACGAAGCGAATATGTTCCATGACGCCGCCGACAGAAAACCTGAACCCGCGTTCTATCTATTGGCCTGCGAACGTAACCACATTAAACCGAACGAGGCCGTGTTCCTCGACGATCTCGGCCTGTACGTCGACGTCTGATTTTTTCCACGCCTTCGTGCGAGCAAAGCGTAACGTTGTCCATTTGACGTGTTGCAGGAATCTCAAGGTCGCGCGCGAACTCGGCATGGAGACGATCCGTGAGTAATGCGGTGGACACCGCTGGCCGATGTGTCTATGTCTGTGTGTGTGTTTTTTTGGCTCTGACGCCACGTTCCTCACG
Source organism: Amylostereum areolatum (assembly GCA_012932865.1). Lineage (NCBI taxonomy): Eukaryota > Fungi > Basidiomycota > Agaricomycetes > Russulales > Stereaceae > Amylostereum > Amylostereum areolatum. Next base: position 116,556 of record SAXG01000027.1, read on the forward strand.
CAGACGTCCCCATCGGCGGATCCCTCGGGGCTTTGAAACGGCTAGAAGGCGTTTTGGGAATCGAACTTACTCGGGCTTCCGAGCGTGCGGGCGCAACGTCTAAATTGTAGAAGTGTCGTGATGTGTCAGATTGGCAAGGGCTTCTGTCGATAGGCTCTCCCTTCCGTCGCGGGGGGAATGGGACCTGCTGACGGGAAGGCCTCGTGTTTTAGGGAGCATAATGAATGATTCAATGACGATGATTATATTTGGAGCGACGCGTCGGAAGGACGGGAAGCAAGATGGAGAATACAACAGGGACGTCTAGAACGGCTTGTCCGAAGCGGGCGTGGTGTCCTCGTAGTAGGTGCTGAGCTATCGCGCGAGGCAGGGACGTCACGTCGCATTTCGGGCGGATACGAAGTCGGGTCAGCTCACCACGGGGATCTTGAGCAAGAGCGTGTTCTTCACTTTCGGCGTCACGGAGAGGAACTAGCGGAGAGCAAACGCCGTTGAGCGACGGCCACGGTGCGAGAAGAGCACCTACGAAAACGGCGGCGGTGCCCACGCCAACACCCCAGATACCGAGGCTTCCCGCCCACCTCTTCGCGCCCTGCAAACGGAGGAGAACAGGTCAACGTCGGAGAAAGGCGCATGTTGGCACCGCGTTGCACGCACGTCGAGGGTGAATGTTCCAACGCGCCGAGTGGCCGGGGTGGGGTAGAAAGCGAGGCGAGCCATGTATGAGAAAGGGATAGGCGAGGTGCAGTCGCAAACGATGCGGAAGATGAACGGAGGCCCGAGGGTGGTGACGGAGAGTGGGAGACGGCGGTTGAGCAGGACCGGGACGAATCGGCGCGCAGCGAAAACGCTCGCGGCGTTTGCCGCGGTCACTGGCGTGACGTTTTCCGCTGCAGTGCGCTTTGCCAGCGTCCCCTCAATTTAGTACGCGACATCCGCTCCGCGTCTCGACTCTTTGGCGGCCCCTTGACTCAGGACCTTTGACTTTGACGGTGCTCGGCTGCTGCATTCCTCTTTCTTTGACCAGGGCGATCCTCGGTAGCTCGTATTCTCTTCCCCAGTCGGCTCCGACATGGCGAACCCCCGTCAGCGTCGAAAACAGCGCTCTTCGACCCACAAAGCGGTGCAACATTCGCGACGGGCGAAAACATTGCTAAAAAAACAGCCCCGTACGTAGCTAGTCCGCCTTCCGACGCGAGGCACCCGTCTCTGACTCGCAGACGATCATGATCAGCTATTCGGGGACCTAAAGCCCTTCAGGAGGCCTGGGACAAGAAAAAGACGGTCCGGCAAAAGTGAGTTGCTATCACAGGAATCGAATTGTATGACCGGAGGGAGGTTGACCGGACGGGGCTGGCTGTCAGTTATGCCACGTTAGGGCTGGCGATGTCGTTCAACCCGAGGGCGGCTGGGGGTGTCGAACGCGTCGAAACAAGCCTGGAAGTTGATGGGGAGGAGGAGGAGGGGGAGATGGGGGAGCCGGATTCGGCGGCCGGTGGCTCGCAAGCTGCCAAAGGGGCAATCCCCAAGGGCTACGGACGAATTATACGGGACGGGGAAGGGAACGTGCTATCGGTGGAGATGGGAGACGAAGAGGGATTGGGGGAGGGCGGGGAGGCGTCAGACGAAGAATGTCTGGAGGAGGAGAAGATCACAGGGATTACGCCCGCGTCGGTGGAGTGGGCGAGACTGGGCAGAAACGATCTGCAGGAGACCGCGAACGCGGTGGTACGAGGTGCGTGGATTTGACGTTAAGCGTGCAGACGGCGATGCTGACGTTCACGGTGCTTACTCTCGCCAAATTGACAATGCGCGCCGTTCATTCGATTAGCGTTGGAGGCGGCGTCGACGTCAAAACCGGTACGGAGATTCTCGTCGAACGGGAGAGGTGGCGTATGTGCAGAGACTGGTCGAGCGGTACGGGGAGGACGTAGAGGGGATGGCGCGGGACCGGAAACTGAATCCGCTGCAACACAGTGCGGGGGTTCTGAAGCGGGCGATACGTAAGGCGGGCGGGATGGAGAAAATGGGAAAGCGGAAGGGGTGAGCGCTGAGTAAGGGAGAGTGTGTAGACTGACTTGGTAGCTTGGGGCGAGAATGGCGAAGAGGTTAAATTTGATGGACGGGCACGTGGGTTAGGAGTTGGACGGATGGAAGGTGTCGATTAGTTGGGACATGAACAATGGCGATCAGAAATTCCGCGGTGAACCCGATGCCATGAATTGTGGGTTGACTCGCGGATCTAAGCGCCCGTGGCCGAGCTCTCGGGGCGAGCATGACGGCGGCGGATCGAGAAGTCGCGAACGCTAAGCGCCGTCAAGCTGCTTGTTGGTGAGCGAGGACAAACTGGGACAGGCTGCTCCCTCCCACTTCGGCACGCGGTGGACACACCTCGGCCGCGCCCGCTCAGGCTCTCGTTCGTCGCTCGCAGACTCCTTCCAGTTCCAGCTCCCCTTCCCTGCTTCTCATCATTTCTCATTTCCTCTTCAGCACTCTCTTTTCCGCCCGTTTGATACATTCTTCTTCCTTCCGTCCATTCATCCCCTTCCCTCCTCCTACAAATACCTCCCCGCCCGTCCCCCGTCCTCTCACTCACCCGCCCATGCCTCTCAGATCCTCTTCTTCCCTCAAGCCTTCGCCTTCCCTCGCCCTCGCTTCTCAGCCTTACCCTTCCCCCAATCAGTCCCGCAGATCTTCCGGTCAGCCAAAATCCACCAGGCAGCAGTTCTCCGCCTGTGGCGCCTGTCGCATGCGAAGGCATTTCCTCTCCTCCCTTTCCTCTTCTCTCTCTCATCCTTCTCTTCTCTAGGGTACGCTGCGATCTCAAAGATCTGCCCTACGCTCCCACCGGTCACCAGCCCCACTGTTCCAACTGCAAAGAACGCGGTCTGAAATGCGTGTAAGTTGGCCTCGTGACGTTCATGACCGCACCCACGCCCATCATTCCTGCTCCAGCGATGAATTCGCAGACGTAAAAGCGGTCAAGTTGCTCAGGCGCGGTCGCCGTCTCCAACAGGTCGAGTCCGTCTTTTCCCCCAACCTGGTCGATCGACCCGCGTCTCCGAGTCTGACCCGCCCCCGATTTTTTTAGAGCCGTCTACGGCAAAAGCAACGACGAGGACTCGGGTCTTTTTAGCTCCCCCAGCCTTACCCCTAGCTTGATTCCCAAACTCAGACCAGAGTTCTTTTCCTCGCCCTTTTTTAACCGTCTTTCCATTCAACGTGAGCCAACACACTCCGACCCAGCCTTCCTCTCCCGTGGCCGTGGGCTCACCTCCTGGTTCTTGCCTTTCCCAGACCCGATCCTGGACCCTACAGATTTTTGCGCCCGTTTCTTCGAGTTTTCCAGGGGCAACCCCAACGCCCTCGGGGTGCCCGGCCAGCTCATCGCGGTACGAACGAGTCTTCGCCGTTCTGCCTTTCACGCTCATCGGGGCGGCGCCACGCTTAGATGCTTCTCGTCGTCTGGGCCGCAAGCTACGGCGTGAACGAATCTGGCATCGAAGAAACGGCCTCCGGCCCCTTGGTTTCCCGCAATCGCAAGGAGAACACAAACGAGATGGTGGGAGAGGTGCTCCAGCTCGTGGATGTGCACGGCGTCCTCCGCAAACCTTCCTGGGACGGCGTGCGTGTGCTCCTGTTGCTTCTGCCGCTCACACAAGGTTTGGATTCTTGTCCTCGCAAAACCCGCGCTCGCTGCTCACTTGGGGGCCCATTTCAGATATCCAGGGCTCTGTGGAGAGAGTGGTCAGTGGCTCCTCGCATCGGATTGGGTCCCATGCGTCGATTTCTAATCTATTCGTCCCAGGTCATGCACGATGCCGCTGTCAGCCAAGTTTTTACCCTCTGCAGCTTGGCCTCCATCTCGTCCGTGGCCAGCGGCCAAGGTCAGGCGGTTGACACCCTAGTCCGCGCTCGGATATTCTGGTACACCCACATCGTCGATGGAATCACAAGCGGTCTTCGAGGGGGACGCCTGCTATTGTAAGCGACACACGCTGGGTCCACACGGCCCCCTCTCATGGCATTTTAGGTCCGACGAAGATCTGGCTTCGTTTCAGAAGACCCTGCCGTCGGCATCAGGCGATAACATGTCGCGCGCCTCGGTGTCGTTTGAATTTTGGTATAGATATTCGGCACCTTGTCTCGAACTGGCCGCGGCCTGTCGCAAGGTGCACGCCGCATTGACCGGACCCAAGGCGCGACAGCGAAACGACGTCGACGAGGATAGCATTCACCAGGTCTGGGCCGTCCTTGACAAGGCATGGTCCGAGTTCGAGGACCTCCGTCACCTGGGCACGGGGGGTATCGTTCACGAGGAAGACGTCGAGCGTTACATTCATGGTTGGCAGGTATGAAGGTTATCTTGCCCACTTTTTGGACCGTTCTGACCTTTCCTCTAACAGATATTTATTTTTGAGTGTCGTAAGTGGAACTCCGGCGATTTCCTTTCTCCGCCGCGTGTGCTCATTGTTCCTGCACCAGACAACGTGATACTGGAAGCCCTCAAGCAGCGCGTCGTCGTGCATTCGAGCCATGACAGGGAGGGCTCCGCGCCAGGAACTCCTCGTGACCCCACAGCTGGCCTCCTTCGAGCAGCGGAGTCCCGATGCCACGACGCGGTCAAACGCGTCGTCGCGATCATCCGTCAACACCTCGCCACCCCCTTCTTCGAGTACGACTCCACCCTCGCCCGCGACGGGTGCTTTTTCGCTGGCTACCTCCTGGCCGGAGAAATTGGCACCGAAGAAGAAGTCCAAGTCTGTCTGCAAGCGCTGCGACAGATGCGATGGGCGTTTTCCAAAAACGAGGAAAGAGAGAAGACGATCCTCATGGTCTGGGAGGCCAGGAAGGCGTCCACCGCGCGGTATTCATCTCCCTCGTCTTCCTCTCTCAGCTCTAGCGATGCGGACGGTTCATCCAGGGTCATGCACGATCCCCACCGCCCCATCCCCCCGCCGTTATCCATCCCCTCCATGGCGGGCGCGGCGAGCTTCAACCTCGTCACCGTTTCTGAGCCTGCGTCGGCCTCGACGGAGGACGGAAACTGGACGTCGCCTCCCCAGTCCGCGACCTCGTCCAGTGCCTCGCATTTCGACGACCCCCTGGGATCCGCGTCGCTTCGAAGTTCGCCCGGATCCAACCACACGTCGTCACGCGGGTCGCCTGCGTACATCACACCTGCGCTCCTTCATCCAGCATCATTCCCTCAGATTGGCCACGGTCCATCGGACGAGGAACAGCGCCTATCTTCGCCCATGATGCTCTACCATGGGAGCGACATCTCCTCTTATCCCTTCGCGCCGACCCACTCCGCTTCCAACGAATTTGCCTCTTCCCATGCGCTGCACTCTCCCCAGGCTGTAATGACGCTTCGCCAGCACCCCGCCTCGCCTCACGCGCTTCTTACCACCGACGAAACCCATGCGGCTTCTCCACGACGGCATGGGCCACATGTACCACCAGCCTAGCCCGACGACCTTCTTCGACCCGCGCAACCTCGTCTACGCGTCCGGGGACTCCCCCAACGCGCTCCACCACGGTTCGGACCTCGATCAGACATTCGCCCTCCAGCCTTCCTTCTTCCACTAACTCGGCGCGGGCCTTATATAACTTATCATTCTCGGACAATCTTGTACGCGTGCCCCGTCCATTTCCGTGTTTTTTAAGTCCACGGTCATGCGTTGACCTTGTGTTTTTTTTTGTGTTTGCGGTCGTTCGCGCGATGTCGATCGCGCGGGCGCGTTTCTGGGGTCCCCATATCGTTATTCACAGTCGTTCGCATTTGCTCTCTGCTTTATCCACGCTGCTCGTGCTTCCGTTTTCTTGTTGTTGTAACTCCCCGCCGCTCCTGCTTTGCCGCCACCGTCTCCATGTATATAACATCCTCGCGCACATGTGTTTTTTGTAGCCTTCCATAGATCCCTCACTTCCTCCCCCCGAAGCAATTCAAATGATGTTGCCTCCGTCCGTGCCCCGCGACGGGCGTTCGAGTCTCCGTCCGCATGGCGTCGCCGCGTTGATAATTATAAAAGTTGGGGTGGCGTACGACGGGATGCCAACTTGAAAGCACTCATCAAGAACAGGTTAATGTCCGAGAGACGGTGTCCGCTTTACTTCCATGGCGCGCATGGGCAGATTTGCCGCCTATAACGCATACGGTACAGTGCGTTCGCGCAGGAGACTACTACGGTCGCGTGATGCCGATCTCACGCCCGAGCGCGGCGGACGGGGTCAAAATTTTCAGAAGAGTGCTGACGATCCCGCGCCCATCATCAGGAAAAACCTCCCTTACTAAAATCAACAAATCCAGCAAATTAGCGCTAGTTAGAGGGGGACCTTCCTAAAGTGAACTAACGGGCTCTATTCTCACAAAACCCCGTACACATTTCGATGCACCGTCGTCGACATTGACCTCATATTTGCACTTCAAATACATAGTTGAGGCCAGAAGGGTGACAGGGACCTACGTTGACGTAGTGCCTTGCAGGTTGGCAGCGGGAACAGGGAATTAGGAAGGTCCCCCTCTAATTAGTAGATTTTTAGTAAGGGAGGTTTTTCCTGATGATCGAGCCGCGTCGCGATAAACGATGGGACGTTGAAAGACACGGCAAAGAGCACGCGTTCGGCGCGGCGCGGCGCGGCGAGCCTGAGGTACGTTGTACAGTTGCGGGGGCCCGATGTCAGCAGCTGGCGCCAGAGAACGTACGGTGTGTTGGTTGCCGTGTTGGACTTCGACTTCGAGTCCAACCGTCCGCCCGCCGAGTCGTGCGTCGGCGAGGGAAAACGCCCGTGTCGCCCGCCGGGGAACGAGGGTGGCTAGAGAGCCCAGGTACCGGCGTGGGCGAGCGGGAGTGGCGAGGGCTTGGATCTGATATGTCTGCGAGTCATCAGCCACCTTCGGAACGCGATTGGAGGATGGCGTATGTGAACGGTGTAAGTAGGATTAAATTAAATGGATGTCCGCGGCGAAGCCCCCGCCCCCTGGGGAAATGATTATATCGGACACGTCGTCAGCACGAGGAATCAAAATGCAGACAGAGAAAAACACCGCTCGCGTTTCAATTGGCCACTCGCGCGTGTTTTTCTTTTATTGGAGGAAGTCCAGGGTTTTGAGAGTCAGACGGGGAGAGTTGCTTGGATGTCTGTGGGGTGGGAGTTTGTTTGACTTGTTTGTAGGAACGAGAGGAACTTGAGATCCGCAGGCGGAGATCGCCGAAATCCAGCGCCTGGGAAACTTGGGCATCGCGTCATTACAGTACTCCCGCCAAGTGCGCAGCACCCGTCCTCCCACACTCCGCCACTTGGCCCACAGCCCGCCCACAGCCTTCGACGAAGCCCACCCTCGAAGTCCTAGTAGCACACACTTTCCTCGTCCTTGTTCTCTGACCAGTCACATCCCCTCTCGATACTCTCATCAGACCCAGACCATGTTCTGTACGTTCTCGAAATCTCTCACTGTTCTTACTTATCCACCTCATGTGTTTGTTGTCTTCCAGTGTGTATCCCCATAGCGCGTGAGCTTCGTCCAGCATGCGGTCCCCCCCGCGAACCCACAGTCTGAAACTTCATTTAACAGTGGGTTGCACCACCAGGATCAAGTCAGAGGGCGATGCGAGCCCTCGTATCTGCCCAAGATGCCATAACAGTGCGTCCGGATTCGATTCGCCCCAGCGCTTGCCTAGTCCACGATCTCGCCATCCCTGACCGCCGCTTCCTTCCTCGTGCTTCCCCATCCAGCTTCGGCGATCTCGGCCAAGTCGCGCACTTGGTTCGAGTTCTGCTTCGTGCCCCTCATCCCGCTGAACAAGAGACACCTTTGGGTATGCGGGATTTGTCAGTGGTCCGCTCCCATGCAGCAAGGGTGCGTTTCGTCCTGTTCTCTTTTCCCCTTCCTACAGTCTTTCATCTCCGATTCTCCGCAACTCACGCGGGTACGTGATTGCAGATGGGAGCCTCAGCTGGCCGGTCCTGGGTATTCTTCTCAACAGCGGGGTCCTGGTCCAATGCAAGGCAGCTTCCAGCCTGGCTATCAACCAGAATATCTTCCCCAGTCGCCGCCTCCTGCTTCGGGCAAGCGATAATGGTTTGCTTCGGACATGTCTGTATTGTCTGACCCCTCCATGTACATAGCCCTTTCGCGTTTCCGGGTTGATCATACCTTCTCGCACGCCTTGTATCAACAACATGCACCTGTTTATCTCACGCTTTGTATTCAATGGCTTCTACACGCTGGGAGCGTCCTACGGAAAACAAGTACCAGCCATGCGATCGCCCCTCCAACGATAAAAGCAACAACTAGCACCACCCCGCATACGACTCCTGGGCTCAGTGGTGCCGAGCGTGTGTGCGGAGACACAATTTGTTTGATCGAGATGGGCGTATTGGGATCGTGGCCACGCTCCGTTTGGAAGCGTTGAAGGGCGGAAGAGGCATCCGTCAGATTGAGCAGACCTATGAGAGGGGGCTTAGTCGGTCGTTGCACCATGGTGTGTGACGTAGACGTTCTACAGGGTATGTGTGAGTATGATTATGGTATGTATCACTCAAAACTTCGAGAAGAGCATACCCGAAGAAATGTGTCCCCCAAAATCCAGTCACCGGCGTTGACGCTATTGCTAGCTTGGATTCCACCGGTGCACCACCCGTCCGACAAGTTGTCTCCAGCCCAGCTCATGTCCGCGGGATCCACGACGTATTCCTTTTTATTTGCATCATCGCCAAGGATAAACCCGACACTGACCGCCCGGCTGCACTGCACTTCCCATTGACCTTCTGCAGGTTTTCCTAGAAGCTCCGACGGCGTTCCAAAGAGCGTCGACGTCACCAGAGGGGCCCAAGATAAACGTTGTACCAGTATCCAGAACGGCGATAGGTGTTGGCGATCCGGAGACACGAGAGGGGGGGAAGGAGGAAAACGTGGCGCTGCCGTTGACCACAATGGCGTGCATAGGGAGCTTCCAGTAGTCCGGAGCGGAGGTGGGGCCAATGTAGACGGGGGAATAGACAAAGCCGGCAGTAGAGTTGGTGATTCGCAGGGTCGAGCTCGCCAATGCTGAGGGAGGAGGCTGCCGAGGTACGGTCTAGTTTGAATGCGAAGAAGCGGTGTGCGTCGTCGAAGTAAGCAAAAATATTTTCCAGGAGTGTCTTCCCGACTGTAGGACGGTAAAGCCTGCTGTATTCGGAAAAGACAAGCCCTAGGATTCCGCTGGCGCCAATATTGGGCAGACTGAGACCGTCAGTAGCGTTCGCGATGGCTTGAAAAACGTGATTGAGTTCCCAAGACAAACCAATAGCCACAGATGAATAATGACACACCCAACGCTTGCGAAGAAACTTGGAATGGCCCGAAAGCGACAGTTTCGAAGCCTATCAAGCCCGATACGGATCCATGAAGGTAATTCAGCTTGAAAGTCTGATCGGTTTGGTTCAAAGAAGAGGATGGTTTGTACTTCGCCACCCCATCGCAGTCTGCAGAGGTGCAGTCCGAAGAGATGACCCACTAGCCACAAGAACGCATTAGGTGGATATTCCGAAGTAGATTAAAGAAACAACGGACCAGGTCGGACGACCCGGTGTCGAAGATAACTTGCAGGATTTGGTTTCCGGCGCTGAATGTGATGTTAGACACGACGGACCGCGAGAAGCGATGCAGCAGCTACCTGATGCGGGCGAGATACGAACTGTAGACACTGTGAGATGTTGGTTGGTATTTTGATGAAACACACGCACTATCCACGTATGCTTGCCACCTGGACATCTCCACGCTCCTGAATGGACGATGACCGTTGGTGTAGTTTTGGTGTCCGAACTAGAGGGATGGTCATGGGGTGATTGCGTTGCAGCGCTGTGGCTAAGAACGTTATCCATAATAGGGACCGTAATTGGAAAAGTCGTATAGCGTCGTTTGGAGAGAAACCGCGCGATAGTGAGGGGGAAAGAAGGCGAGATGGTGTCCATGGCTGAAGAGACAAGGTGAAAAGACAGCATAGCAGTTCAGACCAGGCATTGGGCCAAGTCTGAACGGCAGCGGAAGTAGCCAATGGCGGCCAGTGGCATCTTGGGCCGGTCTGAGACTCCGAGTACGATAGTCCAGACAGTGATATGTACACCCAGATCTAAGGAAGGAGAGGAGAGACGAGCGAGACGGGACGCTGCCGGTGGTTTGCTGTCACGGGCAATGTGTCACGGCGGTCACTGCCTTGCGAGCTGGCCGGTGGCCTCGCCACCTTGCTCGCCCTTCGACCACCATCCCGACCGCCGACCTCCCCCTTTCCCCCTCGACCTTGTCCTTCATCCGCCATGCACACCAGCGAATACGACTATCTTTTCAAGCTCCTTCTCATCGGTGACTCAGGTGTCGGCAAGGTACGTTCGTTCCCCACCATTTTCGGCTATCAGCAGCCTCACCGTTCCTCTCAGTCCTGCCTTCTCCTCCGTTTCGCCGACGACACCTACACCGAGAGCTACATCAGTACTATCGGTGTCGACTTCAAGATTCGTACCATCGAGCTTGAGGGAAAGACGGTGAAACTTCAGATCGTGAGTTCCCCGTTCTTGTTGATTTACGCAAGTGGCATCGTGGCAACGTCGTCCCTTATCCGTAACCTCATTACCGCCGACTTTGTTCGTTCTATCCATTCACGTTCACGGGCTTGGAACGCTTGAACTGTTCTTTCTCCTATCCGTCTAAGGCGAGATCCGCATGAGCTGACCAGGATGCCCTTCTTGGGAACACAGTGGGACACAGCAGGTGAGCTCTTTCCTCGTTGATGTATCCCTTAGTCCTTAACCCGCTCCCTCAGGCCAGGAACGCTTCCGCACCATCACGTCGTCATACTACCGCGGGGCACATGGTATCATCGTCGTTTACGATGTCACGGATAATGGCAAGCTTCCTTCATTTGTAGCGACTTCCCCATTCTTATCTTTACACCTCAGACACCTTTCACCAACGTGAAGCAGTGGCTGCAGGAGATTGACCGTTATGCGTCGGAGGGTGTCAACAAACTGCTCGTTGGGAACAAGTCCGATCTTACCAGCAAGAAGGTCGTGGAATACAGCGTGGCGAAAGTGCGTCTCTGGTCTTTTCGTAACTTGTCGCGACCATTCACATATGTCGCCTAGGAATTTGCCGACCAACTGACCATTCCATTCCTGGAGACGTCGGCGAAGAACGCCACTAATGTTGAACAGGCTTTCTTGACGATGGCCAAGCAAATCAAGGACCGGTATGTCGCTTACTCAGGATGCTCGGCCGGGCTGGGTTACTCACTCTACCTTTCAGCATGGGGTCCACGTCGACAGCGGCTGGTACCGGAAAGTCGTCAACGGTTACGCCGGGTCAGAGCGTCCAACAACAACAGGCTGGTGGATGCTGCTGAATGACATCTGTATCTCTCTACATTACACTCCTGACGCCTGGGGACATCGTATCGGCGATGTATATTACGTCTTTATTCCCGTCGTCGTACCGCTGTTGCCTTGTCTGTCGGACCCTATTCTTACGCCTTACACCCACATGCCCGCCGTTTAGTTTGTCGTGTTGATTTCCTGTCTTCAGAGCTGATGGGACCAATCAGGATTTTTCGGTTCATGCTGCCTTGAGGCCAAGGGTCCGAAGATGACGAGTTGGGACGATTTCCGCTCAAGCCTCGAGGCCTGTCGCAAGTCTGGATTGCGGGCAGACGCGCTTCACGTGCGCGCCCAACGCGACGCGTCCGTAAATATAAGACCCCTCTCTTCTCCGCGATCGCTATTGATCATTATCTCTCCTTCCTTTTCCTTTCTCACTCACCTGCTGAACTCACCCCCCACCTTCGACCACCGACAGATCGTCCAAACATCATGAGTGGACCACCCAGTCGACTTCGGTACAAGGCAGACCAACGCCCATACGGTAAGGCAGGGCGCGCAGTCAAGATTCGCGTCAACGCCTTCGTGATCGAGCGTCTCCCTACGACGCCGTTTCACATGTACGATGGTGAGTGATATGCATCTTCTTTGTACATCTCACTGACCTTTTGATGGATAGTTGGTATGTGGGCCCTGCTGACCATCCCTTGAGCCCATCGCACACCGTCTTGACCTCTTTGCCAGTGATCACCGGCGCCAGCGAGCTTACCGGCCGTCACAAAGATGCGGAGGCCAAGAAGCTCAATGTTCGCAGAGCATACGAGATCATCCACAGGATGCAGACAGTCGAACATCCCTCTACCTTCAGTCCCCGGGCAGCGTACGACGGCAATAAGTTGCTCTACTCCATCGTCAACTTGGGAGGGTCTAGGACCGTACGTATCTCCGTGTAGTATGACTTTGTCCTCGAGATCTCGATCCATGATAATCAGTTCGATGTGAACATGTCGGACCGCAGGCCTGTCGACCCCAATAATAGGAAAGGCGTGTTCACGGTGAAGTTGACCCTTGCTCGGATCTTCAAACCACAGTACGTGTCTGATCGCATCTACCTCGCGACAACTCACGCATCCAACATGCGCAGACTGTTGAATGCGCTGCTCAGTGGCCAGACCACCGACGAAGACGAGCATCTAGCGGCCATCAACTTTCTGCAAGTCCTGCTCCGTCAAGCGCCAATGCAGTAAGTATTTTGACGTTCACCCTCGTACTGGGCGTCGGTGAGCTTGACATCTGAATGGCATTAGGAACACCGTCCGCGGTGCACACAACGCCCGCTCTGTGTTCACGGAACATCACAAACGAGACGTGGCCAACTTTCCCCTTGAGCTCTGGCGGGGATATTTTCAGTACGTCTACATTCGAGGCTCCTTCGTCAAGGATCTCATCATCTCTTCCTAGGTCGGTCCGCCCAGCTGTTAACAAGATGCTCGTGAATATCGACATGACGGCGGCTGCGATGTTCGTACCACCGTCCACTGTATCCTGACGCCGTCTGCTAAACGCTCGATTTAGGTATAAGGGGGAGCGCGTGGATTTCTGGGCCATCAGTTTTCTTCACGACCAGAATGCTCGCAGACTGACGCAAATGACCAAGGACTCGCCGGACTTCAAGAGACTGAAGGCCGCTCTGAAAAACGTTCGCGTGCTCACCAAGGTCCCCGACAACAAGCGAGCTCGTCCCATCAGGGAAATCATCTGTAACGTCGGGAACTATGACTTCTTCGACGACAGCATCAACCAAACGACCACCATCAAGGTAAGTATCATGATCCCCCTGCACATTTTGGTACATCGTCCGACTCGTTATTTTCTCCCTCCAGGAGTACTTTGTTCGACGCCACGGCTACCGACTTCAGAACCCCAACTCCTTTGGCCTTGGCTTTGGGCCTGGGGGTAAAATCGTCGTCCCTGCAGAAGTCTGTGTGATCGAGCCCGGACAAATCTACAAGAAAGTCTTGCCCCCTGAGCTCGCTCCTGATATGCTCCGCTTCTCCGCTGTCTTGCCCCACGAGCGTATCGCAGATATCGGGAACGCCGTCCGCGGTAGTGCAAGTGGCGTCGTTTCGTCCTCTGTTTCTACTTCTGACTTTTTCTACCTCGCGACCAGTTCCTCAGCTACCACGAGTCCGATTTTGTGAGCCAGGTCGGGATGAGGATCAACCCGCTCCCCATGGAAATCGTGGGCAGACTGTTGCAGCCACCCGTCATTCAATATCGCGACGGCCAAGCCCCTACGGTGAGTCGAAAAGCTAGTCTGTCGAGGCAGACATCGGTCTAAGCACCTCGCAGAGGAATGACACGCGTGGCGTTTGGAACGTTGTTAACCAAAAGTTTGTTCGAATCTGGGATGCCCTCGACGTGGGCCGTGGTAGACTTCTCCGGCCTGGATGACAACACCATCGGCAGATTCACCCAAGACCTGATACGCGCTTGCGGGACTGCGGGTGAGTTTGCTCGTCCCTTGCCCTCTTCATCCTGCTCACCGGCATGCTATCGACAGGCATGAGTAATACCGCCATTCTTCGCTTCATGTTCCCCTGTCTAACCAATTCCCAGACGTCAACCCCAGCTTCCAGATTTTCCGAGGAAACGCGCACAATGTGCCCAGAGTAGGCCTCCGTTTCTTTCGCTAGGCGTTCTATCCTTTGATACGTGCTCTCCAGAGTCTGGAAGAGGCCTCTCGTCAGCCTCGACCTGACCTTCTTCTCATCATCGTCCCCGACAGCGCAGCGCCCGTCATCAAGGGGATCAAACTCTGGGGGGATTGCACGACCGGGATGCGCACTCAATGTATCGTGCGTAGATTCCACCTTCCTTTGGTCGTTTTTTTTTCGTTTACGATGGGCCATAGAAACGAGGCAAGGTGCCGAGGGCGAACAGCCAGTACCACAACAACGTCGCTTTGAAGTTGGCTCGGATTTACTTCGCACGTGCTCGACTTGCCACTGAATCGCGCTTGCACCTGCAGAATCAACGTCAAACTGGGAGGCATCAATTCCCTCCCCGGACCCGCCTCTCCCATATCCGAGGCACTCAGAAAGATACCTACGATGGTCGTCGGTGGGTCCCTCGCCTCCGATGGATCGATCTTCTCCACGTTGCTGATGACCGCCGGTCACCGTCTACAGGCTGCCGACGTCGGTATGTGGCCGCACTTGAGCTCGGGCGGTAAAGGGATCGGCTCACGCGTTTCGTTTTAGGACATCCTGGGCCCGGCATTCGCGACAGGCCTTCCATCACCAGCCTCGTCGCGTCCACGGACCCATACATGAGCAAGTACTGCGCGTACACTCGCATTCAGCCCCCTCGCGTCGAGATCATCGAGCGGCTGGACCACATGATCTACGTGCGTGCGGCCGAGCGTTCCTTGTCGACCCCCGTGCACTTCTGACTCCCCCACCATAGGAGGCCATGCTGAAGTTCGTCCAGATCAACAAGGCGCCCCCCCTTCGCATCATCTTCTTTCCGCGACGGGGTCTCTGAGGGAGAGTACGACACCGTGCACAAGGAAGAGATCCCGGCCATCTACCGTACGCGGGCCTCTCCTCCCCGCTCCTCCTCACCCCCTCACGCCGTTTTTTTCCACAGGCGCGTGGGCGAAATTTCTCGAGGTCAACAAGAAGCAGGGGGTTCCCCTGTCCTTGACCTTCATCGTCGTCGGAAAACGGTGCGTGTCCCCCCACCCCACGTCCGTCGTCGCGCACTGCACGTATATCCTGACGGGCTTCCTCGGACAGGCATCACATCCGCTTCTTCCCCGCCGAGCGGGATCCAAGGTCAGTCCGTCCCCCCAATTCCCTCGATCTCTCTCTGTTTTTATCGTTTATTCACGCGCGCGGATTCTACCGGCGGACAGCGCGACGGAGAAGAGCGGCAACGTGCACGGCGGGCTCGTCGTCGATCGGGACGTGTCGACGCCGACCGCGCTCGACTTTTACCTGCAGAGCCACAGCGGATTGAAAGGCAGTACGTCCGACTCCCTCCCGGCTCCGGGCTGACCCCTTCGTCTCTCCTCCGAACGCTCACCGGACGCGGCGCGAACAGCGAGCCGCTCGGGCCATTACGTCGTGTTGCAGGACGACAGCAAGTTCTCGATGGACCAGTCCGTTCCTCCCTCCCCCGCTGTCCTTTTCCCTGTTCGGGCGCTGACGGGGCGTCCTCGCGACACTAGGCTGCAAGAGGTCTGCTACTTCCTCTGCTTCACCTACGCCCGCGCCACGCGCGCGGTGTCCATCCCGGCGCCGGTGTACTGTGAGTGCTCTTCCTCCCCCCTCCTCCCTCTGCCCTTCCAAGCGACACCACTCAACCTCGTTTCTTTTCTTTTTCTTTTCTTTCCCCCCCCTTTGGACGGACGAACGTGCAACAGATGCAGACGTGCGTGCTCCGCTTTCTCGCGTCTTCTTTCTGCTGCGGGCCCGTTTGTGCTGACGCCCGCGCGGGGGGACGGTCTCGCCGTTGGTTTGAACCGACAGCTGGTGTGCACGCGCGCGCGCCTGTACTTCAAGGACGATCTCGCCTTCTCCGAGGTGCGTTGCGTCGTCTTTGCCCGCCTCCCCCCCGCACCTCTTCCGATTCCGGGTCCAGGAGAAGAAGGGGGGGGGAGTGCGAAAGGGCTTGGCTTGCAGCTGCACTGACGCACGCACGCACGCACGCGCACAGGCCGGGAGCGGCGGGTCGCGCGAGATCGACATGGCGGAGTGGAACCGGGGGTTCGCGAAGATCAACGAGGCGATGGCGAGCACGATGTTTTTCATGTGAAGGGGAGATCGGAAGAAACAAACAAAAGAACCGCCCACCCCACCCCACCTGCCTCAATCGACCCTTCCTCTCGTTGCCGTTGTACGATCCGTGGGAGGGGGCGCAGCGCGCCCCCGAGGCCCGAGGCCCGATTTCTTGCTCCCGTGCATCCATCCTATCCACGTTTCACTTGACTCACTCACTCGCATCGCTCACTTTACACGCCACCCACGAAACGAAACGAAACGAAACGAAACGAAACGCCATGATCTGACGGATGCGATATACGATTGGCGATATCATCGACGGAACGACGGGGTTCGATCTACGTATGCCCGTGTTGTCGTTGTAACTTGTGGTTGTTGTCCTTGGGTGTGTGCGCCAAACGTGGGTGTACAAAGAGAGCAAACGCGAACAGACGTTGACGGCAGCGGTCCACCTGCCTAATCAGGCAAGAAGTAGCGCCGCCATCCCGTTCCGCGTCCGGGCTCGACGACGCGATGCAGCGCGACACGCGTCGTCGTCAGCGCGTCGCGGCCTCGTCCGCGACTCGTTGGCTGATAACCCATTCGATGTGAAGCAGCTGCGAGAAGAACGACGGGGAAAGCCAACGACGTCTGAGGGCGCGGTCGAGCCCGGACGCGGAACGGGATGGCGGCGCCTCTTCTTGCCTAATTAGGTAGCGGGACCGCCGCGGCCAATGTCTGTTCGCAATTGCCCCCCTTCACAGCGCACTGCTCAGTGCAAAACATCAGATACAGAATGTAATATGTTCTATGCATACGATACAGCCATCGTGGTACCCGCAGATAGCGTAGAAACTCCAGCCCTGAGGCGTCATTTCTGCAGTTTCCAAATCGGGAAAGAGGTCGCGACGCGCGGGAAAAAAAATCGATCATCTCAACATATTCTGGAAGCGCTGTAACGTTGCTGTTGCCGTCGCTGTACTTGTACTTGTACCCTTATCCAGAGCTGTGTCCCCCCGCAGACGCACTTCACCATCCCAAACTTCGCCGTCGCATTGTTCAATACGCTGGAGATGATGCCCCTCAAGCGTGCATGCGCCGAAACGGCACACGATCGCAGTCCGTCCGTCCGTCGAAAAGTTGGAATCTGAAACGCGGGCCGCGAGGACCCCTGAAAATAGGGGAGGAGGCCGGATTGCCATCCGATGGGATTTGGGCGAATTTGGGTCCGAAAAACGGATATTCATCCGAAGAATCTCACCAAGACCGCCGGTGGCCGGATTCTTATCCGAAGCTCTTGGGGGGTCCGCTGGCCGAGGCCGGATTTTTATCCGATCCAAATTTATGCGTATGTCAGTAGTTTTAGGCCGATTACCTACACATCTCGCCGGCTATTCGAGCACTCATATGTGCTGACATCTTGTGGCTTTGGATACTACTTCAATCCAATGACGACGGCTGACCAATATGATGTAGAGCTCAATGCGGAGGTGTTCGCGGGTTTTGCCGCGACAAACCTCAATCTAGCTGTCGCCGAATTGGCCGAGGCTGAAGGAAAGGCTGGGAGAGATGAGGAGAAGACCAGCTGGTGCTTAGCACTTACTACTTAGTCACTCATAGAAACGGCACGTCGTTTTTGAAACCAAACGCACAAGAAATCAAGGCTTTTTGAGGCCGGATACACGAATCCGACAATTTTGGGGGAGTTTTGAGGCTAGATACGGGAATCCGACGATATTTTGGTCAGTCTTAGGCCGGATCGCCCATCCGACCGAAACCGAGGTCCGTGGCCGAAAAATCGGATTTTATCCTATGAAAAAGAGCCAAGTTAGGCCGGATTATCTTGTGGTCCAAACCAAAATTTTCGGAAACCGTATCCGGCCTCCTCCCCTATTTTCAGGGGTCCTGGGCCGCGGCTCCAATACATCGCTTATATATGCTCACGCTCACGTCGGGTAAGTACCCAAGCACTCTCCACCCACCGTCGATTCGTCCCCGTTCACTTCCAACGACGGCCGGGAGGAATCAGGAAGAAATTCCTCCCGAACGTGTTCGCAGTGGCACGATCGCAACAAACGCCGTCTTCGCGGTGCTATCATATAAATATTGCATCAATGCACGATCGGTCGCGCGAGTCCCACGCAAGAAAAAAAAACATACATAAATGACAACTTCGCGGAACGGACGCGCGCATCGCAAAAACCATACTCACTCACTTCTGTCAAACCGTCAAACCGTACGCCCCCCCCCGCATCCCCGCTGTACACGCAAGGCGCAGAGCAGGTCATCGCGCACGCGCAAGACGCGACGCGCCGTTGCACCCGTCAGCCGTCGCTTCGCTTCGACCCGCAGGGAAGCGCCCGCCCCAACCGCCCCCGCGGAATTTCCGCATCAAAAAATAAGGCAAGCACCATCTGTATGCGTATGCATATGCCCCGAGGTCCGAGGACACGTCCCAACGGGTCTTGGGTGCGCCGTCCCCGGCGCTGGGCGATCGAACGGAGAACGAGGACGGCAGTGCAACCGTCGGGGTCGGGGTCGGGGTCGGGGTCGGGGTCGGGGTCGGGGTCGGGGTCGGGGTCGGGGTCGGGGTCGGGGTCGGGGTCGGGTTCGGGGTCGGGGTCGGGTTCGGGTTGGAGGAAGTCTGAGGGGCCTGCAGTTGCCAGTGGAGCGAGGCCCCGCCGAGGCTTGTCGCCGTCGCCGTCCGAGCCTTTTCGCCCCCCCTCCCATCCACCGGGTCCACGCGTGACCCGACTCAGGTGGGGGAAAGGGCCCCCCGCCGCACGCACGCACGCACGCCCGCCCGCTTTGGGCGTTCCAACCGTGGATGAATGGAATGGGGATGACGCGGCGGGCCCGAAACAGAAACAGAAACAGAATTAGCGGGGGTGGGAGCTGTCGCCTGTCACGGTTCGCCTGTCCGTCGTCGTTCGGATGGACGCACTTACTTACCGAAAGGCATAGCGCGCACCGCCTGTCAGTATGCGATGGAGAGCCCTGCGGTGGGGGGGGGGTCAAGGCTGAGGTAGGAACGGGAGGAAAAGGGTAAGTAATAGGGTCCCTTGGCCGGTGGCCCGAGAGAGAGGAGCGATGGATCTTCGAGCAACGAGTGACGGGGGTCGCAGCTTGCAGAGTGAGACAAGGACGCACGAGGCACGGAAACCGCGACTGGTGCCGAAAGGGAGCTGAAAATAGGAACCCGAGCGAGGGTCACTCATACTTGGGTTTTGCATACGTACGCGCGGACGCGAGGGGGGGGGGGCCTTGGCCTGAAAGCGGTTGGGGTGCGCGTGTGACGCGGCCCTGAGGGGTCAGATCGCAGTGAAGCGCAAGGGGGCGGAGATGCGAGCGTTTTTATATCAATATATGAAAGGTTTGAATGGGAGGGGGCCCGGTGCCGGTGAGCCCGGGGGCCCACCGTTCGCAGGCGGCGTGGGCGTGGGCGTGTGCGTGCGCTGGAGCGCAGAGTCATCGGGCGAAGCGCACGGGCGGACAGAGTCTAGAGAGGCGAGGCCGAGGGGCTGCGGAGGGTCAGGAAGCACACCGCCGGTCGACTTGCATACGGGACGCGGAGAGGGGAAGCGATCGGGGGAGTGTGGCGGAGGAAGGATATGCGCGCGCGCGCGCTAAAGCGACGGACGAAGAAGGCAACGGGCGTTGCGCCTTGGGGTGAGGGTTCGAAGACGAACGGGCGGAGGGAAGAGCTTGGTTGTCAGTTCGGTCGGGGAAAGAGCGGGAGAAGGGGAGCGGGGCTTAGGGGAGGGATCAGGCAGGGCCGAGGCTCGGAAACATGGGGGTACTATAATGGACGCTGGGCGCGTGGGTACATGCAAAGTGGGAAAAGTACGTGGTGGGATGGAATACGAATACGATGGTGGAACGTGCGTTGTGGGAGGGGAATCTGCGGGGAGGACGTGAGCGGGGGGGCTGAACGGAGGGAGAGGGGAGAAGGGAACTTGCGAGTAATGTACAGTGAGTGCTTCGGGGGACTAAGGGGACGTCCGCGGGGGTGGGGGGTCTAAGATACGAGAGTGGGGCGCATGGCGGGGGGGGACGGAACGAGAGAGGAACACGCGGGTGAGGGCGAGAGACTTGCTCAGCGCGAGCCGCGGCGGAGTGGGTGCAGACCGTTGAGGGAGGCGGTGGGGCAGACGACGGAGGGAGGCTTCAGTGGCGCGGCGTTTGGAGGGGGTGCAGGAGGGATGGGGGCCGTCGGGGTCGTCGTCGGAGCGTTTGCGCTTTGAGCGGGCGGAGGCGGCGGAGGCGGAGGAGGTGTAGGGGGGGTGGGAGAGATCGTCGTCTGGATCTGGGAGGTGGAAGCGGTGGAGGAAGGCGGGCGGGCGGTAGGGGAGGGGTTTGGGGGCGAGGAGGGGGGCGTTGCAGACGACGTGGACGAATTCGGGGGTGGGCGTGGGCGGGGCGAGGGTGGAGGTGGGTGAGCCCGGGTCGGAGGGGGACGCGGGGGCTGTAGGGAGGGGCGGGCGGTGAGCGGGAGGGATCGGGTGAAGGGGGAGAGGGGGAGGGGGAGAACGTACGTTCGAGGTCGGGGAGAGGGAGGTGGTCGGGGAGGGCGGGGAGGGCGGGGAGCGGGGGGATGGAAAAGGCGAAGGAGGGCGGGGGCGGGGGCGGGGGCTTGGAGAGGTGGGACCAGTAGTGAGCGAACGGGTCTTGGTAGAAGGGGACGTCGATCGGGGGAAGGACTTGTTGCATGGTGCAGCGGTGCTGAGAGGGCGAAGGGAGCGAACGAGGGCCACAACATCCCTCCGTATATAAAGCCAACCCCCACCAAGGCCGTGGTCCTGTCACACATCCTCATCCTGCCCATCTCAGATCCAGATCCCCATCGGGGGGCGTCTCTTTTATTATACATTATTATAACTGTTTATTATAACCAACGCATAACCCCGTCCCGCCGCGACCCTCTCTCCCTCTCCGTCGCTCTCAATGCCCATCCAATTCCCCGCCCGTCTTCCCTTCCTCGCACGCGCGTCCCCCCGCAGGGCCTACTCCCTCCCCGCCGCCCCCGCTCCTGCCGCCCCCCACCGTCTCCCCTACTTCGTCCCTCGCAACTCCCGCGGCTCTCTCCCCGTCTACACCGACGTCCGCAACGGCCGCACCCGCCATCTCATCTCCATTCGCAACGTCCAGGGCGACCCCAACGTAGCCCTTCCCTGCCCCCTTCGCCCTCCGCTTCCCCGCTCACTCTCACCCCCCTCTTCCCTCCCCAGGCCCTCGCCCAAGACCTCGCCCATGCCCTCTGCGGCCCCCCCTCCCCATCCCAAGACTCCCCCCGCATGAAGGTCCACGTCGTCCGCTCCAAACACCTCGTCCTCTCCGGCGGCAGGTGGAAGCACGACATCCTCCACTGGCTCACAGCCAAGGGCTTCTGACCCGCCCCACCTTATCCGTAGAAAAATGAAATCCCTCCTGCTTATCACACTTGCCCACCCGTACGTCCTAAGTAATACATGTCCGGGAAACGTTCTCCCAATCATACGCGCATCCAAAACGCCCGCTCCCGCCCGCTTCCCCCTCGCGTTTCCAATTCCCACTCCCAATGTGTATTGACACCCTGGCTGCCTCATAACCGCCGCCCGCGCGTTGATCGATGTCGAACCCGCACAAGCGTTTTGATTTCCCTTCGGACATGCGCCCGTGTGGCCGCGACGCACGCACACTGTGACTCTCCACACAAACGCCTTTCGCTCCCCTCGCCCCCGAAGCGCTCGCCGCTTCCCTTTGGTAACCACCCGTCTATACAAGTCCCCCCGTCCCTGACCATGATCAATCGTTCTTTGTCTCCCAATCCCAGCCAGTGCGCTCCCCCACGCGTTCCCTTCTTTCTCTTCGACCGCTGCAGCTCACTTGCCACTTATCCGTCCGCAGCACCCCCAGTGCCGATGTTCCCTCGCGCTCGCGCTATTTCGGGGAGGTGGGCGACGTGACGACTCGCGTCGCAGTGGCACATGCTCCCTCGGGTTCTCTCCACGGGAGACCGAGAGCGAAAGATAGGCCAAGCGCGTACGAACGCGTGCCGACGCCCGATAGTACCGCGCCCGTGTCCATGCACCCACGCCAAGGGTGGCAAAACGGCAATAAGGGTATATAACAAACTCGCTTCTCGTTCCACCCCGGGTCCCGTTACTTTACTTTGCGAACCCAAAACACGACGGTGTGTACTTATATATCGTTTCTGCAGCCCTGCGCCGCTTCCGCCGTCGTCGACCGCGCACGACGTACCCCCTCAGGCCGCAAGCCTCAAGCCTCGCCAGAACAACGGCAAAGCACCCCGTCATCCGGGTCCCCGCGCCATCGATTCAGACGCACCGTGCCGTACCGTACGCGCGTAACCGTTCCTGTGGAAAAGGCCCGCCGACGCGTTTAGCACTCTCCATCGAAGCGACGCGGCGACTCGCGCGACCCCCCGCGTCCGTCGATCACCTTTTTATATCTATATCCTTCCCACCCGCCGTGACGCTGTACAACCATCATCATCATACATAAGTACATACATTACACGAAACACCTCCACGCACCCTGCGACGAAGATGTCGACAAGGTCCAATCACTGACAGAAAGAAAGAAAAACCTTTCCCCCCCATCCCGGGCGCAGACCCGTTGGAACAATTCAACAGATCGGCGGGCGAACAACAGATACCTGTGTACATATTGTCCTTGTGCGCGTGGATGCAAACAATATAACACGCCCCGGCATCGCACAACGCAACAGATCGCGAAAGGGGTCGGCGTTGGCGTCGTGTGACGTTGCGCCCTCAGGCCTCCCCCCCACAACCGCGTAGTACTTATATGTAGAACCCTGTTCAGTCTGAATTGAACCACTCACGGGCTCCAGCTGGAGGCGTGCCTGTTGTCGCTGGAGGTCCAAGGATCACGATCAGCCCCGCACGCACATATACATACAAAGAACCTACGACACCCCTCCCGCGATCCGGCCGAACGTCTCCACACCGCTCGGAGAGAGAAAAAAAGAGGGCAAGGTGTGGGATCCCGCTTGCGATGCGTGTCCGGTGACCAGTGCCAGCACACTTACACTTGCATGTTACGCTCAGCGTCGCAGCACCGGTTTTCTTCGGACGGGAGGGAGGAAGAAGTTGAACTGAGATAGGTTACTTACCTGACGCAGCACCGACTCCGGTGGAGGCGCAGTCGGAAGCGGGCAGAAACCTGGAGAGAATCGCGTCAGCTTGGCGACTGGGGGGTATGTATGTACTTACACTTACACTTACACTTATATGCATGCATGCCGTTGCCGGCAAGTGGGAATCGCGTTCGGTCGGTGGCGGTGGGGCCGATTGTCGCGTCAAGGGGGGAGGGGGCTCGTCAACAGATCGGAGGGAATCAGGGCGATGCTGCTTGGGATTAGTAGCCGGTCGCGAGTGCACAGCTACATACATACATACCTTCGGAGCGGAATCCAACGACGCGGTGGTGTGGGTTGTCGCTGTCGAGCTGGAACGCTGGGTGGCGCCTGCGCCCGCACCCGAACCGCCGGGTTCCGCGGTATGTGTGCGACGTGCGTGGTGCTGATATATGCTACAGTATCACTGAGCGTGATAGATGGGATGGAATCAGGCCGGGCGTGGCCTTGTCTGGAGGGCGCAAGGGCTACGCGCTACTACGCACCCGCAACCGGAAGGAAGGGAGGGGTGGATGATAAGTTACTGTAAGGGTTAACCAGGACGTGGACGGCTTGACATGTTCCGTGGACGGTGGACCCTGCGATCCAACACTGAACATGCTTCGATTCGCGGACGTTGGCGGCAACCTATATAGCCTTCGCGGATTGTCGTGGCGCTTGTTTCAGGTGAACAACGCGGGGGCCATTGACACTCGCCCGCGAGCCTTGTTTTTGACGGGGGAAAGGGGTCAAGTCCATCGGTGCGTTTTTGGACGTTCGTTTCGTTCGTTCGACAGGACAACGTCGAACGAGCGCTCCCGGGGTGGCACTTATCGGCGGCGACCCCCCGCTCCACCCCCAACAGCGCCGAACGAGGATTATTAGGCAAGCCCGCGGAGGTTTCGTCGGGCGACTTGTCGAAATGGGTTTGGTGCGCGAAGCAAGCGGCGTGGGCGTGTGTAGGACGGAGGGGACGGTTCGCGCACGTCAGACAAGATCTACTTAGGGTTAACCTCTTGGGACCAGGGGTGGAAACGCGGGAGGGGTGGGGATCGGCGCTGCAGCCGGCGGTGTCCTCCATCGCGTTCAGTCCTTCCCAAGCCGTGGTCGAGAAGACCTTCAAGTTCCAGAGGGGAGAAGGGGTGCCGTTCGCCCACACGGTACGTACGTACACATAGGCGCGGACCGAGGAGGTGGGTTTCCCAGACGTTTGTTTTGCGACGTCAAGGAGGGGACGGTCGCTCGACGAGCTCTGCCCTCGCGAGGAAGCCAGAAGGAACGACGACCTTGCCTATTGACGGTCCCTGTGATCGCGTATAGGGCGATGGAGGAGGATCTGAAGGGCGGGTCAAGCGTCGACGTCGGGGCACTTCCCTTATCGGGGCCGATTTAGGTTCGGATCCGTCGGAGACGGAGGGGACAGATGCCGCAAACGGGACGCCGGCCGGGGCATACCGACCGACATGACTCAACTATTTTTTTACTGAACGCATTTCATCCGCGCCGGCATAAAATGTGGCTGGCTTCGACCTTCCGCCTCGTCAGCTTCCGTCTCTACTTATAGCTTGTACCCGCCAAACCCCTCCTACGCTTTTCTTCTCCTTTCCTTCCCCGCACCACGATGAGCGCCACAGTACCCACCGCCACCGCCGCCGCCGCCGCTGCCGCCGCCACGGCTACCGCCGTTATCCCTAACGGACCTCCGACCCGATCCCAGTCCAAGGCGGAGGGCGGGAGCAGCAGCCTCGGCACATTCGGTGTCCGTCCGTCCCTCGTTTCGCCGTGCGCTCTCCTATTGATCTCATGGACGTCGTGCGCGATCAGGTCAAGAGCGGCCTGGCCCAGATGCTCAAGGCGCGTCCGATCTCCGTCCTTTCTTCCCCTCGCGCGTTTCTTGCTCTTTCACTCGGCTGACTCCCGACGCGCGCGGTGCGTTGCAGGGCGGAGTGATCATGGACGTCGTCAACGCTGAACAGGTATGCGCGCCGCGCGTCCGCCCTCGGATTGTCTGTGACCGTCGTGGTACTCCCACTACTACCAGGCCCGGATCGCCGAAGAGGCGGGCGCGTGCGCCGTGATGGCGCTCGAGCGCGTTCCGGCGGACATTCGTGCCCAGGGAGGCGTCGCGCGCATGGTCAGTCGGGGTTCTTCCCCCCCCCCCCCATCCACAGCCTTCATTCGATTGACTCGGCGACGTCTCTCTTTTTTCCCCCTCCCCGCAGAGCGATCCTATCATGATCAAGAGCATCGTGGACGCCGTCGTGCGCACCCTTTTCGTCCTCCGTTCGCGGTCCGCTCGTACTGAAATAACGCACCGAACCACGCGCAGACGATCCCCGTCATGGCCAAAGTGCGGATAGGCCACTTCGTGGAAGCCCAGGTGCGCACCACGTCGCCCCCTCCCCCCCTCTTCCCCTTCTTCGCTCTCGGCGTGCGCTGTGCGATCCTAAGCCCGGGTTGGGGCGATGTCGCAGATCCTGCAGAGCATCGGGATCGACTACATCGACGAGTCGGAGGTGCTCTCGCCCGCCGACGACGAGCACCACATCAACAAGCACGCGTTCAAGGCGCCCTTCGTCTGCGGCGCGCGGAACCTCGGCGAGGCCCTCCGCCGCATCTCCGAGGGCGCGGCCTTCATCCGCACCAAGGGCGAGGCCGGCACCGGCAACGTCGTCGAGGCCGTCCGCCACCAGCGCGCGGTCGCGGGCGAGATCCGCAAGGCGAGCGTGATGACGGAGGAGGAGCTGTATGCGTACGCGAAGGACATCCAGGCGCCGTACCACCTCCTCCGGGAGACCGCGCGCTTGAAGCGTCTGCCCGTCGTCAACTTCGCCGCGGGGGGGATCGCCACGCCCGGTGAGTGACTTGCGCCGTGTTCCCTTGCGACATGGGGGTTTTTTTTGGTCTGAGCAGCGGTTACGTAGCGGATGCCGCGTTGATGATGCAGCTGGGCTGTGATGGAGGTGAGCGCGGGTTTCCTTTACGTGTGTGGCCCGCTCCGACCGTCGACTGACGCTTGTCCCAGTCTTCGTGGGCTCGGGTATCTTCCACTGTCAGCGTTCCGCCGTTCCACTCCCTAAAAGACGTGCAAGAGGGACTGACCCTCCTTCCAGTCCGGAGACCCTGCCAAGCGCGCGCGCGCCATCGTCCAAGCCGTGAGTCCTCGTACGCCCTCCCCGATCGATGGGCATCGTTCGACCGTGTTTTGACCCTAGGTGACGCACTACAACAACCCCAAAATCCTCGCCGAGGTATGTCGCCCACCGCTCGGCGGTCCAAGCCCTCTTCATCTATCTGACCGTGCCCTGGCAGGTATCGGAGGACCTCGGCCCTGCCATGGTCGGGCTCACCATGTACGTTCCCCATCGTCGTCCTAGCGGGCGAGCCACGGCATTGACTGGCTTGCAGCGACGACAACTTGAAAGGCGGGCGTCTCGCGGGGCGAGGTGTGTAAAATACGTAGGCGAACACCGTCTTCGGGTGGAGGAGGGGGGAAGTGTTTCCTTGTAAGATTGTCGTAAAAATGAATGTATCACTCGTTGCATAAGTACGAGGCCATGCATGCCGCCATACGGTCCTCAGATCCAGTTGCCCGCTGGCAACAGGATCAAAGCTGCAAGTTGCGACCTTTCTGTCAACTGCCCATTTGACTCGGAACCATCGAAGGCCGACGACCACGTGACAAACACTTCATTTGCGCCTCCGGCCGGTGGGCTGACGTCATGTCTCAACTCACCAGTAAACTCCTCTGCAGGACGTCGTCCTCTCGTCCTTCCGACACCCCCAAAGACCAAATGCCCACCCAAACCCCCAGCGAGCAGGTCAAGCAATTTATCGCGGTGCGATCCCATGTCCTTGGACGATTTTTCCCCCCTTCTTCTTCCCGCTGACTCCTCGCGAACAGCAAGACCCCCACTCGCGGTACACATTCGACAGCGAGCGCGGCGCGTCGGAATCCGAGCTTTGCAGAGAGGGGAAGGAACGGGGCAGGGAGTGCATCACCGTGCGTTTTTTTTCATTTGGCTTCGTGAGGGACGCGTGCTTTGACTTCGAGCGGCAGTTGAAGATGCAGTCAACGCAGCTGTTCCAGGCTATGCAGGTGCGCGCCCGTTCTTCCGTGCCCCTTCCGCGCCTCCAGCAGGTTCCCGTCCAAGGACGCTTCGATGGCTGATTTCGTGCCCGGTACCCCCAGAACCAAGGATTCTTTTGCGCTTTACCGATGGACCCTACCCGGACGCACATGGAATGCACACCCATCCCCAAAGCATGACCCTGCGTGGTAGTGAAGTTCCGACCAGGACAACGACCGTCATCACGCGAGCCCGGACGCGCACATATTTGTACATCGAGCACCCTACAGCTACTTCATTGATATACACATAGTATGCCGACGTACTATCACGGTTCCGGGTCGCTCAGATCGAGGTCCTCGCACAGGGCCCCCGCCTTCGCTTTCTCGTACACCTCGTCGGCCGCAATCCGCCGCCGGCTGATCATGCTGTAATCAAGAAGAGCCATGTCCAGCTCGTGGCGCGCCTGGTCCGTTTTCGAGCGGAATTCGCGAACCGAGGTCCAGTACGTGAGGTGGTTGGCGCGATACCTCGCCATCTGGGGAGAGTGAAGGGTCAACAGGGTCGAGTGCAGATGAAAAGGGCCGAAATGCGCTACCGAGAGGTTGAAGGCTTCGGTTTCCTTCTCCTTTTTCTCTTCATTGTCCCTTTGTGCCTTCAGCTCGGGCTGTTATGTGACGACTGTGTGAGGAACGCGAAGGAAGAAAGGCAGGGAGGTATCCCACCTGGGTCATGTGGTATTCGTCCCATGCTAGTTTCAAAGACATGGGCACAGGCGATGGCGGCGGGCTCGGAATCTTGTATTGTTCTTGGGTTGAACCGCTCGGGGTCGATCCACGGACTTGGGCAGCCTCAAGGGTACTCCACAGGGACCTGGCTGGGGCTCAGACGGCGCCGCGGTCGGGATATACAATCCTTGCGTCTCGGGAAGCGAGGGACTTTAGGCTAGAGTCTGGGGGAGAGGTGTGTTGTGCATCGGGTGCCACGGAGGATGCCTTGCTGGGCGCAGGTTGCAAAGCCACAACGGGTGAGAGCAAGCTGGTTGGTGCGAATTGGGTGGTAGGCGAGGATATGTCGAACATATCAACATCGTCGTTCGGGTCCACGGAAAGCCCCTTGTTCTCGCTGGACGGTCCAGGATCATCCGTGTTCGAGGTTTCCTCGTGAGGCTTGCTAACGTCCACCGGGGGCGTTACCGAATTGTACCTCGGATGGGACGGGCTAGGGAAATCTGGGGAAATTTCACGCCAGTTTTCCTGAAGCGGAGAGGGAGGAGAAGGACGGCGAGCCTGTTGCTTGGTGGGCAGAGCGGTTTCCGGGGACTGGGCCACAGAGGATGAAGGTAGTGGGCTTCGAGTTGGTAGAGACGTCCCAGCTGGAGCGGGGGGTGGCATCGTGACCGGCGACTGGGACCGGCGACGCGACTGGCGGTCGCTTTGATCGCTGAGCCGTCGACGGGAAGAGCGCGAATGGGACCGTCCGTATTCTGGAGATACAGAGGCTTTTCTCTGGGTTAAAGAATCTCGCGCGGGTGGCAGACGATGTGGCATATGGGGACTGGAAGAAGAGCGCGAGCTGGAAGGGGAGCGAGCACGAGAAGGGTGTCGACGCATGGGCGAGCGTGAATGGGATGTAGATGGGCGACGGCGACGAGGAGGAGAAGGAGAAGGATGGTGGTGATATGGGGGTGACGGTGACCGACGGTGTGCTAAAACAAAGACATTGAGACCCTGACATTCGCTGCTTTCATCTCCAAAAGGAAGACGTACACGAGCGGTTTGTTCGTGAATCTCCGTCACGAGTTACATGACGATCGTATCCCTGGGATCCTCCTCTGCCATATCCACGACCCCTTCGCTGCTCTCGTGAGCCCCAATTGTCCGGGTAAGGGTGTGCAAATCTGCTGCCGCTAGGGCGCGAATAGTCTTGGTATCTATCGACACCTCTCTCATCTCTCCCGCGTGGGTGTGACGGGTACTGATCCCGCCTAGAGAACGGAGACACAGGACCACTGCCACGAGGAACGACGTAAGGATCTCTTGGTCTACTGGGAGGTGGACTAGGGCGCCGGGACCGGTGGGACGAAGTCGCGGTCACGATCACGGTCATCTCGACCGGCTGAGGAGGAATTGGAAGGTTTCGGGGGAAGGTGCGACATGGCACGCAATGAGAAAAAAGCCAAGTGCTTTGGGAACGTTTACGAGGATGTCGAGGTGTCTGTGAGTCTTGACTCTTGACTGTGAGAAGGATTCTGAAGTAGAACGTAGAACAGTCGAGCGCACACGTGATACGAGAATCTTGTTTGTTTTTGTTGGTCCCTCTGTCGACGAGTTTACGCTGCAATCTGCACCTGGTCTGCACCGTCGTGCATCGTCCATGACCCTTCTTCTTGGTTTCGACAATTATCGATAGGGAAACTCCAACCCATGTCGACAGGACCCTATCCTCTGGCTTCACTGGAACAGATTTCCCAGACTCCCTCTGCGCAGGACGGCCTTCCCAACGATCTCGAACAAGATCTTAGAGCATATGGCTGCAAGCTAATCCACCAAGCCGGCATCCTACTCAAGCAGTGCGTCTCTCTCTCGGCCCACCTACGCCTGCATTATCTTGTAACAGAAAGCAGGTAGCAGTCGCGACCGCTCAGATCCTCTTCCAGAGGTTCTTCTATGTCAGTTCCATGAAACATTTCGGTATCGGGGTGAGTGACCATCCTTGTTTTCACTACACGAGACCAACGTTGGGCCCAGGACGTCGGCATGGGCGCACTGTATCTTGCTTCAAAACTCGAGGAATGTCCCATCCGTATGCGCGACCTCATCAACGCCTACGACCTCCTTCTCAAGCGAGCCGTGTATACCGTTAAAACGAGCTCTTCCCCTCACGTCCTCCCTGGCTTCAGATACGAGCCTATGTCATACTTTGGCGACACCTTCTACGACCTCCGAGAGGCTCTCGTCGTTTCCGAAATGCAGATTCTCAAGAGACTGGGCTTTAATGTCAACGTCACCTTGCCGTATGGCACCCTCGTCAATTACATGCGCTTGCTTGGCCTTACCAGTCGCGAGGATGCTGTTTCGCGGGCCTGGGGGTATTTGAACGATGCGTATGCCAATCCCCATCCCATTCGAGCCATTTTATCTGATATGTAGGTTTGTCTTAGACTTCAAACGCCGGTATATGCTCTGTACAACGTTCCCACCATCGTCTCCGCCGCCATTCTTCTTACAACTCGCCACCTCGGTATTTCATTGCCCTCAGCACCGCAAAACTGCTGGTGGGATCTGTTCGATGCAGATTACGAAGACGTGTGGACTGTTTGCGGGTATATCATGCGTCTTTATCGGGTACGCACCGAGGAGGAAAGGGCTCGAGTGGTGGGAATGGTCGGGAAAAAGGATGTGCGTAGTTGGTTGGAAGCGAACGCGGAGCGATAGCCCTTCTTGCCCTCGGGATTTCTACTCCTACGCTTTCGTCTGCGATGTACATACCGGCGTATAAAAATGATGTACGGTGTACCGACAACTGGGACGGACGAAACCAAGTCAGACCGTGGGAGACACGTTGCGCGTAGCGGCGGTGCAGAATCGCAAGTCGCGTCTTGCCAGTTGCCACACCGTCCCACACGCGTCCACCGCTCGTTCTCTCAATACAACCCCTGTACCAAGTATGCTCGACCATTGTTCAATTTCGCACAAGGGTACGTGTCGGTCTCTCCATACTTCGATTTCAATTCATCGTAGTTGTAGGAGGAGTTGTCTTATGGGCGCGCTCTTTCACTCCTGCGGCTCAGCATCTGGCCAACTCCTCCGCTTCCCCCGTCAATTCTCTTATCCGTGACGCGCTCATAGAGGGACGAACGACAGAGGAGAAGTACGAGAAGGACGGTTATGCCGTTAGGTGGACGTTTGTCAACGACCTGGAACTTATATTCGTCGTGCGTCATTTCCTTTCTTGCACCACGTCCATATCATTGAACCACGCCCGTCCTTTACAGGTGGCATATCAACGCATTCTCCAACTCACATATGTCGAGGATCTGCTGGCTGCTCTCAAAACACTGTTCGTCAAGTTGTTCCAGCCGTTCCTGGCATCCTTCGTCGCCTCCATGCACGCTGCGCAGAGCGGAGTGGCCACTGTTGCTTCCGATCCTGCTATCTGGAACTTCTCCAAGGCATTTGAAGGGTGGGACACCGTATTTGACAAACTGTTGAGGGGCCTCGAGGAGAAGGCCGCCGTGGTGAGTGCACCGTTTGGATTCGAGGTCGGCCGGCTGAATTCCGAACTAGGACAGGAAATCTCGGCTCCGTCCCGCGTCGCGTCCTGCGATTGACCCGCCGAGTCCCCTTTCGAGCGATGTGGACACTGGTATGTTCGCTTCTTCCTCCACGTTTGATGATGAATAATGACAACGCGCATGCAGCTCCCACAGAATCGCCTACTGTTTCGACAGATGAACAACAGATCGCCCGCAACGTACAAGCTTTGAAAAACAGACTCCGCGGAAGAGGTGGTCGGCGGGGTGGAAAAGGGCCGGGTCGGCCGGACACTGGGAGCGGGAGGGAGAGCTATCCTGGTTCTGAGTAAGGTGTTCGCCTTGCTGTGGTGATACCTGGATTTCTGACCGCCAGATAGGACTGAAAGCCCAAAGAAACCACAAAAGGGAAAGGCTCTACGCAAGTGGGGACACGAGGCTCCGACTGAAACTGATATGGCGGCCCTCGACTTCAGCTACGACAAGCTATCGGATCTGGAGAAGCCTGGGGGGTCGCACGACGTTCAGGCCCTTGTTGACCAGACATCTCTGGGCACGCGGAGTGTCAACGGTCTTTACGAGGTGAAGGACTGGGAGTTTGGCAAGAATGGTTCTGCAGATGCAGCCATCTCTGAAGCTCTGAACTCGAACAATGCTGGGCCGTCCAAGCCTTCAGGATCGCTAGGCGCTCTCGGGTCCATGTTTGCTCGACTTACCGGTTCGAAGGTGCTCACGGAGGAGGACTTGAAACCTGTCCTGGAGGGCATGAAGCAACACTTGATGAAAAAGAACGTCGCAAAGGAAATATCGGAGAAAGTGTGCGAAGGCGTTGGAGAAAATCTGGTTGGCAAGAAAGTCGGTGGCTTCCAAAGTACGTCGGCCCTTCCTGCTTCCCTCGGGGCCTTGCTCAAGAATGCGGTGTTTAGCTACCAACGCCGCCGTAATGCAGGCGCTATCGGCCTCGATTACACGGATTTTGACCCCGAAGACATCCACCGATCTTCTCCTTTCTATCCGGAGCAAGCTCTCTTCTCCATTGACTTCGAAGCAGCAGCGCCTGCCCTATAGCATCACCTTTGTCGGCGTCAACGGTGTTGGCAAAAGCACCAATCTATCCAAGGTGTGCTTCTGGCTCATCCAGAACGGTTTCAGAGTCTTGATTGCGGCATGCGACACTTTCCGGTGCGTTTCATTTGTTCCTTCAGCACTTATCTATGGCCTTGCATTGTGATGCCCCACTATTTTTTTCTCGCGTTCATAATTCTCAACTGCCGTGCTGACAACTGGACTAGGAGTGGCGCTGTTGAGCAACTGCGAGTGCATGTTCGGAACTTGAGCATGTTGGGTGTCAATGGGGCTGGTGATAGCAAAGGCCGAGTTGAGCTGTACGAACGTGGATACGGGAAGGATGCGGCTAGCATTGCCAAGGAGGCTATCGGTTATGGCAAGCGTCCCACAGGTTGTTACACGACTTGACCTAACCCTTGTTGCAGGGAGAGACAACGACTTTGATGTCGTGCTAATCGATACTGCAGGGCGTATGCAGGACAATGAGGTGCGTTCATCATTTTTGCTCACGGCCGTCACTGACGAGTGTAAACCAGCCCCTCATGCGCGCATTAGCCAAAGTCGGCGCCATTCCCCCTTTCTTCCTTACGTCGCCTTATCTAACATTCCTGCAGTTGGTGGCTGTGAACAACCCGGACAAAATTCTTTTCGTGGGCGAGGCTCTGGTTGGAAACGAGGCCGTGGACCAGCTATCCAAGTTCGATCGAGCACTGCGCGATTTCTCATCCGGAGCGGGAGGCGTTGGTAAAGGTCGTGGCATCGACGGCATGATAGTCACCAAATGGGACACGGTCGACGATAAGGTCTGGTAAATCCCGCCGCTGTTGAGATGCGCAGCTCACCCGTCTTCTTTCCTGTGCAGGTCGGTGCTGCTTTATCGATGACCTACGTTACGGGCCAACCTATCGTGTTTGTGGGAACGGGTCAGGTGTGTATGCTATGCTGCGGTCCTGTCGCGCTTCACTCATGGCGCTACGCTTGATGTCAGACGTACACCGACCTCCGGCAACTTCGTGTCCAGAATGTGGTTCAAGCCATTCTGAGTGACTAAGCCACGGACTTCGCGCTCACGAAGCATATTCAAAGCCTGTCGTTTTGTTGTACTTACCGCGCAGTCACCCCGTTGCTTGTTGACTGTATTGTTACCTTACTCTGGTTATGTGCTTGACATATCTTACCCTATGGAGCTGCGTCAATGTATGTATTTGTACAGATACTGATAGACAAGGGATCGATAATACTAAT
Organism: Amylostereum areolatum; assembly: GCA_012932865.1. Classification (NCBI taxonomy): domain Eukaryota; kingdom Fungi; phylum Basidiomycota; class Agaricomycetes; order Russulales; family Stereaceae; genus Amylostereum; species Amylostereum areolatum. The sequence goes on from SAXG01000027.1 coordinate 150,453, forward strand.
GGTACTGGTGTAATACAATGCGGTAGGATATTCTTGGAACGCTGAAAATCCGTAAGAAGCGGAGCTCAGTGCGAATGAATGTCCTGAGGAGCGAGACTAGTCGACGAAAAACGATCGCTGCTCCTCTCTGTCCGACGGAGAGTGATAATAGCTGTCTCCCTGCAAGCGCTCCAACGAGCCGCTATCCACACTGTCGCGGTACGAGGCAGGCCCGAGACTCGCGAATCTCACGACGGAGGGGAAAACCGCAGGGCCATCCTTCCCGGAGTAAAAGGTCGAGTCCGTCTCGTCGCGATGGACGGCGTAGTTCGCGAGGATACTAGTAGGAGGTTGGAATTTTTCGCGAGCGGCGGGGTTGAGGAATTCGGTGGAGGGCGCCCTACTGTGCGCGGCCTCCAAGTCGGCGCGGTGACGGCGGTGTCTAACCACAAGGAAGGTAATTGTGACAAGCAAAAGTACGCCGGCGACTGCCCCGCCAATGATAGCGCCAGTGATCAGATTGTGGGTGGAAAGTGCCCCGCTTCCGGAAATAGATGACGAGGAAGTGGAGGTGGAGGAAGGAGATGTGTCGCTGGAGATGGAGGTGGAGGCGTCAAGAAAAGAGGTAGATAAGGATGATGTGGACCCCGTCAAAGGAAGGAGTAGAGTGGAGTCTGTTGTAGACACGGATGCTGCAGTGGTTGCTAGTGGCGATGAGTGTGTCGGTGGAGGTACGACGAAGGATGATCGCGTTGGGGTGGGAAACGGTATTGTCGAAAATGAAGACGTCGAAGGAGTGGGAGATGGGAAGTCATTGGGGAAACTGAATGGTGGAGGCGCAGGATTTTCACCACCATCGGGTGGTGGGCCTCCCTGACGTTTCTTGTGGACGCGTCGTCGAACTTGAGCGTTCGAGGACGTGAACGCTTGGTCTACACGGGCGCATCTGGTCAATGATGCAGGATCTCTTACGATGGAGACCAAGCACCAACCTGGAGCGTGCTCATGACCAGCGACCATACTTTGTGCGATCAAGTACAGACAAGAGAAATCTGCGTTCTTTATCAGTTTATCGTTACTCAGAGAGTGTACACGAAGACTTACAACAACGATTTTGTAAAGTAACCTGACGACAAAGAGGAGGAACCCGTCTGGCGGCCTGGAGGGATGAGTAGAGCGGAATGAGACGCACGAACGCTGTCCAGGGGGTGTTTTAGAGATCAACCGATGTCGGTCGATCCATTAATAAGACGCTGCATGGTTATGAGTATGGGAAAGAGGATTCGATAGAGCTGTGCACATTGAGGGCAGACAGGGCAGGGCGGTCGCTGGTATGAACGAAAAAGGAGAGGAAGAAGACCGATGGTCGGGCATTGTCGTTAACAAGGCAGATGGGGAAACGATCAAGCAAGAGTCAAGACGACAGAGAGAACTGCGAGTCTGCGACCAGTGAGCGAGCGTGAGCCATTTCCTGACCTTTCTCAGGTTTCTGAGGATATCTGACCTGATGATCACCGTACTTACTCAGACAATCAAAATCGTCAAATGGGCGTTCCGGCTGGACTTGGAACCAAGTTCGACGGAACTTTGCGTCAGCGACTTGGATGCTCACGCGACCTCGTTCTGTCATGCTTTCCAGACCTTTCCTCCGCTCGAGCTCGGTTTCCTTCTCTCGCTCGTTCTCTTCGTCGCTTTCCCGCAAAATGAAGATCGTCCCCGTTCCAGTCCGCGATGACAACTACGCGTACCTGCTCATCGACGATAAGTCGAACAAAGCCGCTGCAGTCGATCCTTACACAGTCTCTAAGGTGAAGGCCGCTGCAGATCAACTGGGGGTCCAGATTGTCGCAGGTATCACGACCCATCATCACTTTGACCACAGTGGCGGAAACGACGTCCGTGCCGTGTCTTCTATGATAATTGCCTCTCATTCAACCACGTCATTCTATAGGAATTTGTGAGCTCCGCCTCCTTCCTCTTCGTCTATTGCCCGTTTGACTGCGGTCCTATAGGCCAAGACCTTTCCTGGAGTCCCTATCTATGGAGGCAGCAACAAGGTTCCTGCCCTGACCAACCTGGTCAAAGACAAGGACGAGTTCACGGTTGGAGACGCAGTCCATGTCAAGTAAGTTTGCGTAACTATGGCCGTATAGCAGGGGTAATAACTCAAACAATGGTTGTCCTCCGGCACGATCAGATGTCTTGCAACACCGTGCCATACTCAGGACTCCATCTGTTACCACATCACCGACTCCTCGGACACGTCTCAGCCTGGAGGCGTGTTCACTGGCGACACCCTCTTCATCGCCGGCTGTGGCCGGTTTTTCGAGGGTACAGGCGAGGAAATGCACAAAGCCCTGTCTTACCTAGGAATCCTCCCGGAGAAGACCGTCGTCTATAATGGTCACGAATACACCGCTGGAAACCTCAAGTTTGCCCTTGCCGTTGACCCGGAGAACGCAGGCCTGAAGCGGCTGAGCACAATCGTTGCTCAGAACTCAGTCACTACAGGTTTGACTACGATCGGAGACGAGAAGACATGGAACCCGTTTATGCGATTATCGAGCGAGGCAATCAAGTGAGCGCATCCTTTCATTATCACGGCTTTCCATGATGTTGACACACTTTGAATGTAGGAATGCGACAAAAGCAGGCCCGAGTACCTCAGATAGCGAGATCATGGACGAGTTAAGGAACCAGAAGAATAATTTCAGGGGGTAGTATGTTCATACCCATTCTCCCTGTCGCCACCCAGTGCTCATGGGTTCTCCAGAAAGTTGTATTCCGCCGTCGTGCGTGGGGATTCATGATGGTTGGAACAAGGCAAGAAGCGAGCAGGTTGTAGAGCTGTTGTAGAGTGTGTGCACGGGTAACATCCTGGTGTGGATACGATTCAAGACCGGACGATGTTCATACTTACATGCCAACGTTTTCACGAAGGGGTCCCGCATTTGTCCTCCTATGTAAAACCATCACGTCCTGCATTCGGCTCAGTAGGTTGCGTTGACGCTATAGCAATTTTAAACTTCGAGGTCTTTCGCAAACGGTCCCCTTCCCTCCGCCCGTACGTCCATCACCTTCCAAAACCCACACGTCTTACCTTCATTCTGCTCGCCCGCAGTGCACGCCCACCAATACCTAAACTCCCCCTCCCCACGCTTTTCCTCTTCGCCCGGGTTGCCGCTCTCTCGTTGCCGCTTGCGCATATCCGGTCTTAGCGTCGTGCGCTCACCGCATCGACAGACCGGGATTGAATCCGGGTGGAAATCGGGGCGGTAGAACCGGAACGTGATGTTGATGCGGCAGTTGGAAGGGTCCAGCGTGAGCTGAGGGAGCGATTTCGGAGGTGGGTATCCCGGGTGGAAGCGATCCAGCGTGGACTGGGGAGGTATGGAATGTTTGAAGCGCTCCTGGGTTGACGCGTGCATGATAACAAGCTACGCTTCGCACGTCAGATAACGTATGGCTTCGGACCCGGTATGTGAACGCGTACGGAGTTATGGGGGAGAGGCATATTGTAGGTTCGCGCAGTCCGCTTGTCGACCTCATCAACAGGAATCACTTCACGGAGGCGAAACGTCCGTGGCGTTCCTAACCAGCGCCTCGTTCTGGTCAAATGTTGGTGAGAAATTTTAGGTCACCCACCCAAGCTTAGGCTCGCGATTGTCGCATACGGGCCTAGAGACGTCAGTCGATCCGAGTGAAACCCGACGGTCTCCTTCGCGCCTTCGTAGCAATTGGACGCCGCGAAGTTCGCGCGCCAGATGATCTTGTCGTCGCCCTCCTTCCCGTGTATCCCTCCCCACTCGAGCGGAAAGCGATCGCGTTTATGCATCTCCTTGTTAACGACCTTTTCGATGATGGTGCACGCTTCTTCCAGGACGGCAGGGAATGCACGCGGAGGGGTACCCTGAGCGCCGCCATTGTACCTGCCCCACGACGGTCAGAGGCTCAATATCTGTGAAAATGTACGACCGGCAACCGACCATGCTCTGGCGACTTTGTGGAGTGCCTCAATGTCTTCGTCGTTTCCTTCGGCCCGTGTATAAAAAGCAGTGCGGTGAGGGCTTTCGACCATGCGATCGAAGAGGTGCCATTTGTTCCTTTTCCAGCTGCACGCCTCATTGAGCATCGTATAAAAGAGACTGCACGCGAGTTCAGGGGGCAAGATGGAAGGATGAAGAGTGCATGGAGTGTGCTGAGCGATCATAGAAGAATTTGCCAGAGTCAGCGGTGGGAAGCGCGCCACAGACGGCGGCTTAGACGGCGGGGGCTTCAGGACATCCATAAGATTGGTGGCCGGCTTCGAATGAGATTCGGAGCTCGAGGGCGGCTTGTTGGACGAGGAGGACGAGGACGGTTTAAGGGAAAGCTGCTTGATCGGCGAAGATGTCCCGGCCTTTTTCTTGGGAGGAACGGTGGGTTCAAGCCATCCGTCAAGACCCTTCCGTTTTTTGCCACTGGTTTTCGAAGGTGGCGACGTGAGCGCGCGCTCGGCGGCCTGAACATCGCCATTGGCTTCCACCAGAGCTTCAAGAAGGACGTGGTGAGGCGGAGCTGGAGGGGGGAGAATACTCGTAAGAATGGCGAGGAGGGTGTCTGTGTCCTGAAGTGCATCGCTCATGGCGAAGCATGGACGTAAGGATTGGGTGAAAGCAACGAGTGGAATTGCAGAACCTGAGTCACCGATGTTATTAGTGGAAGACCAGAACGCGTCCGGCGTCCGCGGCGAGCGCGATGACATCCCCGAACGCGTCGTCGGCCCGGACCGGCCCGACTTTGCATCTCAAACCCAGTCAAAAGTCGGTCGATAGGATCCGATACAACTACGATACAAAATGATACGAAGGGATACGAAAAGATACGATCGAGAAAATAGCCGAAAGGGACGGATACAGGCGGATACGGCGGATACGAATGGGATACGATACGATACAGACGATACGACCCTGTTTTTCTCGTTCGTCCTTATTCTTTCCTTCGCTTATTGTGTTCGCCTAATCTATGGACTTATTCGAAGGTCTCGACGACTTCGAGTCCACGCGTCCACGCGTTATTTACTCTACATACATATCTAAGATAGATTCTGTGAGCCTGCTCGGTGCTCCCGTGCGCTTTGTGTGTTCTTGTTTACACTCACTTTGCCCTTCGTGTAAGTACGTCCACTCGGTCCTCCTTCCGTTCCTCCCCCATCTCTTCCTTCCACACCCCGATGTCCACGATGGCACGACCTGGGCCCACAACTTCCGCGACCCGTAGTTCCCGTATCCGCAAGCCCCACCCACCTGCCCTGTCTGTGCCCCCCCATTGCCGCCACCATTCCGTGCTCTTGCCCCCACCGTCTCCATGTTCCCATTGTCGCCAGCAAACCACCTCGTCGATAGCCGTGCCACTCCCCAGTGCCCTAGCCTCGGTCTCCGCAATGCCGGCACTGCCCTCACCACCTCAACACCTCTCGCAACGTCCTCACCCTCATAGTGTTTATGTGTGAGTCGTTACCTCCTCCCAGTTGGACCCTGCCTGCCACATTGGCCGTGCGCCGTCCCCCGGTATGTTCACTTACTCTCAGCGCTCACAATCCCCATGCTGACCATGTTTTACTTCTGTCTATGCCCACCCACCTACCCACCATGTCCGTGCTGCACCTGTAATTCCCATCAAGAGCCTTCACTCCTGCTTCATCATCCCCGCCGCATCAGTGCTGGCAGTTTTATGCCATTTTTATGCACGCTCTCGTCATTACCATACCCTTACCTTCCCGTCAAATACGTAGTATATGTAGATGATAATAAAAATGTTTCATTCCAAACCCGAACGATTAGTGACCGAAGAGCCCCACAAGATAATTGAAAACTGTCGAATTAGTAGCCTATGGCAGGTGTCCCTGCGACCTGTGCCGAATTCCTGAGCCAGTAAGACTAGCCAATATAGTGAGAAATAGTGAATAAATCGGATACAAGTCGATAGGATGCCGATACGGGTGCAACATTTCGATACGATTCGGATACGATTCGTATCCGTTCGTATCGTGTTGTATCGTGTTTGTATCGTGTTGTATCGTGTTGTATCGTGTTTGTATCGTGTTTGTATCGGATCCTATCGACCGACTTTTGACTGGGACTCTCAAAGCGAGTGCTCTCAGGCTCTTCCCGCCCGGCACACCTCCATTTATTACACCTCTACACCTCTACACACCCCATGGAAGCCCGCACAGCGACCCTCTCGCGAAAAACAAGCGAAACATCTGTCGAGGTCTCTATCAACCTCGACTGCCAACCAGGCTCCGCCAATGTCCAAACCATCGAGATCTCCACAGGAATCGGCTTCCTCGACCATGTACGCCCTCGCCCGCAATCACACCATTTACCCCCCGACGAACACCGTCGCAATTCATAGATGTACACCGCACTCGCCAAACACAGCGGCATGTCGCTGACCCTCAAGGCCAAGGGCGATCTTTGGATCGACGACCACCATACCGCTGATACGTCCCGTTTCCCCCCACCCTCTATCCAGTCCTTCGTCTCACCACCGTTCGTTCACACAGGACACTGCGATAGCTCTCGGAACCGCTTTCAAACAGGCATTAGGCGAGGTTCGAGGGATTCGCCGCTACGGCACCGGCTTTGCTCCCCTCGACGAGGTACGCGCACCTTTCCATGCCATGGTGGGTCTACTTCGTCGCTCACGCCGCTACCAGGCCCTCTCCCGCGCCGTCATCGACATCTGTTCTCGCCCCTACTGTTTTACTGACCTAGGCCTGAAGCGAGAAAAGATCGGAGACCTTTCCACCGAGATGCTCCCCCACATCTTCTACTCTTTCGCCATAGCCTCCGGTGCCACTCTACATGTCGACGTTCTTCGCGGTGAGAACGACCATCACAGGTGGGACTTTGTGTGCTCCCCACTCTTCTTTGTAGTTGATAATTCTGCAGAGCGGAATCAGCATTCAAAGCGCTCGCGCTCGCGATCCGCCAGGCGATAGAGCGCACAGGCGGGAGCGATGTTCCCAGTACAAAAGGCGTCCTATAGCGCATACTCGCGAACGCCACGGTTGTGCAGACATTCTGCGGAGAGAAGAAGTCGCATTAAATATGGTTTTCAAATCCATCCATGTATTACTTCGAGACGATAGATACACACTAGCGCGTTGTACCGGGAATCCATCCAATCCAAGTCTAACTCCACAAAAGGCATCGTTTCTCTGGCGGAGGGTTGAGCTAGCATTTACCCCTGGCGTCAGCAAACATACGGCGGAATGTCCGGCAAATATCACCTTGGAACCGACAGGGCAGTCAAATGCCTTGGCGAACTCGGGGACGTTATACAGTGTTCCCTCCACGCGGAACTCGTTTGGCGAGTGAGGATCGGTTCGTACACGTTGAACCTGGAAGCGATCATGTCTATTCAGGGATCCATGCAAGGGCAAGTAGGGAAAGCGCGCACCAATGAAGCGGGCTTGATGTTCTCCGCCCACTCACGGCCGAAAGATATAAAGAAGAGTTGCTCCCTGTACAGTCACGGTCAGCCGCAGGTGGCGACCAACCAGGCAGATGTCTACGTACCTTGTAAAGTTGAGGCCTGGAAGGAGATACTCGTGGCCGGCCTGGTAGGACTCCTCATACTGGGCTTTCCAGGCGCGGTATGTCTGGATGATACCGCTGTCCCCGATATTCTCGCCGGAGGTCCTGCAATAACTTCAGCGTCGGGCGGAGGGTGATAAAAGCAGCAGAGCGTACAAGTTTCCCTAAGAAAAGTAATGTGTCAACGCTTTGTCGAAGCCCGGAAGTGTAAAACGCGCTTACATTCACGTAGACGTTTTCACCCTTGTCATCCAGGACGTAGTATGCTGCAAGGAGGTCAGTAATCTGTGGACAGTCCCAAAGAGCAAACGGCGTACAAGAGTACTGTTTCTCCATGCAGCTCGCCTTCTTATTGAAACCCTCGCTTGTGGCGTTGGTCCACCACTCTTCTAGCTTGCCATCTTGGTTGTACAGACGACCAGCGGAATCAAAAGCATGCTACGCAATTTTTTTTAGCTGCCTTCTATGGAACGCTCGCTCCTGCCGCTTACCGTTAACTCATGAGCAGCGACCATTCCGAATGCGCCATATTGAAGATACGAAGGCCTACTCTGGGTGTAAACGATGATGCTAATGCCGAATCAAGATACGATTCTTACCAGTCTTTAGAGAAAAATGGAGGACGCATGATGCCTGCGGGGAAGACGATCTGCGAGATCTCAGCACGAGTAAGAGGGTAAGTGCCAAGACCGATGCCTACCTCATTTCCTGGAGGATTGTAATACGCATTTACTGTCGCCGGGGTCATTTCCCAGCCCTGGAGATCTCGCTGCTTTCCCAAGGTTTGCCATGTCTTATACACATCACTAGCACTGGCGGAGACCATGTTGTCGAAGAAGGTGTGTTTGTCGATCTTCACCAGGCTGTAGTATGCCAAAAGCGACTCCGCACGCGTCGTGTTGGGAGAGAGCGGGTATCCCACTTTGATACGGAGCGCATCGGCCTGTTGACCGGTGTTTTAGCTATTCTATCGTCAACGCAAGGTGTAAGAAGTACCTTGTTGGCAGCCGCCGCGGCAGACTCTTCATCCATCCAGGGAATATTCTCGAGGGATGCCTTGAATGACTTTACAATGTCTACCGGAGAGAAGGTTAAGATGTGTGCCGTTTCCCGCACGTGAGAAATCGCACCCTTGATGACCTTTGTGCCCCTATCTTTCGACTCCGCTCCAAAAGTCTCGTTGACGAAGAATCTTCCGGCTGCGAAGCCAAGCGCTTGGTCGACCTTGTTGACACAAAATTCGGCGCGGTCGCCTACGGCGCCAGGTTTGATACCCTGGAGGAACTCTTGCAGGCTGCGCACGGCCTTCCAGGACTCGGTTTTCATCGACAACAACGGAGCAAGCGAAAGAGAGGCTCGAGTGACGAAGTAGGCCTCGAGAACCTCATCTTCCGTCTCGTCCAGGATATCGGCAAGGGATGTCACGTAGGCGGGATAGGTTATAACGACTTCCTCCGGATAGTTGCGCGGGTTGAACGAAGCAAAATAGTTTCCAAAATTGATTTGCTTCAAAGTGCCGGTGAGATTGGAGATTGGAACCTTGTTGTATGTGCCGAACGGATCTTGGTACAGTTTGTCACTGAAAACGTCATTAGGGCGCCTGTAATCAAAAACGTAACGGATGAGCCATACAGATCCAAGCTAGCGCGCGCCAGCTTCCTCTCGAACTTGGTGACTTTGTGCGCAAGCGTTTCCGGGTCCACAGGCCTGGGCTTACTGCCACCGTCATCACCGTCGTCATCACCTCCCCACGGAGGCCATGGCCAAGGGGGCCAGACATTGGCCGCATCGCCGTTCACCACCACCGGTTTGTCTGCGATTTCGTGCTCAGGACGTGCGGAGCCCAGACTCGCATCTGTTGGGATAACTTCATCCTCGTCACCGATATCGGCAGTAAGCCAGTGTTCAGGATTTTCGACCTGTTTTTTCGAGAGAGAGACCCGGAGCTCCTCAAACTCGTGTGCCAGGCGGGCAGATGCGGACTCGTCGTCATTGTAGAGCGAGGAAATCAGCCGGGAGAGAACATTTCGATACAAGGCACGAATAGATTTGTCCTCGAAGTATTCCTGATGACCAAGTCAGCCCTCAACTCGCGCAAACGACCATCTCGAGAAATAATACCTTGGATGGCAGCCCGAAACTGCCTGGCTGACTGAACCACAAAACCATGAAGTTGGGGTCAACCGCGGCGTCACCCTCGATGGAGAGGTCAAAGAGCCCGGGAAGGCCTGTAAATGCGTTGGCCCAGGAAAACCATGCATACAGTTCAAGAAAAGCGTTACCTTTGGAGTGAAGATACGCCAGGGCCGCCGTGAGCCCGTCCCGTTTCTTGTCCGCGTCAGATACACTAGACTGGATTTCAGTACTGTCCCCACGGAAGAGGCCTTTGATGACCCGGGACACTTCCTTCAGCGGCCCCTCGCCAAATTCGTCTAAGGTATCCTCATCCGTGCAAGACGTATAAGCGCTGCGAAGTTTGGAGAGGAGTTTCTCGTCGGCTGATGAAGAAACATCGAAGGAAAAGGAGCTTCCTTCTTCGAGGATGCCACGAACGATTTCCTGGTTCTCTTGGAAAAGCACGTTGAAGATACCGAGACGTCCCTTGTCAGAAGGCAGTGGGTGGGATTTGCGCCATCCACCAGCTGAGAACACAAATCAACGTTAACATTTCTTCCAAGAGAACGAGGACGAGAAAGACACGAACTAACGAAATCATAGAAATTCTCGCACGGGTCCTGAGTTACGTCGAGGGAGGACAAGATTGCGGCAGAGAGCTTGACACAATCCGCAGTCAGGCAAGCATCCTTGATACTGAATTAATACGGCGTCTATGAGACACATGGGAAACACGCACCTCATGTGGAGGGGCAGTTGGAGCAGGCGGTGCGACAGTAACGGTTTCGATAACGGTGGTTGGAACGGGGACGATGCTAGTGACGGTGATTTCGCGGGACGGAGGTAATCCGGGAGGCGGTTTAGCCTTTAACTTGTGTTCTGCGCCGGCGAAAAGACCAATGAAGACGGAGCTGAGGATAAGGAAGGCGAGGAGGAGGACGAGAAGGAGCTTGTTGAGAGCCGTGAGCGGTTCGTGAACGAGAGCGCCGAGGCGGTCGAGGAAGGAAGGGTGACGTTGATGGTGGATATCGGATGGGTCGTTGTGATCGTTGAGGAGAGGGGCAGACTCTGGGAATAGACGGTGAGCGGGGTTTGCAAATGCAGGGGGCAGGCGGGGTGAGCCAAGTACCTTCGTCGGTAGACGGTCTCGGGTCCCTATCCGCCATGGTGGGAGGGCACCTGAGCAGACGCCTTTGCGAAAAGCGATGGGGTATGCGTTGAAGTTGAGCAAGACGACGACGACGGAGGTTACGAGTTGACGGTCGTCGATGAGGAGAAGCCGCGCGCGGCGCGTTGTGCTCGTGCGCGCCGGGTGGCAACGGCCCGACGGCCGGATGACGGATTTCGGCGGGGAGCGAGTCGACTCGCCTCTGCTTTCTATGGCCCTCTCCCTCGCCCGGCAGTCCTCTGCCTCGCGCACTCTTCGCATCGCGGCGACCGCGTCTCTCTCCCGCAAGCCTCCCCCGAGAAGGCTTATTTTCAGCTACTTCAAAAAGCGTCAGCCTCTAAAGCCAGCTCCCCAGCCCATTCTCTCCCAAGACGACCTCTTCCACCCCTTCTCTCAATCACCTTTCCCTGCAGTCCGTGCACGCGGAGAGGCAATTCGCTCTCTTGCACCATGCCCCGTTTGCGCTTCGGATCATGACCACGTACATGCACATACCAAGGCCTCACCTCGTGCGGTCGCATTCGAATGTCCGGATTGTGGTTGGCCCACTCATTGCAGTGAAGAGCATTGGGCTGCCGATGAGCAACATGAAAAGTACTGCTTTCGTTTGCGCGAAGTGAATGAAGACGAGCACGACCTCCGCAGTGGACGTCGCTTGCGCGAGTTCGAACTTCCAGGTCCGCATTCGTTGTCATGACCGGTCCTTTAGCTTATTCTTATTCCGATACTAGGTCTACAAGACACCGATGCCGCCATCTCGTTCTCGAACTGGGATGTTTTCTGGTATACTCGTGGCTTCCCTTCCATGGATACGGAGCGCTCGCGAAGGCATGCCAGCAAGTTGCTCACCTACCCAATAACGATCGGCTCGGTCATCCACCAATACAGCAACCTGACTTTGAGCAACCAACGCCTCACTACAGAAGGAAGCCGATCCATAGCCGGTCTGTTCATGCATCTACTCGGCGTCCCACCGCTCTGACATCTATCCTGCAGCTCTTCGACACACTCTTCACGGACCCACCGGTACACCGGAAACTGAAGAGGCTTCCGCTGACAAGCCTCAAATGCGCATTTTTGTCCTTGGAGCGCGTGCAGAGTCCTCCCTCCCTCCGCATGCATGGGAACAACTCTGTCTTCTGTTCCCAGCAGCCCTCTTCCATGTCTATTTCATTGGACCTCAGGTCTCCCTGCCAAGGCCCCCCAATGCAGATGCCCCCAAACCCAAGCCAGCACCGGAGCCAAAAGCAACATCCGGCGTCGATGCAACCTCCCAGACCACGCCTGTGAAGGCAGAAGAGGAAAAGCCGGTGTACGTCCCCAACGTGTACGAACCCCCCACGCCTGCTCCTATCGTCCGTCATCGTCGTGCACGGTCATCCATTGAGCGCTATGGTGTCCCCTCGTATACGGTACCCTACACTCCTCAACTTACCATTACCGGTATGCAATGCAAGTACGACGAGGTGCACGCTCAGTTCCAGGAGACCTTCGACCCGTACACCGACCTCTTTTTTCTGTTTTCTCCTGGACTGGGCTTCCCTTCGCCTAACTCGATATCGGAGACGACCGGCGAACCTTTACTTCAGGTAGCATCCCCGACCGAATGGGGTCCTGTTCTTCCCCTGCTGCTCGCGAGCAAATGTCCCATTTTCGTCACCGGTTTCTCCCCCGCGGACGTCGAACGCGATGTCAAATCCCTCTCCACCGCGCCCGGCGTCGCAGGCGAATTTGACTGGGTGATCACTCCTGGAGAAAACGCGTTTGGCAGTGAGAAGTGGGAGGTTGCTGATTTCGACCCGAGGGTGATGGTGAAGACAAACTGGGGCGTGTGGGGCATACGAGGGAAGAGGCGGGATGTGCAGAAGAGGAGTTTCTTTGGCTTTAAGTACTAGTCGATATTTTTCGTAATCTAATGCATCCTCGCTCTCACCGAGCGCTGTGAGCGGTACAGTGAGTAGACCGAAGGACTTCAGTGATACTTAGGTTAAATTTTGAACAACTAGCAGATACCCGTGCTTCGCACGGCATGTTTCAATGCAAGAACCTCTGGAGAACAAATTATCATATTCATAAGGTTCACAGTCCCGTTATGCCCGTGGGCCAGTACCCACCGTGGCATGCAACTTCTTCCCGTTCCTCCTCCTCCCGTGGGCCCGCTCCCCCCGTGGGCCAGTGCCCCCCCCTCCCCCTATTGTTGACAGCCCCGCCTCTGCACCCTTCATTTATTGCGTAGCCCATGGAATGGAGCTACCGGCCTCTATGGCCCCCTCCCCCTCCTGCCCCGAACCCCTTGTTGCCTTTCTCTACTTAATATTATGGGTTAGGAATTTCCCCACGCCACTAACCCTAACCCCATCACCCACACTGGTACCCCATTCGGGTTCCCCCTTAGCCCGTGCTTGTTTTGTAGTAGATTTGAATAAAAATGTACTTTTGACCGAAAACATCTAAAATAAGCGAAAGGGTAGCCAAGAAACATTGCGAAGCCGAGTCGCCGAGTCGCCGATCACAGGGTCCGGCGCCTAGTTTGGCAGCCCGACCTGTACCCACTTGAGTATATATACATTACCCGTGCTATTTATTCTCCAGTGGCTTGATCAGTTGGTTATAAGTACAGGTGTTGCTGGAATGTTCGAGAAATGACTACACACTTGGCTAGTACGCGCGTCTCGCGGATGAGCAAGCTTTGTCACTTGTGTTTGTCTTGTCTTATGTCTTATGTCACGTGACACAAACAGGTTCCTTTATATTATTAAGGATGTTGAGGGTCACGTGGTCGCGTGTATTGCACCGTGCCGCGAAAGGCGCGTCGCGTTGTTGACTGCTATGAACGATCATTTTACCTTCAACTCTGTCCCCGCCATTACACCCGCCTCCCCGCCCACCACATGGTCTATCTCCGCCCACCACATCTCGCATCCGCCACTCGTCCATCCTATGCCGATGCTTACAACAACATTCTCGCTGCCCACAGACGCTCCCCCCACACCTCCGCCTCGTCCGTCATTATCCTCGTCGCCCCCGACGTCGACGCTCTTTGCGCTTCCAAGATTCTCGGTGAACTATTCAAACAGGACGACATTATGCACCGTATCATTCCCGTGTCTGGAATCTCCCATTTGGAACAGATGCGAGATGAACTCCTGACGTATGCTGAGGTGCGCGACGCTCCGTTTATGAAACGCCAGTCCTCTGATGGAGTGTACAGCTACATACGCTCATCATGCTGAACATGGGCGCAATTCTCGACTTGCCTTCACCCGAATGGTTTGGCGATTTTGCCACCGACCTTCGCGTGCACGTCATCGACTCGAGCCGGCCGCAGAATCTGTCCAGTCTGTTCGGCGGAGGGGATGCAGGGGAGCGGATTCTCGTATGGGATGACGGTGGTGCAGATAAGCTGGAGGATGCGCGGAAAGCTTGGGAAACGTTGGCGGTATGTCACCTAGCTCTCTAGCACGAGGGTGATTCATGAACCAGGAATGGACAGTACGAGCCGGAACCCGACTCGGATGAGGACTCCGACGACGATGAACTCCCGGAAGTCCCGGAAGACGGCGACGAATACGACGATAGCAGTACTTCTGGCAAGCGGAGATCGCTAGGTGACGGCAGTCACAGTCCTGGGAAGCGACAACGGCTGGAAGATGTGCGTTTCACGTTCTGCATACGCCCTTTGGCTGACAGGCCCCGAAGAAACCCCATCGGATATCACGCGAACAACGAGACATGTTCCACGGGCGTCTCGACAAACATTACATGTCCGGCACATGGCACGCCCAAAGCACAGCGGGGACGGTTTACATCCTTGCCACGACGCTTGAGCGCGCAGACAACGAATTTTTATGGTGAGTCTGCCAGTGTATTTCTTTCCTCCTTTCTGCTGACACTATGTAGGCTTGCAATACTTGGCCTTACATTTCAGTACACTGCAGGGCGTATCGCCCGACCGAAATACAACGAGTTTCATGAGGCATATCGCGACGAAGTCTTTCGCCTGAACCCCTCGCCGCCCGCGAATGACGCCCATGGACTTGCTGCACTGGGACCGGACGACAACTCCCTGCGAGTAACCGACGAACTTCGTTTCGCGATGTTCCGGCACTGGACACTCTACGATGCAATGTATCACTCGAGCTACGTGGCGAGTAAGCTCGGTATCTGGAAAGAACAAGGCCGGAAACGTCTTATTGGACTACTCGCCAAGATGGGGTAAGCGTCCTACTTGGCCTCTTGATGCAAACATTGACTCATACATCATCTGGAAGGTTTTCCACAATGCAGACCCAACAATCTTACGCTCATATGGACATGGACCTCAAGCGGGACTTACGTTCCAAGCTCGAGGCTATTGCGCCCGAATATGGCATGGTGGACCTGTCATACCCGTCCTTCGTTCGCTGCTACGGATACCACATGCAGCCTCTTTCCGCCGTGGACGCGGTGGAAGCCCTTTACAGCGCTCCTCGATGCTGCAACAGGTGTGCACATGGAAGTTGAGATTGAAGGTGCGCGCCACGGTGGCGAATGGTTCGGCGGCGGACGAGTATGGAAAGCGCCAGGCAAGTGGAATGTCGAGGAAAGGCCGCGGAAGGCCGACGACGGAGAGAGACAGGCGGGCGAGGATGTCCAAAATGACGAGGGCGAGGATGAGGATAGCAAGAATCGTGAACCGTGGCTAGTGAAGAACTTCTGGAATGCTTTCGACGCGCTATCCGAGTACGTCCAACGCTCCTTTCATGAATATAGCTGACGAGCGAAACTTTAGCACCAGCCGCTTGCGAGACGCACTATCTCTCGCAAAAGCCGTTCATAGCGCGATCATCCGTACGGGCTCGTCGATTATTGACAAGAACGATATCCGGATGCTCAGGGGTCACAGTGTGGTGCAGCTACGACAGGGTCCAGACCTGGTCCTGTTCACACATCCCGGTGTCTTGACTCGCCTCGGACTCTGGCTTGCGGATGCACTACGAGACCGTGTGGCGGGTACGAGCGTGGGGCGAAGAACGAAACGAAAAAGTATTCCATTGGTCCTAGCATGTCTAGATGAGCGTGCACACACCTACATTGTCGTCGGTATCACCGCTGCGCTCGGCTTCGACGATGTGATGAACAAGTACGTCGACCCCGTTTATTTTTGCTCTCGTGTTGACATGTTATGCAGCGAGTTCGGCCTTACGTTTCTCGACGCGAAGGAAGATTCTGGCGCGCGTACTCGGCATGGCTCTTTCGATACGAGCATTTTGGAAGTCAACGAGGCGGACTTCGAGAAGTTCCTTGTGGAGGTTTGCCGGGCCAAGGACAATCGGTAGCCATGCACTCAGACCATACTACGATTATGTACATTTTAGAACTGTATCCATATATATTCGCCCTCTATCACGCCGAGTTCGTCAAGCTATTGCTATTCTCCAGAACTCCAAGAAAAGGACAACCTCGCGCTATGACTATAAACATATCAGCACAACCGAGGGATAGGCGAACATGGTAATACTCACCTTCGGGTAAAATAGTCGAAGTCCAAGTTGACTGTCAAGCGTTTAGAAGCCTGTTCCGCATCATAATACATAAGTACAGCTTACCTGCCATGGCCAGAACAAGCTGAGGAAAGAAGATAAGCAGCCTGTAAAACTGAAGAGTAAAGCAGCTTACGGCGCGTTCCTCCAGCGTGAGTGTGCCTGAGTTCACCGAGTTGACTGCGGTTGGGTCGAGCTGATTGTTAGGCGGCGCGGGTTGAGCAAAGTTAACAGCGTATTTCCCTGGAAGAATACGTCGGTATAGATCTCGTCAACTTAGAATAGTTGTTTCGCACCCGTGTCCGTAAAGATCTAGGAGGATAGACGTGAGTACTCCAACTGTCCCATAAGAAAAATCGTAAAGACATGCCTCGCGTCCCAAACCACGGAATACACGATTCACACTGGCGATCTCTTCTCCGTGAGCCCCGCGGAGGGCGAAGTTCCACGCCCACAGGCCTTCGTCGACTTTTGCAAATTGAGAGAAGGCATCATTGGCAGTGTCGGGTTCCGGCTGTGCTTCGCCGATGACAGAGAGAATCCGACGCTGGGGGTCTCTACATAGGCTAAGGCGTTGAGAAATACGTGATCAAACTTTGCCGTAAGACGCGTACTTGAGAAAAAGATCATATCGACGGCGCCACAAGTGCCAGCTTTGCTGTCCCTCGGCAAATGTTTCGAGAACGGGTTCTTCGTCAACCGAGTCGTGTTCAGGAGATTCCTTCAGACGCTGGACAAACATCCGGGAGTTTATCCAGTCGAAAGGCCTTCGAATCTGTAAGATCGGCACTGGTGTCAATGTATGAGATGTACTTAATTCGGAATTTATTACACACCCAGAGTATGGGTGACCCGTCTTGGTCCATAACGATTGCGCGGAAAGGTCTATGAGTGCGAAATATTTGACGACCAATGGATGCTAGAAGTCCATGAGGCTCTTCTACGATAAAACCCAGCCGTTCACCTTCTGCGTTGGCTACCGATCGACAAGTCAGGTCTCAAGAGAGGTGGAGGAGCATGTAGGTTGTACTAACTAATTGTGTACTTGTTGGTCTGCTCAAATCCGATGAATATATTGAGCATCTCAAGCTGCCTACATTGTTCGATGAGATAACTTGCCGTGCATGGTCGTCCATGCCAATATACCGCTTGAATGCGCACCTTGTTACAACCAACGAATTGTTTTTGAGCAGCAACCTCTTGAGGCCCTCCGGTGAGCCCAAAAGACGACGTTCGGAAGGCTCCCACAGCGGAGAGGTACTTGAAGATGGCTGGTCTTCTGTGGAGTAAGCTTCTCGGGCATTCTGGTCTAGTGAGTGGCGAAATGGGTTTTGAGGCGGGGGATTTCTGGACCTTCCTGAGCCTACATGATGACGGTTAGGGAAACGGGAGAGGGCATATTGTCTGAAAAACGGATGGGGATAGACGATGCGATTGTGAGGAAGAGGTGAAGAAAGACCCCTAGACAATCGGGAGAGCATCAAGTCGTAGTCCAAGTCAAGTCCAAGTGTGCGGCAAGTTGGCGGCAGCCCGGCAGGAATGGCAGGAGGTAACTTGAGTAGTCGGGAGATCGGGAGGCGGTCCGACCTTTGTCCGGGACCCACCGAGTCCGAAGTCGCGCTCATCTTGAGTATACTTATACCTTCGCGTCCGCTGAGGCTCGTGGTCAAGTCATGTCCCCGTCTTCTTCCTGCTAGACGTATCACACTTTGCACACTCGACATGCACACCAGATCTAAACCAGCTCTTGCTGCCTTGGGGCGCCATTCCCGCATTCGCACGGCAGCGACAGCCACAAAAGTCGCAGTACGTCCTTCTTCAGCGCGCTCTCCGACGTCCTGCTTATCGTCATCGACAGCCTCGCTCCCAGGTATCATGGCCGAGCTCACAGTCACCTGCGACCCCAGCCCCTTCTCCTCTAGGCGTCCGTTCCAAGTGGGCGCGTGAAGACGTCCCGCCCGCGTCGACTCCACAGCCAGGACCGTCCAGTTCTCAGCCTCTCCGTTTCCCTCAATTTCCTAGACCATCTTCATCAATCCCTTCCAGTCAAAATGAGCAGACGGCCGCTCGGCAACCTCCACGTTTAGACCAAAGGCGACCGTCCGGCCAGCGAACCAACATCACTCCGAATCTCCCCCCTTCGTCATCTTCTGCTACCGCTAGCAAATGGCTTCGCACGAAGGAGCCCTTGCCAGAGAATGAGGTATTGTATTGACGTCGGGTCGCTGTCCTAAAGCTGATCTCGATCACAGGCCAACCGCAGACAACGTAGAGATCCGTTCCTTAAACCCAAGCTCTCCGACGAGAGCAACCAGTCGTCACAGCCTCGCACCCGTCAGGCCGGCGCTGGGTCCTCAGATGTGCGTGAAGACGTTGCGCAAAATTCTCAGGGACGCTATCCCGAACCACGCCAGGCAAGCTTCCAAATGAAAGACGAAGCACGAGATCGCAGAGACAAACGCCGGAACTTGGCCTTCAAAGATCGTGGCTCCTTGATACATAGACATGACGATGCCACCGTACCCTCTCACTCTCGCCACGCTCCTGACCAGCACAACGTAGCTCCAAAGCCCAAGAAAAAACCCACCCTAGTTGAGAAAAGGGTCAAGGTGGACGTCTTCATACCTAGTACCGTCGCAGTCGGGACGCTTGCCCGCTTGCTCAAAGTTTCACTAAGTACGTTCCCGTGATATACTGCTATTGCCCCCGCCCACCTTTCGACAGAACGACTACAAAGGAGAATGCAGGAAGCTGGAATGGGAGAGGACGCTTCTTACGATCACGGTGCGTCCTAACCTACAATATCTAGACTAGTCGCTTAACGTATACTCAGTTCTTACATCCGATTATGCTGTGCTCCTCGCTGAGGAGTTTGGTCGCAATCCAGTCGTAAACGACGAGGCTGCCTTCGACATCTATCCGCCGTAAGCCATTGTTTTGATCCTAGACCACGAAGGCTCTCAACTGTCTCTCCCAGCCCCCCGCATCCGAATCCCTCCACACTTCCCTCCCGTCCCCCTGTTGTCACCATCATGGGTCATGTCGACCACGGCAAGACGACACTCCTTGACACCCTCAGGTCCTCTTCCGTTGCTGCAGGAGAGGCGGGGGGCATCACACAACACATCGGAGCCTTCTCTGTTCCTGTCCCCGCAAATGCGGATAACGGTGGCCCGAAGACTATCACTTTTTTGGATACCCCTGGACACGCGGCCTTTTCTGCTATGCGAGCGCGGGGAGCAAGCGTCACTGATATCGTGGTCTTGGTGGTCGCTGCAGATGATGGCGTCATGCCCCAGACGAAGGAGGTCATCGAACTTGTCCATAAAGATCAAGACAAGGTTCAGCTCATTGTCGCGATCAACAAGGTTGACAAGCCAGAAATTGATTTGGTATGCTCGTACATCGTCATCCATGCATCGTCGGTCGTCTAACTTTCTTCCAGGAGAGGGTGCAGAATGAGCTTATGGTCGAGGGAGTCCAGTTGGAAGCCCTGAGTGGAGACATTCCTGCTGTACAAGTTTCTGGTCTTACCGGTCTGGGGCTCGATCAACTCGTAGAGACGATTTCCGCTGTTTCTGAGATGCAAGACCTTCGAGCTGAGCAAGATGGACTTGTATATGGTTACGTCTTGGAGTCAAAAGTGCAGAAAGGTCTTGGGTGAGCGAATTCTACCTCTTCTTTGAATGCCAACGTATTCATTCGTACTTCCAGCCCAACGGCGACAGTTCTGGTTCTTCGTGGTGGACTCAATATTGGCAACTATATCATCTGTGGAACGACTTACGCGAAGGTTCGCGTCATGACGGACTCCGCTGGCAAGGCGATCAAAGTTGCAACTCCCGGCATGGCCGTAACTGTCTCTGGATGGAAAGAACTCCCCAGTGCAGGCGATGAAGTTCTAAAAGGCACTGAGCAGGAGATCAAGAAAGCGATTACCAACCGCCTTCGAAAGGCCGAGCAGGATGCGATGCTAGTGGACGTCGAAGCGATCAACGTCCAACGGCGACTAGATCGCGAGCAGCGAGAGGCAGAGCTAGCGGCGGAGGCCAGTGGAGAGACGCTGGATCTTGAGGTCGCCGTTGATGGTCCCAAGGAACTTCGCCTCGTTCTTAAAGGCGACGTCAGTGGAAGCGTAGAAGCGGTCACCAATGCCATTGAGCACATTGGGAACGACAAGGCTCGCGTAAAGGTCATATCTACTGGTGTTGGCGAAGTGACCGAGTCCGATGTACTGCGTGCCAAGGCCTCAGGAGGTGAGGACTTCTTTATTACATGCTCGATCTTCACCCTCACAGTGGTTTCAGGGATGATCATCGCGTTTTCCGTTCCGGTTTCTCGCGCGTCGATGGTGGCGGCCAACTCCAATAGCGTCCCAGTCTATTCGTCCTCTATCATATATCAAGTCATGGACGAAGTCACTCAGCGCGTCACGGATTTGCTTCCTGTCGAGTACGAGAAGAAAGTCACGGGCGAAGCCAACGTGCTCCAAATATTCGACATCCACCTTTCGGGCAAGCGCGTAAAGAAGGTTGCGGGCAGCCGTATCACAAATGGTGTCTTGGAGAAGAACAAACCTGTTCAGGTCGTTCGTAACGGGAAGGTCATCTACGAAGGTTTGTCGATGTGCTTTGTATCAGAACCACGCGTTTTTAAATTTCATTGTACAGGACGTCTTGAGACATTCAGGCATCTCAAGAACGAGATCACTGAAGCGTCGAAAGGAATGGAATGCGGGCTTGGTTTCAGCTCGTTTGACGATCTCAAACCCGACGACGTCATCCAGGTGTACCAGGATGTGGAGAAACCGAAATCCTTATACTGACGAATTCTGCCGTGGCGTACACGACCGTGAATACGGCAGTTTAGACTACATTACCGACCACGTAATACCACTCCTGACGATATGCCTTCCGTTTTCACGCCGCCTTCCTCCCATTCTGATTATCGAGGACAGCCTGTTTGGCACCGATGGTTCCTGTTCTACCTCCTACGCCGAACGTCAACGCTATGTTGCCCAGGTCCCGGTCCGTTTTCTCCAGTAAAGTCCAGCTTCGGCCGTCCAATTTCTTCAGCGTGACATCGACCTTTCAGTGTGTTGGCATCAGTGGAAGGGCAGGGCGGATCTGTGACGATCACGTACCTTCGTGCCGTAATACTTAAACGACGACGCATCGCTGTCGATGGGCCCGAAAAGCTCAATAGTACGCGTGAAACGTTTGGGGCCAGGTAGGAAGAGATCGAGGTAAAGCTACAGAAGAACAGTCAGAGACCACTCGTGAAGACGGTGATGGCCACAGACTTGTGTCTCCGCGAAGGTCACAGTGCTCCGTTCCTTGTCAGCCTGCTTTGCGTAAACCGTGACTTGAACAGAAGAGGGAGTCTGATAGTGGTCGATGCGGCAATTGACTAGCTCCTCGACCTTCCACAAGCATGAGCGACGATCATGTTAGACATGCAGCAAGAGGGAGTACCAGGGGATCTTTGGTGGCCTTCGGGACAAAAAGATGCCTGCCCTTCGTGCACCCCTCGATTTTGAGGAATTCGTCGAATTCGAGGACGCGTCGTTTGCAGCATAGATAGCCCTGACATACCACAGGAGAGTCAACGCGCCTGTGAACACGATCCACGACGCGAAAAGCCGGCACACCTTACTACCCTCATGGAAAATTGGCTTCCCAAGGCGGTGGTTCAATCGGCAGTGTTCGTATGACGGTGGGAAATCGCTTACAGCCGCGGGATGGTAAGTGCACACTGTACCTGCACCATCGCCCTTCCTATTCTCTTCGTCACTCTGAAATGCAACATCGCATCCCTTATGCCGACAAGTCGTGCCCGGAGGAACAAGTGCGTCCAGATCCTCCTCCTCCTCCTCCACGATTGTCGGTGGCGCAGAGGTCATAGGAGCCGCGGGCGCCACATGCTTTACAGCGGCGTGCGATGTGTATACCTCCTTCCCGTCATGTGTCTCAGACATGGAGAGACTGGGAGCGGGACGGCTACCCTCCTTCGGCGGATCGGGTTTGGGAGGTGCGGCAGAGTGGGGACCGCGCGTACATCCCTGCGAGTGCGCCCTGTGTGAGTCACGAATACGCACCGTTTCTCGATGGTAGACGCACGGTGATCGACATGAATTGGTCGAATTCCAGGACCGGCTTGTTCACCGTGTTGCAGCATGACCACGATTTAAGCCCCTCGTGGAAAACCTAACCGACGAAAGTTCGGATGATCTTCAAGAACGGGGGTGGGCGGACGAGAACGTACAGGTGCCCCGGGGTGATAAACACAACTCTCTTCGCTGTTTGTCGCAGGATCGAAGTCTTGGCCACACCCCTTGTGAGCGCAGCGCTCCATGGCAGATCAAGTTATGGGTTTTGCAATCGGGAGGATTCAGAGAGGAGAGGATTGTCGATGTGAGGATGATAGTGAGTGAGGAGGTAGAGGGCAAGATAGAATCCACAACGTTCTAGCAAGTGCATGTTTACCTACTTGATCTTTCGGCAATACCCGAGGTAGCCGTAGGAGAGGCAAGATTCAAATTCAAACAACCTTCTGTCAGCCCTCGAGCCTTCGAGACCAGCGCTACGCGCCCATACGACCTTATTTAACGCCCACGACAGTTGCGAGCGTAGAGCAAAGATGCCCTGGGCGTAAGCCATTTGGGACGGTCTACTAACTCCTGAGTACGGCATATACGCGACCCCGTGACGCTTTACACAGGGGTAAATTAGGGCTTGTTTCACGTGTTGACCTCACATCGCATCCGAAAGGCGGAAGGGTATTAGACGTCTATCATAGGATATACCGTCGTAGTGGGCTGCAGTAAGTAGAGCAATCTAAGAAAGCCCTGGCCCAAAGGCCTCCCAGACCAAAAATCCGATCCCCCAGGGCCCTACTCGTCCTAATGTCCGTAACGCGGTGTTAAGTCGTCTTCGGCCTGGGCTGACTGAAGGCGGATCGTGGTGCACTGGACCAGGTGCATGGAACAGGGAGAGGAGGCCGTCCTCGCGCACTTTACGCGCAACGATTCCAAATAAAATATGCCTGGATGTGTGGTGAACGGTCGAATTGACCCGGTCAAGATAAACAAGTCTTCGAGCAACATCCCATGGACGGCTGAGGACCTCGTAAGCCAGTCCAGCAAATGCGCCACCGGATACGAGCACCAGACCATGCACCAGACGAGGTGCGTGCCGGCGGGCCGACGACGGTTTGCCCTCCTCTCGCGGGCGAT
This sequence comes from Amylostereum areolatum, assembly GCA_012932865.1. NCBI lineage: Eukaryota > Fungi > Basidiomycota > Agaricomycetes > Russulales > Stereaceae > Amylostereum > Amylostereum areolatum. The sequence continues at coordinate 174,054 of SAXG01000027.1, forward strand.
TATCGAGAATATAACTTTGGCAGAGGGTCTTCGCTTGTGCTGCAACGCTCCGCGTTCCTTCAAATATAGAGAAGAACATCGCAAACCCTGCACACAATCATCAATGATAAAGTGATGACGGTCATAGCAGGTTCGGCTCACCGCACACGTCCTTCGCAAACGTCCAACCCCATCCATCCCACCCCCTTCCCGCCATATCTCGCACATCTCTCATCCAATCCCTAACTTGTCGAATGTCTTCCATACTGGCGGCTGTGTTGGAAGATCGTGGTACAGTTCCCCGAAAAACCTCCTTCCACGCGTGGGACCATCCGCCTTCCTTGAGAGATCCTCCTTCGATAGCCAAGCGGACATTCTCAGCGGGGGCTGCCACGATCGCCTGCATGCCGCCTGCAGCACCACCTGCAATTGCAGCCAACGTGATGGGCGAGTCACCCAACTGATCGTTGAGCGCGGCGGATGTCTCGGCGTAAGTGGTCCATAGCACGGTGCCAAGGAACGCATTAACGGCAAGCGGAGGGATGAAGTGCTTTGGGAGGATGATCCACTGGCTCAAGTTCAGATCGATCCAAGGATATACAGAACTCAAAGACTCACACCGTGTTTCTTCACCAGCTGGGACATAAACTTGGGAGACAGCGACACGCCCTTCTGTTGGGCCAAACTTCTGAGAGAATTTCATCCACTGACTTGTAATGTGAACGTCGATGGCCAATTAAAGATGAAAGACACGAAGTACGCACTCTTAGCGGGCCTGAAGAGGCGAACGGGTCGAGAAAAGTAGAGCGCGACGCTACGAGTCAAGGTGCGAGCAAGGGCTGCATAAAGGGAGTTTCCCTGTGCATCTTTGGAGGCGTCGGTATTGTAAGCTGCATCGGTAGAAGCCCTCGACATACAGATGCTCGGACTGGGCCTTGGCCTGGCCGTTTGAGCCTGAGCGATGAGCTTGGATTAGGTCTAGGTGGCAATCGGGGCAGGTCCAGAAATCCAAAGCACAGCACAGCCACTCCGTTCGCTGGCTTCTTCCGGCCACGAAGTCCGACGACTCGCCACCGGCACCTCTTCGGTACCCACCACATCGTCGACTGCAGCTCTCGTCACTCTCTTCTTTCACGATCTGCTCTTTGGGTCATGCAGTCACTCAGGCGTCTTACACAAACTCGGTCTGCTCTTTGTATCACAAAAAGACGATTCACCGTCCTCTCACAGTATCCACCGGACTTTGCTTTCTTCCCGACTTTCCTCGACAGCTCGGAGCAACATACCTTACTCGCTGCCTGTCTTAAAAAGTTGGATCTCGTAGAAAACCGCACTATGCGCAAACGACGCCAAGAATATATTGCGTCGCGTCCTCCACTTCCTCTGGATACCAAAGATTCTGGTGGACTCATGAACTGCTTCCTCCCGGACGAATGTTATCACTTCGAAGACGTGAGGCGTTCAGTCTCATGCCCAACATCGTGCGCTTATGTCTCTTCAGGGCCATTTTGACGGCGTGATAAAACGCTATCGTGAAATGCACGTATCGTCATGGGACCGGGTGGACTCCCCGGCACTCTCAGCGACGCTTAAACGCCTGAGGTCTCTCTTTCCTACCGATGCCGAGACACAGACCCACATCCTCCATCTGGCGTCCGATGGTGAGATATGGCCACACGTCGACAACGTGGGCGCCAGCGGTTCGTGGATCATGGGCATCAGCCTGGGTGACCAAAGAATCCTTCGACTCGACGCTGCTACTCCTCAGGACGGTGCTGCATCTGTATATGAAATTCCATTGCCATCTGGCAGCGTATATATTCAAAGGTCGGCACTTCCTTACATTGTAAAATTACGGGGACTGATCAGCTCGGTGTAGAGATTCAACGCGGTATGAATACAAACATTCTATAATACGCACAGATACTAGCCGACCTCCTCAACAACGTCTCAGCGTCATGATTCGGGTCAGTTTCGTGAAGCTTTGTTCGATTTATAATTCTGATGTCTCCCATAGGATAGGAGGTCTCGAGATAGCCAGTCACCCTCATTGCTCATGGACTAGCTGTACTGCCAGTGTCGTGACGTAAGTTGCAAGTCCGATGTATGCCACGCCAGTGTTTTGTCTGGTCTAACCTGGTTAGAAGGTCACGCTCTGTGGCAGGAGTCTTCGAGTCGATCTCCCGGTGGGCTAAGTCTTTAAAGCTTCACGGTCATTAGGCTGTTGAATTGAACCTCGCTGGCATCGTGTATCGCTCTTAAATGCCGACTCCCCGGCTGCGTGCTCTCCGGTGCTCTCCCGGCCTGCGTTTGGCATTCCTTCATTTCTACTATATCCTCACATTTTTACCTACCGTGGTTCTGTTCACGAGCAATGGCAAGCCTATCCTGGTTCGACGACTCGCCGATATGCTATATACATACTGTCATACATGCTTACTTGGACTGGACTGTGTTGCCAGTTGAACGAGGTACACGACTTGGCACGTGCATTTGAGCTCTTGACGGACCAACGACTCCGCCGAGCCTGAGTCTGACGACCTCCATGTGCAATTGTGCACAACAGAAGCCGAGCCGCCAGCTAAGCCTCGTTGTCATCTGCACGTAAACCCTGCTCCAAACAAGCCAAAAGGGTGAGTAGATCGCTGTAGATCGCCGCCAACGACCCGTCGCCTCGTCGACGTCGGTCGATAATGTCCGGAGGTAAATTATAAGGCCTCGTATCTCCTTTAGAGTATCTCTCGTTCGATCTTCAAGTTTCACATTCACGCTCTTCTCTCTTCTCTCTCCAGAATACAGATATGCTGCAGATATGCTCGCGTACGGCGCCATCGGCCATCGGACTGACCATTTCCTGTCCGTTTGCGGGATTGGCGTCACCCTCTCCGCCATCGGCATCATCCTTTTCGCCACGCACAAACCACGCACCTCCACAGCGCTCCTACGTCCCCGAGCCTCGTGTTTCTCCCCTGCCATGGGCTCCTGCCATATGCGGAAGTGCGCATCCCGCTTTTGTTGGCAGGCAATGCGGCGGGGTTGTCTGATGCCGTTCGCAGGCAACGCAGGGTCCCAACGTCCCCGTGAATGCCATACTTCTATCAAACCCGGTCGCTATCGGCTTTCTCGTCTCGTCCTGTCTCAGCCTGCATCTTTGTTCCCCCCTCGTGGTCGTTCACAACGTTGTCGTAAATATCAAACCGTGGCTCGTGGGTCCTTATCTCGGTCTCGGTCTTTCAGGATTCTCTTTCTCCCCAGGCCACATCAAGCGCCTTGCAACCCGGGAAGATCGACTCGGACTTCGGATTGTACAGAGCAAGTGCCAAGTAAGCTCCAGAGTACTTACGTCGGAAGGGAGTCCCGCACTTGCTCACGGTCAGACTTGCCGGCACCGTGGAGCTCACAACATTGGTTCATTCGACGCCGTGCGCGCACTCCGCAGATCACAAGCTCAAGGTTCAGGCAAGATTTAGAAGACGGGTAGGTTCCACGCTCAGAAGGCGTTTGGAACTCCGCGGGGGGCAGCAGCTCGCCCCCGCGCCTGTCTATGCTCACCGCGGTGCCGCCCAGCAATCCAGACATCACAGATCCCCGGAGGTGTGTGGGAGATAGAGGGACCTCGGCTCCGTCCTCCCACTGCCCATGACCAGTGCGGACGTCGAAGCAGTTCACATCGGGCCTCGTACCGCACACGCGAGATCGGGACTGGAACTCAGGGAAGTTCCACCTACAACCAAGGATACCTCTCCTAGTGTGCTCCCCCAGTGCTCCCCGTCCTTTGCTCTCGTCACGCGACCCGCGCGCGAGATCGGGTCACACACAGCCGCGAGGCGCGCGCTCCCGCATTGACAACGATTGTGCAACCATACAGTAAGCCGACCCATCCTCCCACCATCTTTCTCGGACGAGAAGAACTTACGACGTCCACGGGCACTCGGAGGCTGTGCAACTGAGTGCGGTTTGTATTCCGCTTTCGAAGCGTCACGGCGCCGCTATGGCGGTGGCGAGCCCCTTCCGACTCGACTTCTGGCATAGGCTAGAGGTGGAATGATCCCCTTGGGCCTTGCCACATCCCACGGGAAGGTATGAGATCTGACTGAATGTATAACATCATCAGGCATGTCATCGAAGGGGTGCCAGCACATCTGGAGGTGCGCTTTTCTTGGACATTCCGTCCCCGGCGTTCTGCAATACCATACCCCACCCACCATCAACCCCGTGAAGGCAGGAGCGCGCCGACTGGATGCTCCCCAAGCGCCGTAGGTGGGGGGACTGTGGGGACAGATCCAATGGCGAAGGGTGCTGGGCGGTGACAGCATCGATCTGCTTCTTATTACTTTCTGTTCCCTCCAAAGCCCGTAGATTGACAACTTTGAATGCAGCGAGCTCGTCGCGGGTGGCGGAGGGGGCCCGGGGACGATGTCCCTTTTATTGGGCATCGATAATTCCTGGAAACCGGTTGTTTCTTGTGTAGGGACCATTGCCGTGAAATCTATCTGTCTATCTATCTATCTTGCCCCGCTATGTACTTCCGCTTGTGCTCCTTACGCCGTGTTTTCAATGCCGTCATGTGTTTGCTCGTACTTACCCTCACGGTAAAAGATCCGGAGCCTGTGTAAGTAATTTACATTAATATAGGAGCTGTTCAATTGTACGGGGCCCCGCCATATCGACATGCTTATCATGACAGACCCCACCGGTCAGTAGACAAGTACAACAAGCAGTGTCTCACACCCGACTTCGACGCCGATCTTCTGTTCAATTTTCAGAGACCAGCGCCCGCGCCGAGATGCACATATCGTACTTACTTGCGACGGAACCCCTCGGCCTGCAGGCGAGATTAAATAACGTACTTGTCCTCGCCCGCGTCCCGTCCCATCTCATCCTATAATCACGTTCCACAGATCCCGTGTATAATTGAAGTCGACTGCATAGCAATCAGCAAACACAGACAAGTTCGGTACCTCCGCACCACGAAACAAGGTAGGTGAAGAGTCAAGACACGTCTGATACGCAGCGAAATGAAAACCGACAGACGACCGAGATAAGGCTACAAGGCGTCTACAGGCGTGCGCACTTTCGACGGAACTGACTCGGGTGTGCGACATATCAGCACACTACGGTGAAGGGTCGTGGCGTGCTAGAACGATCTGTACCATAAATGGGGAGCCTCGAGGCGATTCGGAAGAACGGCACAACGTCCTCCCCAGCTTCCGCCCTCGAGCAGGTGGCGAGTGCGGCCAGTGGCCCAGCTGACCACTGACGCACGGTTTCCCCAAATACATCGGGATCTCAAACCTTGCTCGCCACTGACGAACTGCCGAAGCCTAAAAGCTTCCGCGTGGAGTGACGCATGCTGCATGCACTGTTGCGTGGCCGGTCAGAAAACGGCAGCACACTACTGCTGCGCTGAGGAGAACTCGGGCAGTTATGTAAGGAGACGGGGGATCGTAACCCCCCAAAGCAACAACTATATTCCCAAAGAAATAGCGACAACGAAAGCCGAACGACAAGACGAGCAGATAAAGCATGGGGCAAGTGGAAGGGGGACAGGGCAAGTGGTGATGGTGAGAGAGCTCTGGGGCAGAAGGGAGTGGAATGCGTGAGGACGGAATATGTACAGAAGATCAAGTATAAAGGTGGCTAGCACTCTTGAGTGTACGTGCCATTATACATACGGGGGATATTATGGTGGTCCTCGGGAAAGGGTAATGGAGCGAGCTCGAATGGTGAGAAATAGGTAGGGTCACTGTCAACATAGACTTGAGGGGAGGACGGCCGCCGCGCGCGCTCGTGGGAAAATGGAAAGGATGATGGCACTGAGTCCACGATGGACGATGCGGTGGACCTAAGAATGGAAGGCGTCGACAGAGCGTCCGACTCGTCGTCCGAGTCGTCTTCTATCGCGTCTGGTACGGGGAGGTCGTCGACGTCGTCCGCGTCGTAGTAGGGGAGAGCAACGTCGAGCGGCGGGTAGCTGGAATCGAGAGGGGAGTTCAAATGGAAATCATGGATGAGAGGGGGGTGGTATGGAGGATAGACGACGGGGTAAGGCATGGCAATCGGAGGGTCATAGTACACAAGGTTGTCCGACGAGGACATGGGGGAGGTGGAGGGAGTGAAGGGGGGATAGTCGTCGTCGTCATCGTCGTCGTCCACGGGGAGAACAGAAACGGTGACGTCCGACTCGTCTACGTCTTCGAGGGTCTCCATGAGGGAGTCAAACCACTGTTCCTCCAGCGCGCCTACGCCAGCGCCGGTCGCGAGTTTGCCAGCGTCGGGGAACATGAACGAGTCGTGCTCCTCTTCGTCGTCATCGTCGTCGTCTTCCTCATCGTCTGAGGAGTAGGTATTGTACACAGGGTTTACATCGACCGCGGAGCAGGCTGGGGCTGCAAGAGATGGCTGAGCGCGGAGAATCGAATTTTTGAGAAGGACCCAACGATGCAAGCTGCAGTTGTCCCTGGAGCCGCCGCCAACGGCCAGGTGCAGCTTGGATCGGGTGACAGTGGAAAGAGTCTCGTTGTCGGATGACATGGACAGATACGCGAGGGGAGAATGTATGCGCGTGCGGGGTGGAGGGTGCGGGGATGGGTGAGGCAGCTGTGAACGCGGGGGTACGAGTGAGAGGTGGCCCAGGACAGAGGAGGGGGGTACTTACGGGAAACAGGACAGAGCTGGGGGAGTTAGCGGTGTATACGATAGACGATGAAGGGTTCGAAGAGGATGGTGCCGTGCTTGGATTTACGGGCTTGCTTGTCAACCATGCTGGTGGTCGGAGTACGCCAGGCTGTCAGGTAGACGACAGGGGGCGGGAAGTAGAAGGGGGGGCCTTTGAGTAGGCGGAGGACGGGGACGACGACGGGCGGGAGGTGGTTATATGCACATTGTGGCGAGGACGGAGGACGGGGGGAGGATGTGGGCTGGGCTACGGACGCGGGCCTTATATGCGAGACGCGCTTGACTCGAGGGATCACGCGTCTGATTTCCTTATTGGTCGTTACGGCCGGACTCGGGCCATCGCCCGATGTCGTCCGAGTCGGCCCTGGATGCGAACGAGCGCTTTGCCAAAATCTCGCCACCGTTTTGCCACTCGTTGCCACCAAGGCGTGGTTTCGTACTCTAATTCTCCCCCTTCCCTCCCGACAAATACAATAATCTAACACCACCTTTTCCCCCGCCCGTGTGTCCGCGCAATACCGCCCTTCGAGTCCGTCATCGCACCCAATGCTTCGGAGTCATCCCTCGTCCATCGTATCTCCTCCCTCCTCGTCCTTCGTCGTCTCGAGCAGCTTTTTGATCTTGTTTGCGCTCTTCGGAGACGCGTCCCGTGCCACAGCCAGCATTTGCGCCGATTTCACCGTGTCTCCCATCAGCCTGTACACCCTCGCGAGCTGGAAGATCACGTTCGACTCGTCCGGAGACGAGTCCCGCAATAACTCGAGGTCCTTTATCGCCGTCTACAACCCAGCCCAACCCAGCAGGACGCCGGGAATGAGAGGAATTCATATCAGCACAACCTGCAGGCACGAGGTAGAGTCCGAAACTCAATTCTGCGCTCCCACCCACCTCGTAACGTTTCATGCCGATAAGCATTTTCGCGCGACGATAACGAACAAGCGCATTTTCCGGGGAGAGCGTCACCGCTTCGTCGAATAGCGCTAGCGCGGCAATTCGATCCCCTCGGCGTTCAACAGCCTGCAAATGGATAGCCGGTCAGCGGCACGGAATCAGAGACACGACGAGAACGACAGCAGGCGCCTAAAGGCCTCAGCTCGCGTGATCGCCCAAACAGAGCAACGCACCATTCCTACGCAGCCCAACAAAACCGCGTTGTTGGGATGGATCTCCGCCGCCTTCCGATAGTGGTATTCCGCCATTCGAATCTTGCTCATTCGAAGATAGCACGTTCCCAGTCCGTACCTACACCCCCCACGCCTATCAGATTCCTTCGCATCCGAGAGTACACGCGTCGCGAACACGCACCACGCATTATAGTGCCGCGCGTCCGCCCGAAGGGCCATTTGGAACGAAAGAATGGCCTTGTTGACGTCCTCGTCAATGGTCTCGTGCCCAGCAAGTGTGAACGCGTACGCGCACGTTGGGTCCAGCTGCTGAGCTCGCCGAAAACATGTCAGCGCCTGCGCGCGTTCTTTTTGCAATGAAAACGTGTTCCCTATCGCAATCCATGCTTGTGGGGACCGAGGATCTATCGAGATGAGCTCTTGCGCGAGGTACGACAGCTGCACAGTGCGCTGCAAATGCCATAATAAGGTGGAGTACACCTCCATATCCCATAATCGGTATGGTTCCAACGCCCGTACCGCCTGGAATGCACGTTCGGCCTGACGTGTAGCGAAGCGTGAGTGACGACGGGGGCGAGCTGCATGATCAGATACGTACAGCAGTGTAATCTGTTCTTTCGTAATGCGCCCTCCCGACCATGGCCATCACGTACGGGGACCGTTGGTGGACATGTGGGAGCTTGTCCAATTCGTTCATGCAAAGTGTCGTGTCGTACATCGCCAACGCACGAGTGGCGCTCGCAAAGAGTCGCATAAGGTCGTAGATATATTGATCTGCCAATTCTGCGTCGTAGGCCTCTTGAGCTGCCTGCTCGTGAGTGGCTGTCCAATTACTTGGTGCGGGAGAATGCTCCGAGCGTGGTGATTGGGTTTGCGACTGGGGCGATTGGGATTGGGCTGCATCTCCGCTTGGGGCTGGATCATCATCGATGTCGGTGTCGATCGAATGTGAACGTGTGCGTGCAGGCTGGCGTCGTCTATCTCTCACTGGCGGCGGCTGAAAGAGCGAATGAACGTATATGAGCATACGCGTCGCACGGATGATAGCGCAAGATGAACCTTGCTGGTTATTGACGTCTTACTGCCTCCACTCAGAAGGCGTGCACTGCGTCGTGTCCCCATTCCCATTTCTCGCTCCGACTTGGCAGCACCCGTGGTTGCATTCCTGGAGGACGCCGCCACAGACTGAGGACGGCGACCGGCAGATGATGAGAAGAGATTAACAAGGGTCAAGGCCGGGCGTGCGCGTGCCTTTTTCGAGCGAGCATCGTCCAATGCCGCAGACGAGGCGGGGGCTTTGGATGGCTTGGATGGCTCCCCAGTGCGTTGTCGCGCACTCGATCGGAGCTTTTTCTGTGCAGGTCCAGCTTCGTCGGCGGATGACAATGGGCGTGAATTCTGACTTGGAGGCGCTCGTGCTCGGTGGTGAGCTTGCAGAAGAGAGACTTCGGGTCCAAATGTGAAGGAATCATTCGTGACTCTGAAGCGAATGCATCAACATACGGCTCTTGCGTGTACATGAAACTGTCAGAAGCTTACATGGAATCTCTGGGCGCGACAGCTCCGAGGCGGAAGGGCTGGACCCGGAAAAGATTGTTTGAGGTGCCGACATCTGGCGTGAAAAACCCCGCGCCAGTCGCCACGGGTACTGGTGGCGGTGGCGGTATCTTGAACGGTATTGGCGGTTCATCGTGAGGTATCCGTTTTACGGGTGCTGGTCGGGGAGGGAAAAGTTCTTCGATTTCTGGGACGACACCTGCAAACGCGTCGTGAGCGCAAAGTAGAGAATTTACGAAGTTGCAAGTGCACACCTAAGCTGCAAAGTCCCTCGAAGGCCTCCCACAATAATGGGTTGAGTGCCAGCGCTTGCCGCAGACTCGTGCGTGCGTGGTCGGGCAAATTGCCTTTTAGCGCCTGCAAACCTGCACGACAATGAAAGACCGCTTCCTCGGGAAAACCACGCGCGTTGCGCTGTCCCATTGATACTGTCGATACAGGAGAACAACATCGACACGCCTGTCAGTCGAGCATTCAACGCGTGCACAATGCAGAGAAGACACGCACGAGATGGTGTGTACCCCGGGTCCTTCAGACTCTCCTCAAAAGCTTCGCGTGCCTGCCTATGCCTGCCGAGGGTGGATAAGCACTTGCCCTTGATCTCGGAGCAACCACCACATCGCTCATCCTGAGGCACGAGGACGAGATGCATTGCCGAGTGTGTTTGGCCGGCACGGAGAAGAGCAGTGGCATATACGTGTCGCGCGTCGTGGTTGAGGGCGTCAAGTGCATAGTACCGTTCCGCGTAGAACAGGGCAGTCTTGTGGAGATCCGCGTCGAGACATGACCAGACGAGCGAGCCGAGACGTTGGTTGAGGTGTGGGATGAAGGACGGGTTGGTGTCTTGTTGCATAGATCCGACCTAGGGCATGGGGGTAGATGTAGAGTCGGCTGGGTCGTTCTGCTCGTTAAAAACGCGGGAGGCAGCTGATGAACAGCGGCGAAGCGGTGAAGTAGAGATCAAAGTTGTGGACGAGGACGGCCTTCGACTCGCCCCAACCCAACTCGGTTCACATCACGTGACGGTGGCCGCGCGTCGCGTCCTTTCCCGGGCCCTCGCTCGTTCAGAATCACAGTCGTTCGACGTTCACCCGACCGCTCTTTAGGCGGTCAGAGCGGAGACCGAGGACACCAGCAGCACATGTACACATACTTCCCCATTCGAGACTGGCGGAACATTGTAAATTAGAACCAGATCGGCGGACAAAGTGATGCATTATTTTTGCTCGTGAGAATGTACATTCTAGTCCAGATGATACTACGCTTAGTGCCCATGGCCGTCGTCCCCCTTTTGCTCTTAAAGTTCAAATGTGATTTCGATGAGCATGTCTCCGTGAGAGAGGAGGATTTGCACGTACCTGGAACGCACTCGATCGCGTCGTCTATGCGCAACAAAGAGACCGCTGCTTCATACGCTGACTTCAGGCTGCGAACTTTGCTGACTGTTGGCTCCAAAACGCCTGCGGTCACGTTGTCTCTGACCTCGCCATTGAGCAAGTCCAGGCCGTAGCGCAAAAGCACCTTCTTCGGATCACCTGCGGGTGCGTTCTGTGCCGCGTTGTGGTAAGAGCGCAATTTCGCAACCAACTCCGTCGAGTCCTTTGCCGCGTTAACTGCGAGCGTCTTCGGGATGACAAGAAGAGCGCTGGCGAACTCGGCGATCGCGAGTTGCTCGCGCGACCCCTGGGAACAAAGTCAACAACAAACGCTATACTTGTCAAGGAAAGACGCTCACCAGAGTAGTCGCGAAGTTCTCTAGATAGATGCTCAAGGCAGACTCAACGGCTCCTCCACCCGGCACCACATACCCACTCTCCAGCGTGCGCTTGATTACCGACAGCACGTCATGCAGCGCCCTCTCCATCTCGTCCAACATGTAGTCATTAGCACCGCGCAGGATGATCGAGGCCGAGCTGACGACCTTGGTCCCCTTCACCAGGATGAGCTCATCGTCCGAAATGCGCTCTTGGACAACTTCATCGGCCGTCCCGAGATAGCTCGCCTCGAACGTCTCTTCGCCCTCCAGGTTTGCGAGGCTGGACACTAGTTGCCCTCCCGTAGCCCTCGCGATCCGACGCAGGTCCTCCTTCCTACAACGACGCACGGCCATCGCCCCCGCCTCGACGAACTCTTTCAGCGCCAAGTCATCGATTCCCTTCGTCGTGAGGACAACATTGGCACCAGAGGCAAGAACCTTCCTGATCCTGTCCAAGGTTATTCCCGCCTCACTGAAAGCTGTTAAGTAAGAGTATTATAGGCCTAAGGAATGGCGCACCGTTTCCGGATCTCTTCCAACTGCTCCGGGTCATCCACAAGGATCTGAACGCCAAGCTGCATGCGCGTCTTCCGCAAATCGATGTCCAGGCAAGCAATTTTGGCATTGGTTATCCGCGTTTTCATAGCTAGGGGAGCAACTTTCAGCCACGTACAACAATAACAGGCGTTAGCACATACCTTGACTAGGCGACGGTGCAGTTGAGAGCGTATCCTTTTACAAAGATGGATTCTCGTGCACTCCGCCCATGCGCCTTGAGGACATTGACAGCCTTGACGGGGTATTTCGTCTCTCCGCGGGTGTTTGTTGTCTTCACAGCAAGCATCGCATCCACAGCCATGGGCGCAAACAGGTCATCGTCCCTGATAATGTTCCTTCACTTACATGATGCCTAAAGCTAATGAAGTACTCACCCTCCGATGATTTTGCTCGACATGCTCGTCTTGGCTGCATTTATCAGCGCATCCCTCCCTAACGTGTCGACCTTGACGCTCAGCTGATCTTGCATGAATTTGACCGCTTCGCGGCACGCAAGACGATAACCAGTGATGATAGTCGTTGGGTGGATCTTGGCCTTGACGAGTTCGTTCGCGCGCCGGAGGAGTTCGGCGGCGACGATCACGACTGAGGTTGTACCATCGCCGACCTCCTTGTCCTGCTTTTGTGCAAGGTCGACGAAAATACGACCAGCTGGGTGCTCGACAGAGATCATAGAAAGGATGGTGGCCCCGTCGTTGGAAATGGTGACTTCCTACGCGCCGAGTTAGTACGAGTATGATCGGGATAAGGAAAAGTGGGAGGCGCACTCCTATGTTATCCACGAGCATTTTATCGAGGCCGAGGGGGCCTAGAGAGCTTTTTACGATGTTGGCGATGGTCTGGGCGGCTACAACTGTACGAGGATCTTCAAGTTGGAGAAGGTCGACAGGTCAATCGGAGGGACGTGCGCACCATTCTGATCACGGATATCCTGGCCAGAGACTCTGTCCCCGCCTAAAAATGCTCCTGCTCTCGGATCGCGCTGGAACATGCTCATAAGGGGCGATGCAGGGGAGGGTAAAGGGAGAGGTGAACTGGAAGCCGCGAGTGGAACGCGTCTGCGCGTACGAGCCCATATGCTTTATCGTGGGAAATGGTTGACTTTTCCAGCGATCCCCTCGTCTTTTGGACCCGACGACAATCTTCGAGTTGCTCTTCCATCTACTTACCCAACTTTCAAATATGCTCATTCCCTGAAAACAACAAGAGTCAGACGTGCACCTCTCAGCCGTGTAACTTTCCAAATCTTTCCTAGCAACACGATGGCGCGACGTCGACTCTCGAGGAAACTGCAGGGAGCTGTGGCGTACCCGCTTTCTGATACTCATCTGATATTACGATGCTCCACGCTATGAGGCGAGTATCGTAAGTACAAAGTATAACAAGGTTACGTACAGGTTCGAACGATATAACTTACTTGTGCAGACCGGTACTTATTTAAGTACGCGACACCTGGTCTCGCCTGGCCCGCTCTCTTTCTTCCCTCTTTCCTCATCGCCACCAGACCTCCTCAACATGGCACAGCCTGTCAACATCATCGACTCTAGTTTCTTGTCTATTTTTGAGGTGCTTCCCAGCGAACAACAACGTCAGGCCATCGATGCGCTCAAAACATACAGGGAAAGAGTCAAGAACGGTACGGACGCAGAGCGCCGGGCCATGGGACTCTCTGCTGCAGGCTCAGGCAGCCAAGCGGAGGTCGACAAGCAGATAGAAGTCGCTCTCGACACGATCAACTGGCAATTGTGTCAGTGCCACCGTGTGCGTCCTTCTCCTTCTCAGTCTCTTTCATTTTTTTGTCTCTCCGTACATCTTACGACAACCTGACAGTATTCTAAACCCAGTCGTATGACTGAAGCAGAACCCTATATACGAGCCGTCCTCGCTCAGTACGATAAGAAGCACAAAGATGGGTCGAAAGACGCGACGCCGATGCTCTACCTAGCCGTCGCCCTTCACGGGACCCCCGGAAAAGAAGAGGAGGCTTTATCTCTTCTCAATGACGGCCTCGGTTCCAACTCTAATTCGAGTCCCGGTCCAAACACGTTCCTTTGGGCCCAAGCAGCCATCAGCCGGATGTTGCGACGCGTGAACCGAGTGGATGAAGCTTCGTGTGGGTAACCTTTTCTCGAGGTCACATCCTGGATCTTATCGCGTAAATAGGAATTGGATCCTTGGCCATCCCTATGCCATGCCCCCGAGCAAACTACGCCAGATCACAGACGACATCGCGGACCCGGAGGCACCCAACTTCGTCTTTGAGCATCCGGAGGTGCAGAAACTGCATAGCAACACCATCGAAATGCCCGGCATGGGAGGTTTTTCTAGCATGATGATGATGACCCACTGATGTGTTGTATCGCGTTGTTCACCTTTCTTGCATCTCGCACTTAACAGTGTCGCAATTCCAGATGTCTGTGTACCAGTATCCAATATACTTACATGTCTGCACCGCTACATAAATTTCGAACACCGTTTGATCGTAGTGACTACCGTATCCTCGCCCAATCCTACAAAATGTCATCGAATAAGGCGATAGACGGGTTCGGAATGGTGACGTTCAAAAAATCGGCGGGCGGCTTCTTGCGCTGGCTCTGGCCCGTCGAGGGTCGCGAGCATCCGCCCTCCTTCGATGGCCCCTTGTTCGTCTTTGCGTGCACCTGTGCAAGGCCTCGCATTAGTACATAATCGGCACATTATACTAGAATAGGACTCACGACCTTGGGTCCCGACCCCCGACATCTTGACGCAAAGAACAATCCGTCAACGTCACCATCCTGCGTTCGACGTATGTCTGCACAATCCAGGGTTTTGCTGCCGCGGTGGGGGTTCCGCCTTCCCTGGACAGTACAGTCCGCGCTTATCCTGCAGTGCTCGACCACGTCTGCTCGCTGGGGGAACCCGCGTACCGGGGCAATAGGCTTGGTGATGCGTGGTACGAACGTGCTAACACTGCCGACGTTCAAGTCCGGTGTAGCCACCGCATCACGAAAGAGATCTGTGATAATAGGGCTACGCTGCGATCCCGCGCTCCGAAAAGGATTCCGAATAGTGATAGATTTAACGGCGTGAAGGATGGATGGGTGTCCGCGATGTTTGGAGGAGGGTGGAGGGTGTGCATTTGTATGGGGATTGGGGAAGGCCTCGTGCTCAGATTTGGATGCGGATGTGGTGGGGGGTGAACCAGGGTGGACGATGGATGATGATGATACCCGAGAGGGGAGAGAGGGCAAGCGCTGCTGGGTTCGTTCAGTCATTGGAAGTTGAGCACCGGAGATGGGGTGAAGAGGCCTCATTGTGATGGTCGCCTCACAGTGCTCGAGTTCCTGTGCTTGTGCCTTCTCCCATTCCTACTACAACGTGATAAGAATGGTGTGGAAAATGGTGAGAATAAGGACGGGTCCATACCACGTAGTCCTTCCCCGTCTTCCCATCCTCACTGGGGGTAGCCGAGCCAACGAGTGTCAGTTGTGAATGGAGCCATGAACCGTTCTAAGTGGCACCATTGAGCGCAGTGTACGAAGAGGCATCATAGACACATACTGGAGCTGCCAGAGCATCCTGCGGGTGCGGCGGAAGGCTTTTGGTGTAGGCGGCGGCGATGGAGTTCATGAGAAGGTAGTCGTATGGAACGTTGTGGTAAGAGAGGCCGATACGTGGGTTCGCGCTCACTTAGAGTCTAGGGGCACTACGGTCTGAACTAGAACGATGTCTGAGGAACTCGAGCAGGCGACGAATGGTCTGAAACATGCGTACCTTTGATCAGTCAACCAAACAAACCCTCGGTTTTACGTATATCCAATTAAAGGGCAGGCTGTCGGCCATCGTTTATTAGGACGAAGAATGGACTTTAATCCAATGTCGAACTGCACTGGGCATGGGACAGGCCGACGATTGGCCTTTGTTGCCTGTGTCGTCGTACAAGCTTTGACAACACGCGTAAAGCTTTCGCATGTGATCCTCGCACTTCTCTGGGTTGTAAGTGTTGCTGGAAAGACAGTTTTGGAGGCTACAAGCTGGTAGAACAAATGATGTTGAGACGAGTAATAGTACGCAAACGTTTCTGGCCACGTTAAGATCTCGGAGAGAGCATACCTTCAGCCTGACACGGTGGACTTGAAGTCTACGTCATCAGAAAGTTATGCGCTGTGCCTTCCAACGTCAGAACAAATAAAAAGATACATACCTTTGACATGAATTTGAATGTTAGCACAGAGTAAGTATGTAGTACGTGGTCGAACCAAGCACCTATTCCGTTCGTACGCTACCGTCTCGGACTATTCCGAGATTAGCCCGAACGAGCGAATTCGCGAATCGTCCGCCACCGACGTCGACATTTGACACCTCTGACGCCAATTCACCTCGGTTTCACCTCTAAATATCTCATGTTCTTCCCAAATATATCTTTCAACAGCGATGTCTACACAAGAACTTGCATACATACATGGCCCGGGGAAGGCGAGGATCAAGCCAAGGAAACGTTCATAGGAAGAGATGGATGCACCGCCGTCGAGCCTTTGACCGAAGGTGTGATGAACCCGCCGAACTTCCAAAAGATCTCTTTCTTGGAGAGCTCAAACTTGAACGTAGCAAGAAGCTGAGCCAGAACCACTTCTGAAAGAGAGGAGAATGACGATCAGCAATGCGGGGTCGAAACGCAGGATGAGTCGTGACGCACTCATTTCGAGCTGAGAAAATTTGAACCCGCTGAGTATTAAGGAAAGATTCCATGATTTAACACAGACTTTAGCGGGGTACGAAGCGGATAACTCACATGCAGGCACGTCCACCACCAAGAAAGGTCAATCTGCCCGGCAAAATATGAGAATGTGGGAGTGGAAAAGGAGGAAGACCACCTACGTATTAGCGTAGACACCCGGGATCTTCGCATCTGTAACGCTCTCTGGCAGATGGCTCAGCCACCGTTCGGGCTTCCACTCCAGAGCGTCCGGACCCCATATAGAGGGATCACAGTTGACGCCGAGGATGTTAATCATGATCGTGGTTCCGTTGGGAACGAAAAGCTCGTGGAGGTCTTCGCCGTTATTGCTCTTGATCGGCTTGTCTAGTGGCACAACCATGTCTTTGCGAGAGCTGAGGGGGAAATCATGAAAGTGAGCACGAAGGACCGCAGCAGCGGAAGATTGCGTACATCCGGTTCTGGAAGTGTATGGGCGGATACCTTGGAGATATCAGAGCATGAAGCCGACTGCCAAGACAAACTGACGCACAAACGAAGGCTCTCGCGGCATACCGCGTCCAGGTAGGGAAGACCAACGAGATCGTCGTATTCCAGCTGACCCTTTTCACTTTCGACCTTCCTCAGCTCCGCCCGTAACTTCTCTTGGGCCTCTGGATGCTGCGCCAGCAAGTGCAGGATACGGGCGAGCGCGTTGGATGTTGTGTCCGAGCCTGCGAACACCAGCGCGTTGAGCTGTGCGAGCAACTCATTGTCGGGAAGACGGTCTTCCTCGGGGGCCAAGAAGTTCTCTTTGACTACACGATACACACGAGTAAAAAGGACTGGGTAGAGGAGAGCTGTGCCACGTACGGAGAATACTCATGATGTCGCGACCTTCTCCGACCTGGTTCACAAGTGCATTATCTCCCTCCAGAAAAAGTGCTTTCTTGCGCTCCCAAACGCCTTTCGATTCAACATGCATCGTGTCCACTATACCCATCATGTGGTGCAGCGTACCCCAGGGGAGCATTTTGGCGAAACGGCTCAGGACACGTTTGGGCGTGGCCTTGACTAAACCTGACGGGAAGAGTGCCCCGAACTTCATGAGCTGAGAAAAAGTAGGACTGTCGGCCCGATGAAAAGACCTTGATTAGGAAAAAAAGAGGGAGAGGGAGAGGCGTGCCATACTGACACGAATTCTTCCACAGCGCGACAGTATTCATGCTTGTGACTGTCAAAAGTGTTGAAAGTGTGGCCAAGACCCGCTTGTGCCATGACTTCGAGCGCTAGCCGACCCATCCAATCCACCATGTCGATCTCGTGAGGGCCGTCGGACACTTGCTTACGGAGAATGCCTTGTAACTGAACGCAGGATTCATTTTTATGGCAGAGAGGGAAAGGGTTATCAGAACTTACCTGAAGAGTAAGGGACTGGAAGATTGGGATGAGCCTTCTCATGTGGGCGATTGAAAACACGGGGTTCAGAAGCTTGCGTTGTTTGCGATGATGAGTACCTGCAGTAGTGAGATTAAGACAATGGTAAGCGTTCGCTGAATATATGTCAACATACCAAGAGTGGAAAATAGACTCGTTCCAAAAATTAGCCTGTTTCCTCTACGGGGAACAAATTCAGTAAGTCAGATGAGTCAAGGAAGGGACGAGACTGCTACGTACTCGACGAAGAAACTGGTTTCTTCAAAAACGTACTGTTCCTTGGTGAGGATAAGAGACAAGGCCTTTGGGTCGGAGATAACTAGCAGGGTGTCCTGTGAAAACCGTCAGTAGGTCTGGGAGGTCCGCAATTGTCAATTGGTGACCGAACTCCGAGGAAACCATGCAGCTTGACGACTCTCCCGTAAGTGTCCATAATGTGTTGATGAAAGGGACCGGAGTTGATGCTGGACATCTGTAGCATATTTCCTGCGCAGAAGCGTCAGGGAAAAATTACAGGCAAATGAAGATCACTGTAGAGCCTACCAGCGACGAATGATGCGTTAGATGGCCCAGGAATATTGCGAAGAGTCCAGAACCTTGCTGCTCGTTTTATGAGGAACGACACCAAAATGACAAGGTAGATGCATGTCAGTCCTTGGGCTGCAAGAAGGATCATTATAGAAAGATGGGATGCCTGGGTAGTGAGGACGATGTAGATACAACTCACCCGAACGAGCTGTCCCATATATACTTATCCTTTGAATGGGCTTCAACGGCCGCCGTTTCGGGCTTCCCACAATCGCAGGGACCAGAAGGACGAGTCAGGCCGATCTCATTGATAGGAGGACGAGTCAGGCCAATTCTATTGCGAACCACTGGACACGTAACATAAGCTGGTGACACGCCCGTCTGTACGGATACATGTGTTATGTAAAGGAGGATGTGCGGACCTATGGGAAAACACACAAGGCGCCAGCGTATCGCAGTGTCAGTGATGATCAAGTTGCAAGACACACCTAGTAAGTCGTGGCGCGTCAGGACTCAGGCTCCAGCCGGTTGAAAACGAAAACAGGGAGAGAACATACTGAAGTTTAGAAGCACGCGTCAAGTATCGAGTATCGAGCACTCGCCGCTCAGTACCAAATCCCGAAATGAACCAAAAGGAGGGGATGGATGGATTTTGCTTGAGTTGAAGCCGACGTACGTCATACTCCAGGGATTGCGCGCAGACCTCAAGTGTCGTAAGGCTGAGCCATTCCAAGAGACTCTCCTTTTGGAAAAAGGAGGCATCCAAGACAGCCGAAATAGCCTCAAGAGCTGCACTAGGAGTGGAACAAAAATAAGGGCAATAGCTTACAGGCCAGCTACGAGCGGGAGATGAAGGTCAGCTCAAAGAGTGCACATAATGTAAGTAGCGCGTTTCTGCTTCGACTGTCATCATGAAACCCTTCCACAACCCTTCCCTCCCAGATACTTACCTCTACACGCTGCTCTCGACCGTTATATGCACATCGTAGACCTCTGATATCTATTCGCGCGGACGATACTTCCTCTACTGCCGAGGTCGAACGCGAAATTACCTGTCGCCGCCAGTAGTAATGCCACCCCTCAGACTCCCCAGACCTGACAAGCCCCCGGCCGCCGTCATCACCTCCGAAACAGCTTCACCTCTGTAAAGGCTTTGTTTACCTCAAGACGAACTCCAAGCGTCTCCTCTAAGAGCAATACCTACGCCTCAGACCCCCAGGTCAACTAACCTTTGCCCCAGATGCAACACCTTGCCTTCTACGCACCCTGATGAGAGGATCCCGAGGTACGAGGGTTGACTCCATCGACGTCTGCTTTAGGAGACTAACGCACCCCCGCGCTCTTATAAGTAGAAGAACCGGTAAGAAACGAGTAAAGAGTACAGAATAAGCGTACAATGTGCTCCATAAATGAAGAACAGGAATAGTCCGGATGCCTGATCCATCGATGAACAGCAAGATAAACAAAGACACGCTCAAAATAAAACAAGGACCACGATCATCAAAGCCCGTACGCCAACACCCAGTCGCGCGCCTGCCCAGTCGAGATTCGAGAACAAGGGATATCTGCCGAAGGGGGCAAACAAGGACGGAAGTACAAGGTATCGCCAGGACAGGCTTGACGGCACACGACCACGCAGCGATCGACGAGTGCAAAAGGAACAAGGACACTTTGGCGAAGGTGGGGGTATAAAAAGGCATACCCCAGCATCACCGTCTTGTTCGCCCATTTTTCTTCCCCTTCCTCTCCTTCCTCTCCTTCTCATCATTCTTGAACACTTTCCTATCTCGCTGCTTCTGATCATCCCGCTTTTCGTGGACCTTGCGATGGCGAAGGACCGAATCGTTCCATGGGACCTTGCGGCATCCTTCACTAGCAAAAGGGCATGACACGGTGTCAGGTTGGAACTCGGGATACGCCTGGCGGAACGAATGGTGGGCGGCAGCCGAGACGGTCTTGAGGTGGCGAACCATGTCGCAGGGACGATTGAGCTTCTTATAGCACACGGGACGACGGTCCCTAGTATCTCCACGTGTACCGGGGCGGGGGATTCTGGCAGCTCAGCCGACCCACTATTAAAAGCGACGTGGGGCGAGAAGCCCTCCCTCTTGCTCCCCCTCCACAGATTTTAATAGGGGGGTGGGCTGAGTCTCCGAGAAGGCCCGACCCTGAGGTGACGCAGAGCTAGACTCTGCAGTCGTGAGGAAGTCATAAAGGGACTCCTGACTTGGCCACGAACTCGTGCGTCAGTTGTTGGCCGTTTGCTCGGAAGAGCGCATCTGCTGCACCGGCGGCGCCTGAAGGGTGCTGTCCGTGACGGAGAACTTTGAATATGTGTTGAGCCCAAAGTACGGGCCATCGGTGGCCGACACGCCGAAGAGGGTCTGGTCGTGCGCCGCACGCTTGGATGGACGTAGATCTACCTGGTCCTCGGGCTCTCTTTTGCTCCTCTTTCCGAGTGTCAATCCTCGAGCGGACGCTGATGCACCTCCATAGTTGGACGGTCCCGGTTCAGAAGGCGGTGATGATCGCCGGCCGGACCTCGAGGTTATCCTCCTGCTTCCAGCCCGAATCGAGTGGTCTCGTGTCGCCCGCGCAGCGTATCTCTGCACTTGCTCGACACCTGCGAGGACGGCCTCACCGCCCGCAGGTGAAGTGGCGTCATAGGCACGCCGAAAGAGGCCGAGCGGGTTTGCATCGAACAGGTCGATGTTGGATGGCTGGTGCATCTGCAGCGCCATAGAGGCTGTCGGTGGAGTTACAGTGGGCATGTCGAAGACCCTAGGGTCGATGTAGGTGGACGTGGTGTGAAGTGGGAAGGCCTGTACATGAGCCGATGTGTTGGTGAGCCGCTGTCCAGTAAAGTTGGGGGTAGCTGCCGTGGGAAGCGGTAAGGCGGGAGGGGAAGGATGGGACCACGTCGAAAGAGCGAGCTCCAACTGATTCGGTGAGCCAGAGGAAGAAGTGATGTTGCGACATCGCGATGAGAGAAGAGCACGGTCACGATAAGATGGGTTAATTGTCAAGTGCAGGGGAAATATGGGGGCGACGACAAGCTATTCGATCCCTCGAATTCTACCTTTTGTACTGCTCGTCTACGAGGCATCTTTGTTCCCTTTTCACAGCGACGCTCTTGCCTCGTGTTGCGGCCAAAGCGTTGACATCTAGATTCTACGCTCGGCGGGAGACACCACCACAGCTGCTCCTCGCGACCTCGCGTTCATCTCGCGCTCACCTTCTACTTCGGGATCCAAAGCGTTGCCACACGGCTCCGCGCGCTGAGGCGTTTGGAACGTTTTGAGAAGGAGGCTCGACCCGGCAGTCCTCGACTCGGAGCAGCGCTTTGACCGTGCACGCGTTACCGGTGAGGAGAAAGAAGAACTAGAAGCAATTTGAGAGGACCTGTCTCTCAAATGACGCGTTCTACCTCGAGTTCTGTGTGGACAGGGTCAGGAGGCGGCAAGGTAGAACGCGTCCACATCGCTGCCATGACCGTGGTGCGACGCCGCCTGGTCCCCCCTGGCAGGGACAAGGCGGTAAAAGATGAGAGGACAATGTCTTCTTATACTGGACGTTTCAATATTCGCCAAGCGGTAGATTTGAAGCCCAGTCTCCCAGGAGCCCATCGTCACGGTACGGTGGAATCACCGCGTCAAGTCCATCGTCAAGGTCAGGGAACGGAAAGTATGGTAACCGGACAGAAGGAAGCGTGAAGGAGGGACTCAATCTGATTGCAGAGACGCGGTTGTGAGAACTCGCGTTGAAGGGGGGCAAGCCCATGAAGAACCGACCATACCAGCGGGCTCACGCAGCTTGCACCTGCCGCTAACAGTTATAAGAGAGGGGAGCCAGACATGCTAATAATCAGCGGTGAAGCCGTTTTTAGGAGGGGGGCCGTCGTCCAGTCGACGGCTCTTCTCGGTAGACTAGCCGTGCTACGTCGCTGGCTGTGCGCGGAGGGCTGACTCGAGCTGCAGCCGGTTCGCGCCTCCCCAGGCTCCCACGCACCACTTGGGGTCCAAGTGATGGTGGTCAGAGAGCCTCCACTTGACCGTGTGCGACGCCGCTCCTCCGGCCAGGACATGCGTAAAGACTGAGAGAGACATGGTCTCTTTACTGTTCAATATCGGCCAGCGATAGAGTCTCCAGGGCACCATAGTGCAGGTCGGTGGCGATCTCGTCACTCGCCCCAAAGGCGGAGTTCTTTTTTTCTCTCATTTGCAATTAAGTCTAGTTAGGTTTTACGACTATTCCCTGCTGCTGTTTATCGTATGCGCCTGCTTCTGTGCGCAATCCAGTCTATCGGTATTCTGAATGGGCTGTGAGTCCGATCCTCATTATGAATAAGCCAAAGGCTCGTGTCTCGTCGATTCCTCCTTCTCCCCCTCTGCTGGCTCCTATCCGCCCAACCAACGGTCGAGGAGCGTCGGTGCTCTCGGTGGTTGCGCCTTTCGGCGTCGCGCTCGCGGCCTGCTCCCCTGGGTCCTTCCCTCCTCCGTTCGGTCGCGGGAGATCCTCTTATATCGTCCAGCGACAAGAATGGAAAGATCAAATCATTGTATGTATGTATGAGGAGAAATCCCATTGTCTACAGCTCTAGATCTGTTAGGAAGCTCAAGCTCAAGATCAGCCTCATTCCGAACTTGAAGGCACTGCGTTACCGCGTCCCTAACAGTAACACTCGCTCGCTCTGCACTGTGCACAGGTCGCTGTCGGTGGCCGATTGGGTGGCATCTTGGACCTCGTCTGGGACTCGAGCCGTTTAGCCCAAGACCAGATGAAGATGAAGATGCGGACCGCTCTCTGGCAAGTCCCTCGGTCCGGCTGGAGATATCGTTTCGGATACCCTGAACGCTCTCGTCGACGAACACGCAAGCCGCTCAAGCACGAGCAACAAAACCACCCCAACACGTATAACGGCGCAGCTACAGCCCAACGCATAAGATTCCATCCAAGCCCAATTACTTACGATACTGACGACGAGTACGCGCTCTATCTATACCAAGCCCCATACATGCTACACACCCTCCACCACATCCCCCGACCTCACCCAATACGCAAGCAATATGTACACTACTTTATGTATAAACAAGAAAACCCGAGAACGAGCACAACAAGCGAGCAAAAAAAAAACCCCCAGGCGGCACGCATAAAGACAGCGATATGCAGAAGACACGAACCCCCGCGCACGACGCGCTCACGGATTCGCAAAACACCAGATCCGCACGTCCCCGTCGTCCCCGCCAGACACGATCGTGTCCTCCCCGAGCGCAAGGCACGTCACCGCGCCCGTATGCCCCACCAGCGTCGCGACGCACTGCCCGTCCTCCCGACTCCAGACCTAAGCCCGCCGCCATCAGCGCCCAACCCTCGAAGGAAGAAAAGAAAGGAAAATGAAGAAAAAAGAAACACACACCTTGATCGTCCGATCGTGGCTCGCGCTCACCAGCCGCATCTTGTCGCACGCGACCGCCCACACCCCCTCGATATGCCCGAACAGCGTCCGCACCACCTTCCCCGACTCGATATCCCACATCTTCACCGTGTTGTCCAAACTCCCCGACAGCAACATCGGCTGGCCGCTCGCCCGGCCCCCCTCCTCCTCCGTGCCCGTTCCCGTGCCCGTCGTCGTGCTCATGGCAGGGAACTCAGAGCCCTCCCGCATCGACTCCTGAATCGCCTGGTATCCCGGATGGTTCGACGGAAGCTCGGGCGAGCTGGCTGGCGCGCCGCCGTGGTGCGCCGCGTCGACGTACATGAGCTTCACGCTCTGCACCTGGCCTATATGCCCCAGATACTGCCTCACGCACGTCCGCAGCGTCAGATCCCACAACCGGATCGTCCCGTCGTCCGACGCCGAAAACAACATCTTCCCCGGATCGACGGAGGACGACGAGGACGACGAGGACGAGGATGGGGACGAGGACGGGGACGGAGGCGACGCCGCGGTGTCCCACAGCTGCACGGCGTTGACCCAGTCGCGGTGCCCGCGCAGCGTGAAGCACTCGCCGTTGCGGAAGTTCCACACCTTGACGGTCTGATCGACCGAGCCGCTCGCGAGCACGTTCCGATCGAAGTGGAGGCAGATCACGCCGTCGGTGTGCCCCTCGAGCGTGCGTATGCACTTGCCCGTGCGCCAATTCCACACCTTGAGCGTGTGGTCCATGCTGCCGGTCACGAGCTTGACCTCGTCGAACTGGAGCGCGCGCACGGCGCGCGTGTGCCCCTTCATCGCGATGATCTCCTCCCCGCTCTCGATGTTCCACACGCGCGCGGTGCGGTCGTACGAGCCCGTGATGAGGATCGGGAACGCGGGGTGGGTCATCGTTTCGCTGAACTGGAGACACATCACGCCGTCGGTGTGGCCCTTGAGGATGCGCACCGAGCATCGGCCGCGTCGCCAGTTCCGTTCGACCTTGAGCCGCTCGGAGTAAACGTCCTTCCACGGTCGGGTGACGCACGCAGATGAAGGGACGGGCGCGGATAGGGAGATAGGGCGTTGGAGAAGAGCGGGGTCCGTGAGGGATTCTGATCGCGATACGAGGGCGGGACGGGAAAGGTCGGAGGGCAGGGGGGTGACCGTGGGTGTTTGACGGGGAGATACGAGGAGCGGGGAGAGGTCTGCGACGCGGGCTTCCGACCTCTGGCGCTTGGGGGCCGGCGGGGAGGGGTCGTCCTCCAGTTTACGCTTGCTGGATGACGCGACCAAGGACGCCGCAGGGCCCGGGGACGGGGAGGCGGACGGGAGGACGGCCGTGCGCCTGCGTTCGAGGACGGGGAGACCCCATCCGCATTTTTGACACTTGGTCCCGATATGCTGTTCGCAGATCCCGCGCCACAGGATGTCGTCGTCCGCGAGCCCCCGCCACCTCCGACTGACCTGGGCGGCGCGACAGAGGGAGGTGGCGTCGAGGTGGGCGAGGATCTTGAGGGAGACCTCGCGGGGGAAGGCGGCGAAAGGGTCGATCCGGATCAACTGATTCAATTGGTCGGTGAGGAGGGACAGTTGGGAGAAGCAGCACATGGTGAGAATGCCGCGGAGGATGAGTTCGCGGCGGGGATGGGGCGAGGAGGAGAAGTTGGACCAGATGGCGTTCACCACCTCGCGTTCTTCCACCGGCAGGGCGTCCAGGGCCTATGCGATACCGGTCAGCATGCAGAACGAACGGGTGCGACAGCGGAGAAAAACGGACTTGTTGCAGCTTCAGGTTGGTTCCCTCGTCCGCCATCCTCTGATGGCGAACGCAAAGCTTTCGGGCAGGAGGCTGGGCGGGGGCCTCCACGACGGCTTCCGTGCGCTCGTGCTCGTGCTCGTGAGGCTCGTGCTCCTCGACCACGGATTCTGATTTGACCTCCCACTTGGCGGGGACATCCTCCGCGGCGAGGGTGGGGACGTCGAAGGTGGTGCTGGTGGGTGGGGGAGAGGGGGACCTGAAGGAGGAAGTGGGATCGGCGAGCCTGGCGGGGGGTAAGGTGTCGCAAAACTCCTGCTGAGAAGCGAAGCGAGCGGCCATGGGGATGAGGAGGGAGGGCTAGTGGGGCAGCAGGGGATACGAGGGGAGCATTTAAGAAAGGGGAGGACGTGCGCGGCGAACGCGCGAGATGTGGGCAAGATGGGCTCAGCGGACACATCAATCCAAAACTTTCAAAAGAAAGGCGTTCCGCGCACGCGATTTTACGCAACTCGCACGTGGTTCACCTCCATCTTTACATAATCCTCACGTAATCATGACCGTCTCGACGACTCAACAACGCGACATGTCCCCCTTGTGACTTGTGTCCACCCCCTCGGACGTAAACGCCATCGGATTCGGTCCCTCGTGCTCTCATCCCCGCACCCCCGCACTCGCGTTCGCAGACGTTTCATTCTGATTTGCTACGCGAAGAAAGCTACAGTCGTCTTGCCTACACACACATCCCCACAGGGAACCGCCCTCTGGCAGGAGACGCCAGCCTCGCCATCGTCGTCATGTATACGTGCGCCGTCCAAGTGCGGCGCGCGTTCGCGATCAAGACAGAAAGTAAGGGCAACAATACTGACACAACAGGATAAACACAATGCAATGCACAAACACACCAAGGTCTGGTCCAGTCCGCCGCAACAACACAGAGGACACCGCGAGCGGACGACGGCGACGAAGTCGACGCACGGTCACTCCAGCGTGAGCCGCATCTGCTCCAGCGGTATCGGGTCGAAGTTGTCAATGTCGATGCCCCGTGAGCGCAGCTCCGCCTCGCAGTGTGGCGGGACCAGCTTGTGGATCAGGTCCGGCCGCACGGACAGCTCTATACAATCCACGTTCCCGTCAGCGTTCCGTTCCCACCGCAAATGCACAGACGTGACACGCACCCTCCCTTGTAAAGTCGAACAGCGGAGGGAAATCCTTTCCGTTCGGCATTGTCGAGTTCTCCGCCCGCAACTCGTCGAAGAAGGGGTGCACCATGGCTTCGACCGCGGTCAGCCGCATCTCGGGCGTGTACTCGAGCAGCTTCGCCACCAAGTCGATCGCCTCAGCCGCTGTGCGGGGGCGGAACACCTGTCACCTCCCCTTCAGCACCGCCCAACACGCGCTCAATGGGTTGGAAACCGGACACGCACCTTGGAGAACGGGTGAGGCTTGATCTGCGGGAACTTGTGTTCCATGTAGTTCGGGTTCATCGTCTTGATCTGGTCCCGCGAAGGCGTTCCCAGCACCTTGATGATCTCCACGAGCTGGTCGATGCCGCTCTCGCCAGGGAACAAGGGCTGCCCAAGCATGAGCTCCGCCATCACGCAACCGGTGGACCAGATATCTGATAGGCGTGTGAGCGCCTCGGAAGAGAGGAGGATTGGAATGGAACGCACCGATATTTGTGGTGTAGTTGGTCGCGCCGAAGATCAATTCGGGAGCGCGGTAGTAGCGGGAGCAGATGTAGCTAACGTTGGGCTCGCCCGGGACGAGGATCTTGGCGGAGCCGAAATCGCAGAGCTTGAGGACGCCGGTGGCCGGGTTCAGGAGGAGGTTCTGGGGCTTGATGTCGCGATGACAGATGCCGACGGAATGGATGTAGGCGAGGGAGCGAAGAAGTTGATACATGTACAGTTTGATTTGAAGGGTGGGCATCGGTTGCTTGAGTTTGGAGTAGTGGCGGCTGGCACGGTAAACGGTTTCGGGGACGAATTCGAGTACAAGATTGAGATACAGTTCGTCTTTCTGGAGGTCGAGGGCGAAAGCGATGGAGGGGAAAGGGTGAGGTCGGCGGAAACTCGGGACGAGGGCGAGGAGCTCACCTTTTCACCCGAGATGTAAAAGAAAGCCTTTAAGTCTACAACGTTGGGGTGCTTCACGAGCCTCATGATTTGGAGCTCACGGTTCTGGGTGGGAGAAAACGCGAAAAGCGGTGAGGTGGGAGGGAGGAGGGAGGGAGGGGAGAGGGAGGACGCACCTTGAACCGCTTGTCCTGCAAGACCTTCTTGATCGCGATATCTTCGCCTGCTTCT
Organism: Amylostereum areolatum; assembly: GCA_012932865.1. NCBI lineage: Eukaryota > Fungi > Basidiomycota > Agaricomycetes > Russulales > Stereaceae > Amylostereum > Amylostereum areolatum. Next base: position 201,830 of record SAXG01000027.1, read on the forward strand.
GGCTCCGAGACGAGCTTTGCCTGGAAGACGACGCCGAAGGAGCCGTTTCCGATCACTTTGACGTTGGTGTAAGAAATTTCACGGGAGACGCCGGTGGTACCATCTGCGGCGTCGACTTTGGTGACTTTGCGGGGGTCGTCGACTGTGGAGAGAGAGATCGGAAGAGGGTGTGGGGGAGGAGAGAGGATCGGTGAGAGGAGTAGGGCGGGCGGAGGGTAGGGTAGACGGTGTGGAGAAATATTGATGAGAAGAGAAAAAGGGCGATGGGAGAGAGAAGCAGGGTGAGCGGGGGGCCAGAGGGGGGACGTGAAGAAAAGAAAACGCACAGCCGGCCTTGTTCCCGTTGACGGGAGCATGAGTGGACATTGCGAAGGAGGAGAAGTGGGAGGTGGAGAAGGGTGAGCGGTGTTTGAAGGCGGGTTCGGATCAAGAAGGGGACGGCTTGGGGGTGAGAGAGCGGGACGAGGGGAGAGTTGGACGGGGATGCGGAAGAGCGAGGGGAGGATGTGAGAGAGGGAGGAACAGGACGGAGGGGAAGGGGAGGAGAAGGGAAGGAGGAGAAGGAGGAGGCGAAGGTGCAAAGCTTAGACCAAGGCTCGCCGCGGGCACCTGACTCTCCCTCAAACCCAAACAACCCCAAATATCAATATCCCCAGTCCCCTCGACGCGTTCCTCCTCGTTCATTCGGATATCCACCATCCTCCTCGCCCTCGCCCTCTCCTCTCGCCCCACCGAGCGCACCGACGGAAAGACACCGGGGAGGGGGGACGGACTCGGAATCCTTAATTTTACCCTGTCGATCCCTCGGACCGCTTCTTCAAGACACTTGCGACTTTCCCTCCTTATCCTCTTATTCTCTCTCCACGTCCTCGACTCCAATAGTCCCCGACATCTCGCCCGTCTCCCGCCCAGACCTCGCCCAGACTGGGGCCCGTCTAATCCCGACCGTTCCCAAGCTTTCTGCGCGCCCCGCCCGCTATCCATCCTTCCCAATCCCCCGCGCTCTGGCTTGCCCCCGTGACCCCGTTCTCGACAGCCCTCCCCCACGTCCCATCACCATCTATCCTCTTCTGGTCTCGTGTCTTAGGCATCCTCGGCCCTGCTCCTCGGCCAAGCCTGCCTCCCCATCCAATTTCCCCGCTACTTCCCGTCTCCATCTATGCCTTCCCATTCAGTCCGGCGAGGTCACGTTGCCCTCCTATTAGCGTTTGTCCGTCGTATCAGACCCTTCTTCCGTCCCCATTCTCCTTGTCCTCCATCACTCCTGTTTTCCTGCATCCCCGATGACCCCACACGCTCTGACCACCAATTGCATTCTTGATTTCAACCTTCCTAAACCGGTGTCATTCCCTGTCGCCCGGCCCCGTCACGTCAAACCCGTGTGTAAAAAAAACACGCCCTGGGCGCCTTTCGCCAAGTCGGCTTCTGAATGCGGAAAGCCTCGCGCTCGATCGACCACCGTCCATTGTCGCAAACACGCCCCCCACACCTCCCAACACTGCGAAAGCATCGCATCGGACGCCACTCTTCCCCGCCGCCGACGCCTCCGCGCCCTCGAGGCTAAGACTGGTCCTGGCTTATCGCCGCGGGTGCGAGTCTCTCGACCGCGCGTGGATCACGAGGTGGACGTCCCCCGCGCTCGTGACCCGATGGGCGCGTTCGCTATCTGCCTCCGCCCTCCCAGCTCGTTCCCGTTCTCCCACCCTCCCCGATCTCCGGTCCTCTCCCAGCATATATGCGCTCATTACGCCTTCTCCACCTCGTACTATACACGCATCTCCGCCACCTGCTCGAACACCTCCTTCTGTAGCCCCTCAGCCCCTACGTCCTCAACGCCGTTTACTTCGTCCTTCTCACCTCCTTCCTCCCCCTCATCCAGAATAGCCCTCTCCAGCACCGTCTCCCTCGCGGGAAACAGCGCCGACAGAGTCCAATACACGCCCCCCGCGACGAAGAACTATGAACGATCAGCGTCCCTTCCTCGTGCTCGAAAAAAAAGACTCCGAAGCGAGGACGCACCCCGAAGAGGTACGCAACGTCAAAAACGAACACCGCGTTCCCGACAGGAACAGAAGGGCGGATGCTGTGGACGAGGCCTGGCATATTCGGCGGTATCGAAACCACCAGAGCCACAGCCGCGCGCCAATTCTACGTCGTTCTAATGATCGCATTCGATAAACCCGCATAAACCCGAAGAACCTACCACGCCCCCGGTGTAGTGGTATCGACCGTGCGGACGGTACATGGACGGAACGTCCACCTTGGTGCGGTGCACGAGCCAATACTAGCCACACGACCGTGAGCCTTCGCGTCGATCCGCCACAGGGAGCAACCAACGCTCAAGAACACAAGGGGAACACGCACGTCGGTGACCATGATCGCCGCGATGGGTCCCAAAAAGACCGAGTACCCGCTCATGAACGCGAGGAACCCGCTCGCCCTGTCCCCATTCCCTCAAGTCAGCTCCGCGCGCTCCCGATCCCGATCCCCCTCTCCCCCCACTCACTCACTCACTCACTCACGTCGCGAGGATCTCCCACGGACACAGCGCCCAACCGCCCAAAAACGCGCACAGCACCTGTCCGCGCCGGATGTTCACGTACCGCGGGAAGAGCGCGGCCATGTCGATCCCCGCCGCGAGCGAGTTGGCGGACACGTTCGTGCCGAGGACGCTGAGCGCGAACGCGGCGGACGCGAAGAACGCCGCGGGGACGGTCGTCCCAGCGATCGACCAGCCGGAGCGGGTCCCAGAGCACGTCGCCGTACAGGACCGCGCCGGCGGAGGTCACGGCGAGGCCGACGAAGCAGCAGAGCGTGAACGCGACGGGGATGACGAGCAGCTGCACGTTCTGCGCGCGTTCCGATCGGGCGTACCGCTGCGGTGGACCCGCGGTCAGGCTCTGTGCGTGTGGGGGCAGGATGGGGGACGCACGGTGAAATCGGGGATGTTGACCGTGTACGTCGAATAGAGGCCCAGCACGCTGTTCAGCGCGCCGAGCCACGCCCACGCGAGCGCCCGCCCGCCGATCGTCGCGTGCTGCGCGAGCAGTCCTTGGCTGGGGGGCACCCTGACCATGGCCCACGCGAGCATCGCGAGCCACGCCGGGGGGACGACGACCGCCTTCACGGTGAAGAGCCATCGGATGCGGTGCGGAGACACGAGCATGAACGGGAACTGGATGAGCCAGTACAGGAGGTAGCACATCAGGTTCACGGTCGTGATGTGCGCGCTCTCGGGGAGGCGGTTCGGGACGCGGGCGATGGAGGGCCAGAGGGCTTTGAGCATCTGCAAGACGGGACGAGCACCGTCCAGGGTGAGAACACGACCCGACGGCGCGTAGGACCCCGTTCCACGGGACGAACACGTACTTGGTAGACGCACTCGGACCCGGTGTAGGTCTGGATCCCGTACCAGAACATGGACAAGACGACGCGGCTGACGACGCTAAAGTAACTCAGCCAGAAGCCGAAGGAGGAGCGGTTGAGCACGGGAAACGGGACGTGCAGCCTCGCCCCGGTGGTGCCGTTCAGCACCATGATCACCGCGACGATGGCGTGGCCCAGAGCCACGGCGGGCAGCACTTGACGCCTGTACAAATGCGAAGGACGTGGCTGAGCGATACGAACGCGAACGCGCCCGGGGGGTCCCTGGCGAACGGCGACGTACCACGACAGCCCGAGGGCCAACATCGACGACGCGAGCTCCCACACCGCAGGATTCGCCGCGTCCGATATCCAGAACGCGATGTAGTTGAACGTGCTCCAGGTCTGCCGTTCCGGGGGCACGGGGATCCATGTCCTTGTTGCTCCACAGGCTGCTCGGGGCGAACGTCGACGGCTCGGGCTCGAGGCGCCACGCCGAAAGTCGGAAATAATAGCGCATCCCCGTTGCTTGTTGTCGTCGATCGACTTGAAGGAGCTCAGACCGGATGAGTGCGCCGGGAGGGAAGACGAAGACGAAGAGTCGGGTTCCCGCCGATGGGGAGGGAAGCTCGTTCGATAAGGAGGGCATGCCTTCGCCTTATGAGTGGCGGCGAGAGAAGGTCTGTCGTTCCCGGCGGGATAAGAGCTCGACAGATAAGAAGGAAACCCGAGGGAACGTGCGGATAGGTGCGAACTCAAACGGAGGAGGGAAGCGTCAAACCGCCGCTCATTTCTGTGTCTGGGATCCCACACGGTGGCACCTGAGCCCCCTTCGTAGAGGCCGCAGCCCCTGGACCAAGAGCTCATAGCACGACGAGTTTGTATAGAACATACCTTCGGCCTCGGCCTCGGAACGAGGTCGCACGTACGCGCGGTGAAATATATACTGCATAAAAACCTGGTGAATAACCTGCCACTGACCCTGCTGGACAGGCTGGGCGTCCGACAGCGGTGGTCGCGCGACTTGAAAGTTGAAAACCGAATGAACGTTCTTACGTCACAATCGGAGGTCCCGGCTGACGTGACGACGACTACCACCAAGTGAGTTGCTGTTACCACGAAGTACGAGCTTCTCCTCCTCCGCCACTCCGATTCCGATTCCGATACGGATGTGCACAGCGACTTGCCCCCCCCCTGCGCATAGAAATAACATGGCCCGACTGATCCGTACACAAGGGCACGGTTCGTTGATTGGTACATGCGCATCCGCGCCCTCTCAGGCGGTCTCGTGGGTACATAAACGAAGACCGGGGATACTTACTCCAGGACTCTCTTCGCACCATCTCGCCTCCTGACCTCTGTCCCCACGGAAGATCCTCCCCAGCCTATACGTGCAATAACGGCAGGATCGACATACAGCTACGCTCGATGTCTCTCTTTGAATGGTTCGGAGGTCGGCGCGGGCCCTCCCATCAAGGTCGAGCGAAACCCGACGATGGCCATGTCGACGAGAAAGGTTTGGTCCCCCGCTACACAGGCAATGGCACCAAGGAGGACCCCTACATCGTCAACTGGGACCCCGAGGACCCGGAAGACCCGTACAACTGGTCCACCGCGAAGAAGTGGCTCATCACGACGCAGGTGCGCGTCCTATGCATCTCTTCTTCTCTAGAGAGTCGGTACTGATGGTTCGGTTCGACCAGCTTGCGTGGGGGACGTGGGCCGTTTCGTTCTCCAGTAGCGCGTATACGGGGGGGATATCGTTCATGAGACAGGACATACCCATGTCCGAGACCGTCGCGGTGCTGGGCATATCGCTGTATGTTCTGGGGTTCGGAACGGGGTACGTCACTCGCTACCCACGCTCAGTCCATGTCGCCCCTTTCACTCCCTGCTGACAACATCGCACAGTCCGCTGGTGTGGGCCTCACTGAGCGAGGTACGTCGGTCACTTCCTGTGCGTCACTTTGTGCAAACGACGCTCAAAACTCTTCGTGGCAGACTTTCGGACGGGTAAGCCGAGATAATAAATATCACATTTATCGCCGACCGTGTAACGTGTAACCCTCGCAAACACAGCGAACCATCTTCTTGTGGACATTTTCGATTTACACCCTTATGCACCTCGGCGGCGCGCTCGGACAGAACGTTCGCGACGATTCTTGTCACCCGTTTCCTCGCCGGAACGTTCGGTGCCTCTCGTACGTCTCCATTCGATCGTATGTATCCTCTTGGTATTTACTTACTTACTTTCTTTCTGCAGCTTTGACTAACGCGGGTGGCGCTATCGCGGACATGTTCTCTCCGAGAGATCGTGGGATGGCGACTGCTATCTATGCCACGGCTCCCTACATGGGACCAGGTAAGTACCGCTTACTTTAGAGAAGCTCAGGCCGCCGTGTCGCGAGCTTATCCCCTACGCCCCATGACTTGAGTGCTGACTTCCGCTGTCCTCAGTGATCGGTCCCATCGCTGGCGGTTACATCTCGGAGACTAACCTCGGATGGAGGTTCACCTTCTGGCTGATGTTCATGATCTCGGCTGTGAACTTCATCTTCGGACTGCTCGTCACCCCAGAGACGGTGATTTTGTTTCTGTGACTCTCGCGCCGTAGCTACTGACGCCGGTTGGGCTCTAGTACGCGCCGGTCCTATTGCAAGCGACGAGCTCGACAGTTGCAGGAACAATCTGGGGGAGAGAAATACTTCACCACGATCTATGACCGAAACGCAAAACCGCGCCTTCAGCGTCCTCTTGCGGAAGAATCTGCTGCGCCCTTTCCGTATGTCCCCCTTCTCCTCGCCAAAGACACTGAAATCATATTTTCTTGTCCCACCAGTGTTTATGTTCACGGAGCCGATCGTTATCCTCAGCTCAATCTACGTCTCCATCACATACGCGACGCTCTACGCCGAATTTTCCGCGTACCCGATCGTCTTTCAAGAGCATCGCGGGTTCTCGGCAGGAGAAACCGGGCTTGCTTTCCTGGGCATCGGTGCCGGTATCCTTGTCGGGACAGCGTTAGCGCCGTTCCAAAACAAACTGTACTGGCGAGCGATGGACCGGAGCGAATACGGCCAAGCACCTCCCGAGGCGTAAGTACTTACTTGCGTCGAGTGCATATCATCACGACGCGAGCGCTGACGAGACGCGTTGTCCAGACGATTGTATTTTTCCATGGTCGGTGGCGTGTGTTTACCCGTCGGCCTCTTTTGGTTCGCCTGGTACGCCTCCGTATCCACGTCCGTCCACCTCGATCTCACGCGTCCTCAGGACGACATTCCCGTCCATCCACTGGATAGTCCCCATTCTAGGAGGCGCGCCCGTGGGCGTCGCGATTGCACTCATCCTGCAGTCGCTGACGTCGTACATGATGGACGCATACACGATATACTTTGCGAGCGCGATGGCCTCGACGATCGTGCTGCGGTCGACCTTCGCCGCGGCGTTCCCGCTGTTCAGTCCACCGATGTTCGCGGGGCTGGGGGATCAGTGGGCGTGTTCTGTGTTCGCGTTTCTCGCGCTCGCGTGCATGCCCGTGCCCGTGCTGTTCTGGGTGAGCTCCTTCCTCGATTGTGGGAATTGCGATGAATGCTGAGAGCGAGGGACGCAGAAATACGGATCTGCCATCCGGGCAAGGTCGAAGTACGCGTGGAAAGAGCCGAGTGGGACGATGTCGGAGGCTACGACGTTACGAGAGACGGAAAAGGAGTGATTGCGTGGATACGGGCGGCGGAGTGCACGACATGGACATGGATACGATGTTTTTTATGTTGTATCGACCTAGATAGATCTAGTGGATGCTTACGATCGTAGCTCGATAGAGTTTTGTGACGAGATGACGCGGGGAGCCTGACGTAAGAGGTTGAAGTGGACAAGCGCTCTGGAGATTGACGCCGCCCGGTTCAAGCCTTCACAAGGCCGTCTGTCTTTTCTCTCCCATCTCTATCCCCTTTTCGCAGGAGCCATGTTCTCCTTAAGCCCACATTCCTTTCTCAACGACAACGACTATGCTCCCTTCAACTCCCCCGCCTTCTGCAGTCACCTTTCCAGATGCCCGACGTCGTCGTCTACCCTCCCGAGGAGGAACAGTACCACACCCCGCCCTACCTCTGCTTCAACTCCGCAGAGCCCTACGCGAATGACGAGGAAGAAGATATGTTCGACTGCCCAGAAATGAACAACCTCCAGTCGCGCCTCGACATGTGGCAGCATGCCATCGGCTCTGACGCTCCTATCTTCCACCGCGGCTACGTCGGTATAGCGGACGTGCCCATGCCCAGGCGAAGCTCCTTCCACCACAATCGCCCCACCGCCGCATTGGACATCTTCAACGAGGCCTTTGACACGTCGAGACGCCACAAGGAGGACGAGGACGTCATCGAGGTCGTCAAAGTTCCTCGCGGGGACACCATGCACGACGTCCGCACTCTGAAAAAGGGCGGCAAGTCGTTCAAGGCGCGCGCGACGCTCGCGCTCCGGACCATACGCGGCGGGAAGAGGGCGCCGCCTCGACAGCCCGTACCTCCCGCGAAGGAGAACGCTTTCTTCGATGCGGACATGGAGCGGGAGCGGGAGACCGAGCACGAAGACGGCACCACGGGCTTGCGTCGGTCGAAAACGACAAAGTCCGTGCGTCGACTGTCGAAGCCGCTCTCCCAGTTCTTTGGCAAGTCCGCCCCCCTCGACGTCCCCGAGTCCGTTTCGCCCACGACGGAATCGTATTCCACCCTACCCTCGACCGCTTCCAATACTCGTACATCCGTCGAGACTCGGAATTCGTTTGGCGCCGCTTCTTCGTACACCCTCAACGCCTATAACGAGGAACCTGCCCGCTCTTCCTCCCCGAGCCCTTCCTCGAGGGGTACCCGCCGTCGTTTCTCCTTCGTCAACCTCCAATCCCTCTTCACCGCCCCCACAACCGGCGCCACTTCCTCGCCTTCCACCACGAGCGATTCCCTGCCCTCGACCGTCGAACCGACGACGCCCGTGGACAGCGACGACTTTCCGCGCCGGTTCTCGCTCGGAAGAGGCTCGGGGGAGTCCGACGGCTTGGATGTCGCGATGGAAGACCAGATCCGCAAATCGGGGAGCATGGATTCCGCCACGGAGGCGGCGCAGGACATCTCCTTCGAGATGCGCCTCGACTCGCTGCACTTCGACTCGTTGAGTTTTGACGTGGAGGGTTTCGACATCAGTCGGTGAACACGCTTCAATGGCTGCATTCCCATCCCTCCTCCTTCCGCGCACGTTTCACTGGGTTTTTGTTTCGCATAACGTCCCGTCTTCTGCATCCACACCAGCCCCCACATCAACGCTGCGTCTACATTACACGTTTAGGATTGGCACCACCATACCCGCCGCACGCTCCACGCTTCCAAGCACCCCGATACATCACCCTGCGATACCTAGTCCTCCATCCCACATTCATGTCCCATCCCCATTGTCGATGCCCATCTACACCTAGTCGTCGTACATATACTCGCACTATTTATCCCCACCCCGAGTCTGATTACACTCACCCACACCCCCATTCCACGCGCCCTCCCAGTGCCCCGCAAGGACGCGGCTACTCCGAGGGTTGATCTGCTCCTTCAGTCGGTTCGTGTTTCACGCTTGTTTTATGCTGTCGTTACGCTTTCTTGTTGATTAGATTCGTTGACATCGTCGTCCTTGCTTGCACATAATGGTTGTTCGGATTGGTTATACCACTGGCAGCGCTCGCGGTTGACCCGTGCGCGTTCCCCCCTCGGACATGGCCCTACTTTACCAGTATGTGCGATAGTTATGATAGATGCCTTCATGTATGTGCATTGTTCACATGTCGAAAGCGAGACTTTCGGTCCGCGAGTCGATACATTCTTCGATTCCCCTGCGTGTTGCAGTACTTATTATTGCGATGTATGCGCGTGTTTGGCAAAAGCCTCTATCGTATCTGCATTTTCATGAAGTGACGTCATGACAAGAACAATGGGGGTGGCGAAGTTCTGTAATGGTAAGATGGTACTCTGGAGCGGGAACCGAAGATGCAGAAAGAACGTAGCTGTCCGTTAAAGTACAAATACAAAGATACCTGAGCAGAAGACGTAGGAATCATGCCATAACGTTCTCGACCTTGACGTCTCTTATAGAAAGGGAATCGCCCGGAGTCACCGTTTCATCACCGATCTCGTGGCCGGGGCGATGCCGTAGCTGGATGTACGCAACCTGTAGCGATATTAGCGCAATGGCGACTCAAGCAGATGGTAGAGGGACACACGTACCACTGCAAGAAACACCACAACCCCCAACATCCCCGAACCAAGGTGCCCCACCGCCCTCTTCCAGACGTTAGGTGCGGCGCGTTGGCAGTCACATCCGCCATGATAGAACATCGTCGCCCCAACGAGCAGCCAACTCGGGGGAACACAAAACACGTATTTGATACGGGGCGACGACGCTGGCGGAGTCCTGGAGTCGGGAGTAAGACACGATCCCGCCATCTGGTAGAATCTGGGCATACGCACCGGAACGCCAACATCTCGAATAACGCCAACAGCGCTGCATTCAAGCTGGCTATCCAGGTGAGGGACCACAGGTCCATGTACCCGCACATCTGCCATTCCGTCCAGAGGGGGTTGGCGGGGCTCGGGTACCAAGCCGTCAGCCAGACCTCCACTCCCGCGAGCGCAGTCTGCATCGCGAAAGCGTTAGTGTGCGAAGAGGGATTAGATTAGAGAACATTCCCCACTATGATGAAGAGGAATAGAGCCAAACATCGGTAGGCCAGGAGAGGAGGATCCATGAGTATGATCTATCGCGGGTCAGACGTCGGCGACGTCCTACGGGCTACGACAGGTCAACAGGCAGCGAGGGGGAGGTGAAGAAAGAGGGAAAGGTGAATGAAGGCATGGTGTCAACGGTGCGGCCTTTTTGACCGAACTCAGAGAAGATGCACGAGTCGCCACGCACGTGCCTCTATTTACAGCCGCCATTTGCCCGCCGTTGAGTACCAACGGCCACCGTTCGCGATCAACAGGCGCTCAAAAGCTTTTGGATTTGGGGACGATCATTCACCCACGCGGGGTCCAGCAACGCATTGCAGCAGAAAGACAGCGGAGTACAATAAAAATAGGACGGTGACTCGTGGGGTCTCAGTACTTCTCCGACATGACTGCATCGCCGCATCAGCGTCTCCTTCCAAAAATACGACGAAGCCCACTCACTCAAAGTCACCATGGACGTCCATCCGGTGAACGGATGGCTGAGTTTCGGAGGTGAGCAAAAACAAACCGATCAAACGCGCAGAGCGGTCAACATACCTCCTGCGACCTTCGCCCGTAGTCGCGTCGTACTGTTCCCACACATAGCCCGTGCGCTCGTATTCCTAGCGGCTCATCAGCGAAGGCCTTCTCATGCGAGAGATGCACCCAAACCTTGTGGATGTTCCCGACCAGGTTTTCTCGCAGGTCGGTGTAGATTTGCCGGGCCTTTGCCTGAAGAGGGCCCTCCTGCACCGAGTACGTCTGCGCCAACGCGGCCATCAGTGACCCGGATATCACGGCGAAAGATGCGCCTTACTCGATACAGTGCACGCAGAACGAGGTAGTTCATCTGCACCCATATTGGCCCCTTCCAATAGTTCTCGCCTTGACCGAACTCGACGTGTGACTTGGACAGGCTGCGAATACCGTACGGCGACCAAAGGTGCTCCGGGTCGCTCAAAAGGTCAAGGATCGCACCCAAACGTGGGGAATCGGCGGGTAGGAGTTCCAACATAAGCGGGAACAGCGATAAGTATCCTCGGTGGCACACGTGGTACGACTCGTCTGGGTAGCTCTATCAGCGAAGCAGACGAACGTGGCCAAGGTGCGCACCTTCGTCGTTCACTCCAAGATCGCAATACATTTGCTCCTCTTCATTCCAGTGCAGATCTTCGGAAGACCGTTGTCAGCGTACGGAGTCGAGAAAAACAGAGGTGCGCGCATACCGTCAAGATTGTCGATGACGCCCTTTTCAACCTCGGCAAAGTAGGCGCGGTCATCCTCTTCACCCACGAACTCAGCAATCTCCCGCATCGTTCGTGAGAAGAACCCCATCCACGACAACAAATCAAGGTGGAGTTCTCCCGCATGCGGTGGCCCGCGCGGGTAGTCGTCCATCCCGCTCGTCAAGACATGCTCCGCAGACCGCCCGCGCCACCGGTACGCTTCAGTGCGCGAGCGCGGCTTTCGTGAATACTGCTTCAGCAGCCCGCGTTGTGTGCGCCGGAACCAGTCGTAATGACGCTTGAGAGGCTTGTAGATCGACTGAAGGTACGAGATGCCTAGCTCGCGGTCGTCGAGATAGCGACGGCCAGGAGTGGAAGCAGCCGAAAGGGGAACTTGAGAATCGCCCACGCCGAAGTCCATGCCCAGCTCCCCGGCACTGGGACCAGAGGCAGCCTTGAGGCGGCCGATGAACGCAGTTACAGCCATGGTCAACGTCGGAGGGTTGGCATAGTTAGGTACTTGCGTCTGGAATTCCGGGGGAACCTATGTACCATATCAGAATTATGCAGTTACAACTCCGAGGAATGTGGAATCGTTACCTTGCTTCTCGCCTCCTCGCCGAGGATTTGCTCTCGGGCGACCCAGCCGTTTTCGTCAATGAGATCAATCCAGTGTTTCAAAATTTCGAGGCTGCGTAACGTGTTAGAACACGGTACAAACCGAATACATGCCTAGTTACAAACCTCAGGTCGTTGTCCCACTCGCCGATATGCAACAGGTGGAATCCCTCATCCCTACACCAAGTTTAGCCCTCGAAATGTGAGGACAGACTTCGAACTCACCAGTAGAAACCGCGGGGAAAGAAACTACGGCTGGGCGTTGCAGTCAACAGGGCTTTCGGTTCCGTGAATCCGGCACCTTTCTGTCGCTTCTGAGGTCCATCCTCGTCTTCATCCACGTCGTCTTCATCTTCTTCGTCCCACTCATACGCAAACCCAGCGTCAACGATCGATCGACCATAGAAGTAACCGACGCCACCGATCAGGTTGGAAGTCACCGCCTGCGAAAACTCCTGCAGCGAGTCGTGATTTGGGGAGGGAGGGATCGGGAATGTCGATTCAAATCGGCTCTTGAAAGCCTTGGAGAGCGAAGGGATGCCCTCATCCAGGGTCGCAGCTGCAACGGCCGTTCGTCACTTCGACAGCGCATGAGAACTCGGTGATGACATACAGCTCAGCTTGTGGCCCGCACTCTTGCTCTCGAAAAAGATGTCAAACTGGAATTCTCCGTCGAAGAACTTTTGCACAGGCGAAAAGGTTGCTTGTGGACAATGTCTCGTCGTTCATCTGCAAGACGAAGGATGGGTCTGGGGCTCCGCCGCCCGCGGACTGGAACGGTTGTAGCGCATCGCGAGCGTGCATCATGATTTGTTGCATGATAACATCTAGGCCGTTACGAGTCAACAGGCGGTACCAGCTTGTGGCGTGAAAAGGGTTACCCTTCGCTTTCCAGACCTCGCCTGGTGGCGCGTGGAAGCCGCCAAAGTGGGTCTTGCCTATACGATTTTTGAATGCATCAGAAGAGGGGCCGTGGGATACGAAAGCATTGTTAGGGCCTGCAGACGCGTCAGTATCGCGATGAAGGGGATTGTTCGTGATATTATTATTACGCACCATCCACCACGCGAAGCTGTGAATTCGTCCAACCCCAAGCTTGTTCCCGAGAAGACTACGGGGCCTTCGAGGCCCTAGGAGAGAGTGAGGCAAGGAAACGGCATGTAACAGGACTAAGATACCTCGTCATCCTCCTCCGTTTCCATTTCCAGTCCGCCCAGCCCGTCCACGCCCGCATAGAATATGAAAGAAGTCCTCGAGGGTTTCTCTAATGCATGGATATGAGTACCAAACATCCGGCCAACTCAAAACTTCACATACTTAGATCCAGAGGTTCTCCCTTTACCCTAGCTGCCCAACTTCCGCCGTTCACGCCGCCCGGCACCTTCACCAACTCGGTGGTGACCTTCACATTGTTATACCCGTCCTTCAGCACTTGCGTGCCACCTTCACGCGCGTCATATTGTGTCCACGTATAGGATTCCAACCCATCTCCCTGTTCGCATGCATGTCGCGCCTCTGCACGTTTACACGACGCGTTAGCCGTCTGCTACATCGCGCATGACCACGAAGCGCTCACTGGAGAAGGACTGGTAATCTTGCGTGCCAAACCATATAAGGCCGGTCATCAGGGATTGCGGTATGCGCGGTCGCATACCGAAGTAAAGGTTGGGCCTGTATGCGCCCCATAGCAGGTCAGAATCGGTTGCATTCGTAGGTTGCGAGAGGGCCGTGTAGGCGATAGCCCAAAGCAGGAGAGCAACCAGAATGGTCGCATATTCCAAGTTTGTTCACGTATTCCTGGTCTTCCCCGCGTAGTATCACAGATGGTAGACGGTGAGAGAGATGTGAGAACGAGACTTGAGAAGAATATGTGGATAGTGTAGATGTCGACCAGTCGACCTCCGCAGTGATGCTGACGCTTCGCGAGGGATTATGGACGTGGCACAGCGCTGCGATTAGATAAGATCTGTCTCAGTTTGACCGGACCTAGCGCTCGTAAGCATACCTCCCCCTTGGAACAGCAGACTTGAATATAGTATCTGAATACGGTGTGCATACATACTTGAAGAAGGTAGTACAGGAAACCCAACCATACACAAGTTGCCCCCAATTGCCCCAAAGCAAACCAGTAATTAATACGCAGTGAAAACCGACAACGATGTTGTAACACAATCCAAAAACCTAAGGAACGAACGTCCACCGAGAGGATGCAGTAAGAATTACGGTGTGCTCGAAAGCGTCATTATGCGTCACGTCCAGCTTAATCAACAGCGACGGTATGCGCCGAGGCAACAGAATAGTGCAACCAGTCGTTGAAGTTGAGATAGGGGACAGTATCACACGTCGCAGTCCACTCGAAGATTGGGTGGATGTAGTAGTCGAGCAAGACGTCCACGCTCCTAGATGATACATCAGTAAGCTGTTGTTCAACAAAGTTGCGAAAAGCGACTCACGCAGGCCACACCGGGTTGGAAAGCGTTGCAATGGCGTTGTACATCAAGTCAACGAAGTTTTGTTCTGTGATGGGGCAGCCACCCGTTGCCCATGCGCAAGAGCCGACGATGGACGCGTATACCTGACATAGAAAATAAGCAAGCAGTGAATTGAAGGACCGATGCAACACGCACGTTGTAATCCATGCTTGGGTACGCGGAAAGGGCGGGAAGGGAAGTGGTCTTCGCGTTCGACGCGCAGCTTCCTGAAGTGCGGAGATTCGCGGGCTGAAAGGACGTCAAAAACATTCATGCATGCAATGCGGACGGAAACGTACACTGGCGGCAACGGCAGCGGCAATGCAGACCTTGTTCGACCAGAACTTAGTTTTGTCTGTCACGGCATTGTTGCATGCGGTGACCTGAGGCAGGAAATGGGTTGGATGAGGAAAGAATCTTGAGCAGCACTGGAAGGCTCACCAGAGGCTGGACGAAGCTCCGCTCCGACGAGAAAAGTGTGGAGCAAGAACTCGCGCGATTGAGGAGATTCATTCTCGCACTAGACAGGGAAAATGCGGCGAAGGCGGCAACAACGGCGGAGAGCTTCATTGAAAAGAGGGTGTACAAAGAAGGAATAGAGGCAGAGAAAGTCCCAGGGCAAACTTGACGCCCTCTGAACCAGCCTCGTCCTTATAAATGCCTCCGGTGCAATTTAGACGGGGGTGAGATCTGAGACGTTCAGCGCCGCTTTAACCGCGTTCAGCAGTTCGCAGCATGTCAAAGCTGCGAAATCTTCCGTAGAGCTTGATACATTTACCTCGCGGTGAATGCTGAGGAGATGTATGTGCTACGGATCTTGCAACCTTGGGATATAAATGTGGGGAGGAGGCGGTCGAGGCTCACCGGCTGTTGCAACGAAAACGTAGCCCTCGCCGTGAATGGACACCTCCGAGGGTAACAGTCCAAAGGTTGACAGGTGTCGCTTCGCGTTGTTGACCGACGGTTATAGCGTCCCTCACAGGACAGCGACGCCCGTCATCATCTCAGTCAGTAACAAACCCTTTGTCCACACAACTACTGGCTCGGTCTTGAAACCATGTCCACCACATGATAGCTCTACATCGGCGTGACCTTTAGTATCGAGTGTACGAAGGCGAAAGGGCTGAGAAACGACGCCTAAAAGGATGGTATAAACACGAAAAGATCCAGAGACTGCGGGCACCCATCGAAAGTATGAAGGGATGCCTTTGAGGTCAAACACCATCAGCCATCCGTATCCTTTTCCACGGTGTCTTCCTGCATTAAAATGAGGCTGGAGGAGATGGATTCAACCAGGGGCTGCTGGTCACCGGGTACTAGAAACACTGCATCACAACTCCGATGAACGGGACAGAAACCGTCTATGCGATTGCAGACAAGCAAACAACAAGATCTAGTGTCGGGACTCGACCTTGATAGTGTCCCAGCGAGCCCGCTCGGCGTCCTCCTTCGATACCTCCGTCACATGGGGTGCCAGGTAGCGGACATCCTGGACGCGAACATGTGTTCAGCCAGAGCCACACAACAGCGCTGGCGAGAACGTACCTCTTCAGGCTTCACCCACTGGTCTTTAGGTAGGTCCGTGTGGAGAACACTGAGCTGAGAAGCACGCTTGAAGCGGTAGACGCGGTCGTATGTCTGGCGCTCCGTGAGACGACCGAGTGCCTGCAAGTGCAATTTCATGTGAGTAGCAGCACCACCGTGCCGACGCAGGCATTGCATACCCTCTGGACGTCGGGGCGCTCCTCAACGACTACATTCGAGGGAAGCGCGGTGAGCAAAAGCGTGAAGGAGGGCATGCAAAGAAACGCACGGAGATCGTCATAGACGAGGCCCATCTTCCTGTAGCCAGCCAGGTTGGCGTACCAAGTCGCGAGCGGCTTGAGCGCGTTGGCAAGGCCGCGAGAAGCGCGAATCTGAGGCGCGAGGGAGAAGCCAAGGGGGCCGAACATTTTGTTTGCAAGAGAGGGGAGAAAGAACGGAGTGGTGGTGAGGAGGGTCGGAAGGGCGGGCAACGCCGGAGAAACGGGCGGGAGAGCATCACGTGGCATCCTGTGAGGCACGTGCGCGTACTATCAGAAAAGGATCTCATCTTGACAAGACCGATGGGTTGCTGGTCCTATAAAAGAGTTCTCCCCGCTCTCTTCGTCCTCTTCCTCGCCGTCTTTCTCCCTTCTCGCTTCGTCCACCACCCCAAAGCCCAATCCCAAAGCCCAATTCAAACCATGTCCGTCAACGAGCGCACCTACATCATGGTCAAGGTGCGTTCCGCTCACCCGCGCAACCGTCGCGTCGCTCATCGCGAAAATGCGCCTTGCGTATCCAGCCCGACGGTGTCCAACGCGGACTCGTCGGCAACATCATCTCCCGCTTTGAGGCCCGCGGCTTCAAGCTTATCGCGCTCAAGCTCGTCCACGCTACCCCCGAGCACCTCGAGAAGCGTAAGCCGTACGATTCTCTCTTCATCGCGCTCATCTCATCGCGTCGGACCGCACAGACTACGCCGATCTTAAGGGCAAGCCCTTCTTCCCCGGCCTCATCAAGTACATGGCCTCCGGCCCCGTTGTCGCCATGGTCTGGCAGGGTCTTGACGCCGTCAAGACTGGCCGTGTCATGCTCGGTGCTACCAACCCCCTCGCCTCCGCCCCCGGTGTGTATATGCGTCCGTATCCTTCCCCCCTTCCCTTCTGATCGCGTAAAACTGCAGGCACCATCCGTGGCGACTTTGCCCTCGCCGTTGGCCGCAACATCTGCCACGGCTCCGACGCCGTCGAGAGCGCCGAGAATGAGATCGCTCTGTAAGTACCGCAGCGCTTCCTCCTCGCCGCACGATCTCACATTACACCCTTCGTTCTAGCTGGTTCCCCGAGGGCATCGTCCAGTACGAGGCCCACCTCGCCCCCTGGATTTTCGAGTAAATGTTGCCTGGTGTCAGGCTCCATGGTTCCGCGTAGAAGTAGAAGTCACATCGATTGTAAATTTTTGTCCACGAGGGGAGGAAATCACCACGAGGATTGCACGTACCGTACCACGGGCAAACTTAAAGTTATGTGTACATGTGCTGTGACGGACGTGGGTGGACCATGCGATGAGCCGCCAAAAACTTCAACTTCAACGTTCAACGTTCAACGTTCAAGCTTCAAGCTTCAAGCCCAGACAGTTTGTTCAAAGACCAGATGATGGAGGAAAAAGGCAGTTATGATTAACATGGTATACGTATGCTTGATTTGTGAGATACTCGACTACCCTATGAAACACTGTACAGAAATGACATAGTCCACCAAACACGAAAGATAATAAAGATACGAGCAGGTCAATCCACCCATGCAGGACGAAGACACAAAACGCGTAAGTAGAGCGCGCGCATAATCAACGATGGTCCAGGCCACAAGAAAACACGAAGCAACTTCCCAACCCCCTTTCCTACGCGGACACAGGGTGCCAGCCCAAAGAGCCGGGCTGCCCACCGATCCCCACGTCGGCTTGTCGCCTCTGCTCGTCCGCGAACACAACCCCACAGATGATCCAGATCCCAAGAAACACGCCCCCCCACGCGCTCCGGGCGCGGCATGGAGGGGGGCATATAACGGGTAGGGAGCACCGTGTTGGCGCGCGAAGAGAGGCTCCGACCGTGAGATGCGGTGGGCAGCTCGGACGACCGCGACACCGAAAGTGAAAAACCCCCAAGACGGTCGACGTCCGGCGCGGGACCACTGATCCATACCGATCGCCGTTTTACGCTGCGCCGGCCGCTGCGAGGAGGAACGCGAGGTCCGTCTCGCTCGCGGCGTCGAGCTGGCGTGCACGCGCCTTGAGCCGAACTGCGAACGCGAAAAAATGTGTCGATCAGTATCGAAGAACGCCAGTCCGATGCATGGGAAAGGGGGACGTACGATTACGGTCCAGGCTGAGCAGCACCACCTTCGCCGCGCCCTTCGTATCGCGCTCACGTCCACGCTCGCCGTCGCCGCCGAGGATCGCCGACCGGTCGACCCAATGCTCGTCCTGCCAGACCGCCGCGCGGAGGATGAGGTCGTCCATATTGCGCTCCCATGCGCCCTCGCCCTCGCCGCTGAAATCGACGACTTCGCTGCGGACGTTGAGAGAGCTGAGGTAATTGCCGCGCGACGTTTGCACCTTGAGCGAGGTCGAGTGCGAACGAACGTGGGAGACCAAGAAGGCGACGGCCGATTTCGCAGCCTCGCCGAGCGCAGTGGCGTTGGTCCCCAGTCCATCGAGCTCCATGATGACTGGGAGCGGGACGACGACAGTCCAGCGTCCGCTCTCCACAAGAGCAGTGACCATCGCCAGAGATGACAACAGGATGTTGGTATCCATGACGAGGACACTGAACCCAGGGACAAGCTTGAGAGAAGGCCGGACGGGTCCTTTGGGAGCGGCATGCGGGCGTTTGCGCCTCTGGGTTGGTGGCGCCGACGAGGTCGGGGGTGTCGCGCTGCGTTGCACTGGCTGAAGCAGATTGCGAAGATAGCGCCGGCGAGCCTACAGAAATGAGAGGGGTGAAGGCGATGAGCATCAAACTTCGCTATTAAGAATCAAAAGGCTGCCATACCTTGAGCTCTCGAACCTCCTCCGAATCCTCGTCGTCGTCCTCGCTCTGGCTGGAAGACTCGCCAGGGTTGTCCATGCCGTCGGCGTCCAATTCCATCGTGTCGTCGACACTCCATCGGGTGCCCCTCAAACGTTGCTCCTCCTCCTCCTTCGCCAAACGCTCCTCCTGGGCCCACATCGCAACCTTCGCGGCCAGCGGGCCCTCGATGGACCACGCCCGATCGCCACGCCAGGTGAAGCCGTCGACGAGCCGGGAGAACCGCGCGCCCGCCCACGCGACACGCTGCCAACGAAGATCGGTATCTTCCACGCGATCGCCGTCGTCCTCGTCCACCAACATGCCGTCGTCGCCGTCCGAGCCACGCGGTGGCCCGCGCTCGTCCAGCACCTCCATCTCGCGGCTCACCGTCATGCTGCCCGACAGCGGCAACGCGTCGTCCGGCTCGTCCGTTTTCCAGAACCCGCGTTCGAAAAGCTGGCGGCCGGTCCAAGCCATACCACGCACGCACCAGTCCTCCGGGAGGGCAGCGCGCGTGGGGAGCTTTTCCCCGGCGCTCTGGGAACTCTGGAGGGCGCGACTGGGTGCTTTGGAGAGGACGCGTGCGAGCTTGGACCAAGGCATAGCGCGCTCGAGCTGCGCCGCCACGTCGGGGGTCTTGAAAACGGTGGCGAGGAAAGTCAGGATGATGGTGATATAGGAGGTGACACCGGCGTGGGAGGTAACGCTGTCAAGCGCGTGGGACAGCATGGTGAAGGTGAGCTCGACAGCCATGGTAAATGCGGGAGGGGTCGCCTCGGACGCGGACGGCTCGGAGAGGGTAGGTGAACTATGTTCGCCGCCGCCGTTGCTTGTTCGCTGGGCGAGGGCCTCTTTATCGACATCCATGCTGTCTGCTTCTTGTTCTTTGCGGGCCAACTTGACTTTCGGGGCGGGAGAGACAAGGCGGTCGGTGGCGAGAACCAGGCCTGCACTGCGCAATACGCCCTTGGGCCTGCCGTACTCGAGCAAAGCACCTATGTTCAGGGCGGCCATCATTGACCAGTCCCGACTCTCCGGCGCCTCGATGGCCAAGCGCTCGAGGAGGCGAGCCAAGGATGGCTTGAAGTCGTCGAGCTGGATATTTGTGAATAGCATGCCGTGTATGAGGACGAACAGGTCCGATGCGCTCGAGTCCGGTTGCGCGCGACGTGCTTGAGCGGCCGGGGACCACGACTGGATGACGTGCTCGCGCGAGAACGCTGAAGGGTGCGTGGCAATCAAACTGTACACAGGCAAACCTTAAATTCACCGTGTCGATCATGGCAGAGAAAACGGACTAACCTCTTGCTGAAATGGTATATTGTTCGAAGGTCCTCGCCTTCAACGTCGCGACTGAGTTGACCAAGGTATTGATGTAGCCTGCCTTCTCCAGGCCTCTCGACGAGGCCTATGCCATACCACTGCCGTGCCACGGCACGCCAGTGCTCCTTGTCCGGCTCAAGATCGAAGTTGCGGGCGGCGACAATGCCGACACTAGGACTGGGCGAGTCGTCGACGCGCTCGATGAGCCTGCCGCTGCTCTCGGATGCGTTACCCATGGTCGAGGTGGGTGTCAAGAGGGGATACGGCGTGGTGCCGCCATATGAACTAACGGAGAGGAAAGGCGGAGGGGCGACAGGTTCAGGCGAAAGTGCGAGCACCGCTAGACGGTATCGGGCAAGGGAGCCGAGAGACTCGAGCCAGTGGGACTTGAAGGAGTCGAGGAAAGGGTGTTCGTACAGAATGGTGTAATAAGTGTATGCGTAGTTGATGAAGGATTGCAGGTGTTCGAGGGCTAGCTTGGAGGCCTGTGCGGCCACACGGAGTTTTTCGAGGAGACGGTTGAATGCGTGAGACCAAAGACGCGCGACGATGTTGTATTTCACCGGGATGGAGCGCATGGATATAGGGTGGATGGGTGCTGTCGACTCCTCGAGCAGCCATGACATCAATTCGGCGAGTCTGTACGAAGTCAGCATATGATCATGAGAACAGACGACCGTGTTACTCACTCCTTGTGATCGCGGACCATCCTTTGCCAACGCGCCCCTTCTGGATCTTCTTTGGCAGCATCGGGAGCAGCGCGAAGCAAGATACGGCCGTCTTCTGCGCTATCGTCTGGTTCCTCGCGAAGGATCTTTGCCTCCAGCTCAGTGATGTCGCGGTATGTCCTCTTGAGCTTAGTGGAAAGGGCGTTGTTTGGCTTGGGCTCATCGCGGGGCCTAGAGCCATCGAAAATGGAGGAAGGATCCGAGGATCCGTCGGTGCTGGAGGAGAAAGTGAAGCTGGAGGAGGTGAAGGAGGGGGCGTGAGAGGAGGCGGAAGAGAGGTAGTCTCCGGAAGACTTTGGGGTGGGAGCGGGTTTACGTCCACTGGCGAAGCGAACGGGATCGTCACGTTTGTGGTCATAGAGTTGACGTTGGGTGGTGGTGGTGGTGGGACCAGGCTTGGAGCTGCCGCGGGCGTAGGAGCTGCCGGTGTCGTCGGACATGGACTCGGGCTCGTGGGTACGACGCATGGGGATAGGGTCCGTGTTAGGGTTGAAGAGCTTGCTCTGGGCTTTTGCGGGGCGAGTCCGGGGGGAAGAGGAGATGTTGAGACGACGAGAGAAATCGTCTGCGTTCACGGGGTCGGAGGAGGGTACGACGACATGGGGAAGGGGGTGCTGCGGAGCGGGGAGTGGTCTGCGGGGCGGTTCTGAGGGAGCGGGAGGGGAACGAGGAGCGATGGTGGTGAATATCGGGGGGAGAGTACGTTCGGTACGCTCGCGTGTGCGTGTGATTCTGAGGATCGGTGAGTGGGAGAAGGGGATGAGGGTGGCGAAGGGCTGAAGGGGGAAAGAGACTCACGAGAAGGTCGCGTTCTTCCTCTGCAGCTGAACCATCCTTTCGACGAGATCGGTTGGAACTGGAGCGCCCTCAGCGCGATCCTTTGAACGTCTGGAGGGTTTTGAGTCCTGGGGCATGATGAGAGTCGAAGACAAGGAGGGTGAAAAGCCTGCGGCGCTTCAACTCGACCAACTCTTCGACTGCGCGCAGCAAGCCGCAGTACCCGTGCCCCGATCCCGGCCCGGAACCTTTCTTGTCCTCGTCCTGGCAGAGCCTGGCAGCCATGTACCGCCTCCGACTCCTCCTCCGCCTGCTTTTGCACAGGCATTCCTATGAACGACTCCCACCGCCTCCCCTCTCTTCATCTCCTTGAAAACACACTCACCCCCCAAGGGCTAACCCTCGGTCACCCTTCATTCTCTCTAGGCTCTCGGCTTTCCCGGCGCAGCAGAACGCTAAATACATCCAGATCCGCAGTCTGCCATCCGGATTTCCTTTCCGCTCCAGCCTCTAGCTCTTCCATCTGTCCCCAAGGTGTCCATACATCCTTCATACATACATAATATTGCAACGTAACCCCGACGTGCTTGACGACGTGGCAGCTCATCGCTCATCCCGAATACCCCCAGAAAATCCATGGTTCTCAATAGCCCAAAGTCCTGCATTCACCATGCGTGGTGCCCCCCACTGACCAAGATGCTGCGCGCACACAAGATCATCGTCAGTTCCCCTCCGAGATCAACACAAGCGCACACGAAACACGTACTCGCTACCCGTGCAGAAGCTCGACGCATCGGACGCCAGCCACGTTATCGCGCCCCTCAGCTCGTCCGGTCGCCCCAGCCGTCCCAACGGGTTCATCGACGACCACTTCTCCAGCAAATGCGGCTGCGTGTCCAAGTACGCCGCCGTCATCCTGCGTGCAACAAAATGCAAATAAACCGTCGCTCGGTCAGCGCTCAGCCCACCCCATGCCTTGACCTGAGCCCTCCTGAGCCTGACGCCCTTTGCCGAGGCACGCGCGCCCGCTGCGCCGCCACGCCGCCACGCCTTCCCAGCCGCGGAACGCGCCAGGGCCCAGCACCAAGCAAACACCGCGAGGACTTGGTATGGACCACTCACGACGTATAGATGTGCCCAGGCGAGAGCGTGTTCACCCGTATCCGTTTGGGCCCGAGCTCGCAGGCCATGCTTCTCCCCATCTGCAGCACCGCGGACTTGCTCGCGTTGTACGACACCCACGCGTGGTCCTACGTGTGCCCAACTCTCCGTTAGCAACGTTCGGCCTACTACGTGCCCCCCCTCCGCGGAACGTACCCGATTGGTGATACTCCCGCTCATGCTCGCGATGAGCACGATGCTACCCCCGTTTCCGAAACGCGCCATCTCCCTTCCCGCCGCCTGCGCCGTGAACAACACCCCGTTCGCGTTGATGTCCATCACCTGCACGGAGAACACCCAACCGACATCAACCCGTCACGTCGCGCGGCACCGAACCGTCAACCCTCACCTGTCTAAACTGCGCCGCCGGGTACTCCAAACAACCCGTGTGGCTCTTCAGCACGCCCGCTGCGGCCACGCACACGTCCATCCTGCCCTCCGTCTCCCCGATCTCCCGCCCCACCTCCCACATCCTGTCCTGGTCCGTCACGTTCGCGCTCACGTACGCGAGGCGCTCCTTCCCCTCCGCGTCCATCTCTCGCGCATAGTCCCGCACGGCCTGCCACTCCTCCCCAGGGGTCTCAGGTAGATCGACGCAGTACACCCGCCGCGCGCCCGCCTCGACCAGCGCGAGCGCCATCTCGAGCCCGAGCCCGCGGTTCGCGCCCGAGACGAGCCCGACGCGGTCCTTGAGCGCGAACTCGTCCCAGATGCGCGGCCGCGGCTTCTCGGTGCGCTCGGCGAGCGCCGCGGCGACGCCGATGGGGGCCAGCGGCGAGGAGGACGTGCGGTCGGTCGGCAGAGGGTGCGTGGCCGATTTGACCATGCTGTCGCTCGCCGTGGTGAGGAACGTGCGGGCGTTGACCGCGGCGAGTCTGACGGTCCTCGGGCGGGCGGCGGCGAAACAGAGTCGGAGCATCGTATCGGTTGGTGGGGTTGGATGGGTCGAGCGGCGGTGAGTGGTGGGACCTGTACCGTGTAGGCTGCTGCTCGACGGCTCGCATCTGCGCGCTATAAGTAGGGCCCGTGTACAAGGCAATCGGTCACCGGGCCACCTCGTCCATATCCCACATCAAATGCAGCGGCACTTGTGACCGTGCCGCGCGGGGTTTCTGGTGTCTGGACGGAGGGCACCGACGGCGATTGTCACTGGTGGATATGAGAGACAAAACCGGAGCTCTCGATTCACGGTTCGCGCGCGGATGGATCGATGTCACTTGACGCTGGACCGTGTACCGTGTACGTACGCCGTCCCCGCCGTTTCAATGCGATACCGTCGTTTCCGGGACCTGCGGGGTTTGTTAGGCAGGGAGAAGCGTCCGCGGGAAACTCGAGAAGCGTGATAGAGTCCACCGGCGCAATCCCATTCCCTCGACGGGGCTAGTAGCGCCCACACGAAAGTTTGCACGGAGTAATGCGCGAGCTCGGCGCGAACGCATCCTCCCTTGCGGCCTTGACGCGGTCACGGCCCGTCGCGCGCACCCGCACTGCGTCTCCGAGCCTTCGATGCCGTCCCGCGCGTCGTGCCGAAGACGTGTACGGCGTGTCTCGTGGACGAGTTCCGAAGCTCATAAATTTTTTCAACCCGATAATGAAACGAACCTGTACGTCGGAAGCGCCAGATCAATATGCACTGTACGAGTACAAGTGACATGTGGTACAAATTCGAAGGCGGTGAAGAAGCTGGGCTGGACAGTCGGTTGTAAGTACTTACTGTAGTGGTATCGCACAGGCCTGCCGTGCCATAAAATGGAAAAGGCTGCGAATGCGAAGGGAGGCGGGGGTAAGGTAACGGATTCAATCATGAGCGACAAACTGCGAAGGACAGACGACGGCGTTGGCTTGACTTCGCGATGATTGACCTAAACCCGACGTCGGGCGCGCTGCAATCCCAAGGAAGATCCGGTGGGGTGGCAGGGAGACCAATGAATGTCCCCATTTGAGGTGTCCACTCTGCACCAACGACAAATGACCGTCGATGAGTGCTAGATAGTAGACGTCAAGTTAGCGATAGGTATGTGCGGGCGGTATACAACGAAAACAACACCTTCTGTTCTCGTCTACCGACGTCTGTACGTCCAAAAACATATGCCGAAAAGGAAACAGACGGCAACAGCATCTCGGCGAGAGCGGCGGAACACGCACCGAACGCCTGAGCGCGCGTCCCGTCCACCGAGACGGAGCGACGAACTCGTCGGGGGATTACACAGGCCTGGTCTTCGAAAGGGTCATATGAGTACTTTACGTGCGGATGAGCGCGAGCTCGAATCGCACCTGTAACACACGGCGGGACATCCTTCAGGAAGGATTCCCGAGTCAGACTTACGGTCCGTTTGTTCGCAGCACGAAGGCGCCACATGTTCGTCCAGTGACCTTTATGTCGCCAGAGAATGAATCGTCCCAAGACAGCTTACGAGGATTGGTCCCGGCCGATGTACAGCGCCAGCATGCCATGACATGCTGGACGGTCCTGAGAAGAAGAGATACACGTCTTCCTAGCGAGCGAACACGATTGCGCTGATGGCTGGTGGTGCTTACCGCGCGAGTCTCTCGGAGATGAGAGGTCCTCATCCTAGGTCCGTCCGAGCTCGCTGCGCCTGCGCGTATAGAATACAAGCACTTGGCGCTGAAAAGATAGACCGCGATGTCAAACAACCCGAATGATCCGCGAGCTGGGGGCGGGTAGTCAGTCGCTCGACTCGGGTGAATCGATGCGTCGCAACCTATCGCGGGAGGTCCGGGAGGGGATCCTTTTCTATATATAAGAAGGCTTACACCGCCGATGTCGGGGCATCGTATCGCAGGTAGGACTCTGTGTTTACTTTCTGGATCATGCGTCAGTGGTGATGCAACTGTATCAAGATTCCCATGCTTACTACGTGGTGGTCTGTGGTCCTCGACGTTCGATAGCAGCGTCTCAGCACCGCCGCGATTCTATGTCAGTGCACAGTGCACTGAGCCTCTCGAGCTTAGGACTTATCTCTATCACGATACTGTGCAGCACTCGGCAGCAAGTGTACTTATTGCGGTTGTAGTTGGATACAGATATGCAAGCCCTGCGAATCCGAGTCGTCAATCGCGTTGGTGAGCTGCTAGGAGTATAAACCCAGTAAGTCAGCCTGCTGGCACGGCCCACCTGACCATGGTCTCGGGACCGATCTGGTTCCAGTAACTGTAGGCTGTAGCAGTACTGCTACGGTATGTTTCCCGGCGGAAAGGATAACTCACCATACGACGTCGGATACAGGCTACGTATAGTGAACTTTTGAAGCGATCATCGACGGTAGTCGTGGACAGTCAATACCAAGAGGTACCAAGTTGGTACAGGCTGACAGGCTGAGGCTGTTTACAAACGAACGACCAGAATGTGTTTACGCGTATTTGGCAAGAGCCTCCACCGTTACATAATACAGCAGGATTGTTACGCCTGTACTTGGGCAGCTGGGCAGTGATCGCCATGTTCATTCCGGATTATATCTTGCACAGGGCTCGAAGCAAAACGCAGTGCCGAGCTGGGAGAGCAGACCCTCGTACAGCGTAATTTGCGTTTTATAGTCAGTCATTATGGTAAAAAAAACACCAGCGAGCGCGCGAGTAGTAAGCTACATACATAGAACTACAAAACATCGAGATCGATCCGCACCATACAACAGACAGCAACAACAGGCCATGCGAAGGTCATCATACAACACATTGAGCGTATAAATAGTGAGAGGGTGGCGCCACGAAGGATGGGGACTCGACAGCAGGAGGACGGTGAACGGATCATCGCCGCTTGGGTTTGCCGGAGAGCCAGGGTAGCCATGGGACAACACGGGCGTTCAATCGTCGAAGGTGGGATGCGCCCCAGGACGTCGGAGGCTCCTTTCCGTCCCACTGGTCGACGAGCCGGATGATGCGTTTCTCGGAGTCGAGGTCGACGACGACGATGGATTCTACCTCCTGCAAAAACACGTCTTTTTAGGATTCTGTCGCACGACGGGAGTCGGGGCGACGTATTCCGGGAATCGGAACATACCTTCTTGAACCCGGTGACGCGCATGACGTATTCTTGCTTCTGCCAGAATATGAGGCGGTCGGGAGTGTCGGCGGTGGAGAGCACTCTTCGTGCGAGTGTAGTAGATTTCGAGAATAGATGCGACTAGAGCACCGCATGTTAGACGCGAGCAGACAAATGCATGGAGGAGAAGACGAACGAGCGTGTACCACTGTCATAAGTGGGTCAGCGCTGAGATATACAGGAGGACAGATGAAGGGGAAGCACCATAGATATGACTTCGTGCAACCCCTTGCACTTGCAATATGCGTCCTACACAGATATCGTCGGTGAGCGTTGGTGAGAAACAACGAAACTGCGCGACGCTCACCTCGTATTCCGCGTCTCTGCTCCACCGCCGCTCCATAATTTCGATCGTCGGTCGACCCTCATACAGCTGAGTACCGGACGCATGAGCAAAGCCGTGGGATATCAGGCAACGGCAGCGACGCACCTCCTTCAAGTCGTCCAGAACAGCCTTGTGCAGCTCCTCGGCGCTGATCTCTTCGTGCACATGTACACTCGTACGTCGCGCCGCGGGAGAGACCGCGCGACGGACCGACAGACGCCTCTCCTTTGCCGGGTCAACCCCGGAATAGTGAGCGCCCCCCGCGGCGGACTCGAAGAGGGAAACGGAGGGTGGCGGGCGGTGGAAGATGGAGTGATGGAACGTTTGGGTCGGTAAAGGGGAGCTGGAGCTGCTATTCGGCGTGCTGGGAGGGGATGAGGAGAAACGACGGGAGAGAGGACGAGGTGGGTACGACATGGTGGTGGTGGAAGGGAGAGAACGGGTGGTGTTCGCAACACAACTTGGACAAGTCAAGTAACCTTTGGGCGAGATGAGGCGCGTCATCACGTGTTACGGAGGCTCGGCCTGATATCTTTTCACTGCAATCGAGATTCGACGTCTCCGACTTTCCGACACCCGAGCATTGCCCGAGCATGACATCCGAGTGAGAGTCAAAGCCTTCGCCCCATATTCCTGTACCCCGTCTGTTGCGATTAAGTACTCTAGTATTAACCGCGGAGCAGAGACAACCATTCCACCCTCTCAGCCTTGTGCCCATATCATAGCACTCGCCGACCTTGTGTAGCCGACGACGCGTAAGTATGCACTGCGTGTTATCCAACGATCGCCGAGTCAGTGTCACGCACGTCCGAAAGTTGCAGGACCTAAAGCCTCCAGATTACAAGTAGATGTGCATTACGATCGATGCATATAAAAAGACAACAATGACTCGACTCCCTCTGTTATTTCGACGAACTGACGACGCGGGGTGAAGTAATGGGTGAGGGAACCGGGTTACGAACAACGATGAACGACGCGTGAAGTGGGAGAACGAAAAGGATCGACGCGCAAGCGCAAGCGCCGACGCGTCTAACTCCCGTTTTGATGTCCCTGCCAGAGGCCGTAAGTCTTCCCAGGAGTCGTTTGCCAGAGACGGATGGTTCCTTCAACGAACAGGTCAGTGGGTGCATCGGGTGTTCAGATGTTAGGAAACATACCATCCTCTGTGCCGACAATAAAAGGAGAACAGACATGAGCGGAAATACCCGACGTAGAAAACGAGGAACGCACCGCTTCCGCTCGCGTACATCTCGCCAGTCCGGACTGTACTCGATGCAGTGCACCGGTCCAGTGGTGACCCTTCAAGACCTCCCTTTCCTCCCCATCGAGCGAATGAACGCGTACCCACTCGTCCGAGATGCTCCCCGTCACAAAGCGATCTTGCATGATCGGGTGAATTGACGCGGAAGATGGCGCGTAGGGAAGCGTGAGGCTATGCGTGGTCGCGCCGGTGGGCAGCGCGGGGATGAAGGCGAACCGTCTTGCCGGAAGTGACCACGAGCCGGTTCGTCTGCTGAGAAAACTCCATGGACGTGATCGCTTGCGGGAACGAGAGCTTGGTGGTGAGCTGGCGCGTGCGCAGGTCCCACCATCTGTGGGCCATCGACGAATTTGACGCGCGCGATAAGCCGAAGGAGAAGGGGCGGGGGGGGCGAGGGTGATGGGGGGTGATGCCGTCAGAGGGATGATCGTTGGCAGGGAGCGGTGGCGAATGTCACTCACTTGAGCAGACCGTCCTCGCCAGCGGAGACACCGGTGTGGTCGCCGACCCAGACGACGCTCTTGAC
The DNA here is from genome assembly GCA_012932865.1 of Amylostereum areolatum. Lineage (NCBI taxonomy): Eukaryota > Fungi > Basidiomycota > Agaricomycetes > Russulales > Stereaceae > Amylostereum > Amylostereum areolatum. The sequence continues at coordinate 231,003 of SAXG01000027.1, forward strand.
GGTGCCTTCATGAGAGGTCGCGTTACCGTCGGTCAACACGTCTGGTTCGGCGTCTGGCCTGCCGAGATCGAAAATGCGGGTCTTTTTCTCCTGGCCACCGGTGAGGAGATGTTGACATGAAGGGGAGATGGCGACGCTGCGGACGATGTGGTTGTGCGGGAAGGAATGGAGGGCGGTGCCGTTGTACGTGTCCCATATCTTACTGCAGGGTGGAGGTCAGTGACACGTGTTGGATAGAAAAGGGAAGCTAAGTTTTGAGGAGGATGGGAGGAGAGAAGGAACGTACGCAGTGAAATCGGCGCTGCCAGAGGCGGCGCGGGAGGAATCAGGACTGAGCTTTGTACTCCAGACTGCGCCCTTGTGACCGACGAAGGTGCCAATCCAATCGCCGGTCCAATCTCTCAGCATCGGGTTGCCATCTTTGCAGCTTGAGATGAGCATGTAGGTGTTATCATCTTGGAGAGCGGAAAAGGAGAGATGGGTGACGGGGCGAGTGTGACCTGGGGCGACGAGCGGGGTAGACTTTGGGAGGGGGAAGCCGGACATGAGGAGGGAATAGGGAGAGGTCGTTAGGATAAGAAGAATTTGAAGAGGTCGTTAGGCAAGATGTATGGATGTATGTATGTGCAGAGGAAGTTGAGAGAGGAATATATGGATGGATCGGAGGAGGAAGGGAAGGAAAGGGCGCGCCGCGCACTGCTCAGTCGTCGTGAACAACCCAGATCATCATCCTCGCTCGCACCTTGACTCTCTTACGCGTGGCCACGTGCCCGCTCGTGCCCGCCGTGCCTTCCTTCCCCAGCCACTGCCCAGTGCCACCCTCTGCAGCCCTCTGCCACCACTCCAGCTGCCACCAGGTTAAGCCTGCACTCTCTACCCATCCTTCAAAAACAGGTGGAAGTTACGGTATGTGCCCATTATTTCTCCGGCTGTACCGGCTGAGCTCACCTGAATGCCAGCAACTTACTCCGAGACAGCTCGCAGCGATGATCGTTCGTCGATTGACTCCGTGTTTCGGCACATCGCCTCTCAATCTGCTCTGGCAAATACCTTGCGATGGGTGATGGCGTCGTGACTGTTGCTCATCGTCACGCCAATTGCAGCGTGGACTCGACCAAGGCTTGTTAAATTCGGCCATTTCACCGCGACTTGGAAATTGGTTGTGCACGGAACCGCAAAGTGCGAGCGACGGAACACCCGCTGTTCCCGAACACAGGGCGAGCCCCTGCGGTCCCTGGAACGAGCGTCTTGGAGGGTAAACCGCAAGACCGAGGGGGGAGGGGGAACGCCCGAAAGCGGTAAGTACGAACGACGTCAGAGCAAAGGCCCATTGCGTGCTTTCACCCTCAAGCACTCGCCATAACTCGCCATCCAGCGGAAAACTTAGCAACCAAGATGGACGACGAAAATCAGTCTCCCGATCGTATATTTCCTCTATCGGCCCCTCTCCTCCTCCTTTTCTCCCTCCCGCCTTTCCCAAAGGCGACAGTCACGGAAAATTCTCAGACAGGAGACTTTCCTCCCTCGCACGCCTTCTCGCATCACCCCTCCACTTCCCCTCAGGCTCCTATTCACCATCAGCGCCGCTTCGTGCCTGGGGTATCCCGTTCCCTATATTAATAGCCCTCCCTGACTTCTCCGGTCACTTGAGGTCTTTCCCCTTTGGCCCCTCATGTCCTTCGTCCACACAGCCAAGGTGTTCGCCAAGCGCCTCGTCGCCTACCCAGAAGTCAGGCCTCAGGTCGTCTCTTCCAAAGACTGGGTCCGTGACATTACGAGCGATCCCAAACAGCGTGTATGTCTTTCTCCTCTCGCTCGCCTGCCCGTCCTCATCGTCCGCATCTTAGGCTGTTCAATATGTGACCCGTCTCTTCCCCATATTCACCTGGATCACTCGCTACAGTATGTTGCTTCATATCTCCGTCCCAACACGTCTCCCATCCTTTTTTTTCTTCTTCCTCGACAGACTTTGGGTGGTTAACGGGCGATCTCATCGCTGGGTTAACCGTCGGTATCGTTCTTGTCCCGCAAAGCATGTCCTATGCGCAGGTCAGTGACTTCGCCTCTTTTTTTTCACGCCGATATCTCATCCTGCACCCGCCAGATCGCATCCCTCGACCCTCAGTACGGTCTTTATTCTGCGTTCGTCGGTGTCATGATCTACTGCGTATGTCTCTCTTCCTGTTCGGCGCCTGTCCCCATATCTAACCGTTGGATTTCTCAGCTCTTCGCGACATCAAAAGACGTTTCAATCGGCCCGGTTGCAGTTATGTCACTGACCGTGTCTGAGATCATTCGCTACGTCAACGAGCACCATCCCGACACATGGGAGGGTCCACAGATTGCCACCACCCTTGCCTTCATCTGCGGTTTCATCGTGCTTGGCATCGGCTTGCTTCGTCAAGGATGGGTCGTCGAACTTATCCCCCTACCGGCAGTCAGCGGTTTCATGACCGGCTCTGCCATCAGTATTGCGGCGGGTCAAGTCCCAGGCCTCATGGGAATCACCGGCTTCGAGTGAGTCATTCGTAACCTCTCCAACCTTATAGGCCTTGACCGCCACCATCATAGCACCCGCGCCGCCACATACAAAGTCATTATTAACACCTTGAAGGGTCTTCCCAATACAACCCGCGACGCTGCCTTCGGTCTCACGGGCCTCTTTGCTCTCTACGCGATCCGTATCGTCTGTGACAAGCTGTCGAAACGCTATCCCCGCAGAGGTAGAATTTTATTTCATCTGCCAACGTTCTTCCCTCGCTGACTTGTCATTTTAGCTCGCATCCTCTTCTTTGTCTCGGTGTTCAGGAATGCCTTCGTGATCGTCATTTTGACCCTCGCCGCGTGGTTGTACACTCGCCACCGCGTCGACTCAAAGGGCAAGTACCCCATCAAAATCCTCAAGAAGGTTCCTGCTGGCTTCCAACACGTTGGTTCCCCTGTCATCGACAGCGCGTTGGTCACAGCTCCTTGCGCCTAAGCTTCCTGTCGCGACTATCATCTTGCTCCTGGAGCACATCGCCATCTCTAAATGTTAGTCTTGAACCCCCTCCCCCCCTTTCATCACCATCGTCTGACCTCTCCCCTTTGCAGCATTCGGACGTCTCAACGGCTACAAAATCGACCCGAACCAGGAAGCTTATCGCCATCGGTGTCACGAACGTTGTCGGAACCGTTTTCAACGCCTACCCGGCTACGGGTTCCTTCTCCCGCTCCGCCCTCAAATCCAAGTCCGGCGTACGCACCCCTGCGGCCGGCATCCTTAGTGGCATCGTCGTCATCGTCGCCCTGTACGGCCTGACCCCCGCCTTCTTCTGGATCCCCAGCGCAGGTCTCTCCGCCATCATCATCCACGCCGTCGCCGACCTCGTGGCGAAACCGTCCCAGGTCCTACCGCTTCTGGCGGATTTCCCCTCTGGAGTTCATTATCTGGTTCGCCGCAGTTCTGATCACCGTGTTCTCTTCCATCGAGAACGGCATCTACATGTCGATCGCCGCATCCGCCGCGCTCCTCCTCATTCGCATCGCGCACCCTCGTGGAAATTTCCTCGGGCGCGTCAACATTCGGTCGGGAGCATCGGACACCGTGTCGCGCGAGGTGTACGTGCCTCTAGAGGCGAACAACATCGTGAATCGTCAGATCCGCGTCGAGCCGCCGTCTCCAGGCGTCATCGTCTACCGCTTCGAGGAGAGTTACGTCTACCCGAACGTCTCCTTTGCCAACGGCGTCTTGGTGGATCATGTCAAGTCACACACAAGGCGAGGAAGAGATATGACCGGAGTCTCTGCCGGCTGACCGTCCATGGAACGACCCCGGTCCCTCGACGTGGTGCGATAGATCGATCCGCGGAGGACTTGGCAAAGCCTTTGCTTCACGCCATCGTGCTCGACTTTTCTGCCGTGTACGTTCTCCGTCAGCTTTGCCCATTTTCTCCAAGACTCATTTTCCTCCTTTCTTTAGTTCCCAAATTGACACCACCGCTGTTCAGACCCTTATTGACACCCGGGTCGAGGTGGAACGTTGGGCAGACCACCCGATCGAATTCCACTTCGCGACGATCTTGTCGCCGTGGATTCGTCGGGCGCTGGTCGCTGGTGGGTTCGGCACGGGCAGCCCCTCGTCGACGTTCCCCCGCGAGATCGCGCCAGTCGTCTCCTACCGCCACGAGCTTATCGAGCGTCGTCACTCTCGCGCGGCCGGTGACGTCGAGGCGGGCGGAGACGTTCAGGAAGTCGACTTGAAGGCCGTGGACGGGTCGTACGGCGCGATCGCTGGGGAGGACGCGTCGGTGGTGCAGGTTGATACACCGTTCTTCCATCTGGATCTCGCGACCGCGGTGCATGCCGCGGAGAGCGGGCTATCAAGACTGGACAAGAAGCCCGCGTCCTTCACCTCTGTGACCAGCGAAGACGACGTGAAGGCGACGATGTAGTCCCATGTTCACTTGTAATCAGTACGACATACTTATTAGTATAAAACGAACCACTTACTTACGGATGTACCTTACCATCATCTAGGCATTGTATTGTAATACACTGCATATGGCTCTCATCGCCAGTAAACACAAAGTCCAGCTAGATCAGAGCAGCCTTGGCCCCCCGACTTACACGAGGTTTGAACACGCCAGCTTGCATTGCCCCTGCATCTAGCGAGTTTGAGAGTAACACCCTGAACACCAGGGCAAGTAAGCACGCGGCGGTATAACTTGATAATTGATCAACGTTGACTGTCTCCCTTTTTTTGGCAACCTCGGGACCACAGGTTGACCTCGAGGCTGGATGAGTGGAGTCAGATGCATTGCAGCATCAGCACGTGACATGAAAGGAGCGCGTCGCGCCGTTGTTGATTGTTTGGTTTTCCCGCCCGAACAATGGTGATCAAAACCCACTTCCGTGGTTCGTACTTTCCTCTCTTCACGATCCACTCTCATTCCCAACTTCGTTCGCGCACGACATCTTGAGAACCCTCCTCCCTTCGCCATGAAGCACTCCCACACCTCGATGGTCGTGGTCATCGCCTTTTTGGCGACCTTGTACTCGCTTCTGGGCTTGCCCCCATTGGGCTACAACCTCAGCATGCCTCCCGCCCGCCTCCTCGCCTCCCCGCCACGCCTCCCCCATTCTCCCACCCTTTCCTCCCGTCTTTCGATTTCATCCACAGTCTCGGCCGCCTTGCCTTCTGGCCTCCATTCTCCTCCATCCAGTTCCGAGTTGTCCCACCACAACGGCCGTCTCGTCACAACGGCAACAGTGTCGGCTGCATTCGAGTCGTATGACCCCAGCCCCGCATCCAGCACGATATCCAATACTATCCCCAACGACGTTTACGCCACTGTCGTCGCGAGCGCCGATGGGCAAGACGGTTCCACCGCCTTTGACCTCATCGATGCACGCCCGTCACTACGGCCCCGCAGCACCCGGCTCCCCATCCACACTCGCTTTTTCTCTCTCATATCCAACCTTTACGTAAGGTTCAAAGTCACATTGGTTGTCCATGTCCGGCTCCCCTCCATCCCCACCCCCCGCCGAATCATCCGCAACCTTCCCGCCACCCTTCCTTCCACATCCGATGCTGTGCGCAACGCGGTGGAATTCACTTGGAAGACCTCCCAGGGTTGGATCCGCAACTTGCGGGACATGGAATCGCGGAGGGCGTTTTGGCGAACCCCATCGGTTGGCGATTCTGAAGGCGGCGAAAGCCACCCACTGGCGAGCACTGCCATCCACCGGCCACTCCCATATGCCCGGAACGACCTCCCTTCGGCCCCCATTCAACGTTCTGTCTCCATTCAAATCCCCCCCGCGCTTCGCCTGCAACAACACACCCCCACGCACTCAACGAACGCCGAGTCGCAGAGTTTGCCGGTGTTCTGCTTTGTCAAAGACACCGGCTCTCAAAGCCCTCACGACGTCGCCAGCAGCTGGAGCTCCATATTTTATGCCTCCGATCTGGAAGATTTCGCCACATACGTTCAGAGTTGGGTAAACGGCAGGGCTCTGCTAGGCTTCCGGTCCAGTTTCTGCGGGACATTCGCCGGGGTGGACCGACCGCGCTTGCCTTGCATCCTTGGCCATCGCCGGGTTCATCTGGCTCTGGGGTCTACTGTTCGCAGTGCTCGCCGATCACCCGATGCGCTTCTGGGTTTTGTCCGACAAAGCCTCACGCCGGGCTAGACACATCCGTCGCGCAACACGCCATCGAGTACGTCGTCTGTTCTTTTCCGTTCGCGAAGTTCCTTCTCTGACCTTTATTCCGGCTTGCAGTTCTGGGCGGTAGAGGCACTTGTGCGCAACAGGTGGACACGCACTGGACGGCCCGTGCACCTTGTCGCCGAAGTCTTCTGGCCGGTCTACGAACAGGACGATTACTTGAAAATCGCCATGCCTCGCAAGACGATCCTCACCGTGGTTGGAAACGTCAACGACAGCGGCATCTCGCTGTACACCGACAACTTCACCGTGCTCGCCAACCTCAACCTGGACCCCGCTGCTGCGGTGACAGAAGACGTGGACCTCCTCGATACCTGCCTCAGCATCAACCTCGATGTCAACTTGAAGGAGCCCCAACACTCTAGCCCGGTCGCCACAAGGACGCTCAGCTCGTCGACCCCGAAGGCCTCGCGAATTTCGGAATCCGTCGTCCCAACAAGCCAACCTGCTTCGATCGTGGACGCAACGAATCTCGAGCTGGTCCGCGACGGCACACCCTTGACCTCGGCGGTGCCTGCGGTGGCTTCGGCAGCTTCGAAATATTGCTCCCTGAAGTACTCTCAGCACTCGTTGCCCCGCGACGACGCGGACGAAGGCCCTCGAATCGATGTCGCGATAGGGAGCACTCTCCCCGACACCCAGTACTGTGTGGAGGCCTTGCTCGGGTCTGGCAGCTACGGAGCGGTCTACCGGGTCCAAGACGCGTCCACGGGCATCCCGTACGCGGCCAAATGTGTCGAAGTCCACCCAGCCTATGACTGGAACAGCGGCGACGACGCCTACGCCTGCTACGAGCGCGCCGTTCACGTCAAGGTACAAGGTCATCCAAACGTGCTCACTCTTCACGACGGCTTCATCGCGGACGGCTCCTTCTGGATGATCCTCGAGCTGTGCCGCGGCGGCGATCTTCGCGACCTCGTCTCTTCAAATTATTTCTGGCAGCACCCCGACCGAGTCAAGCCCATGTTCCTCCAGATCGTCGACGCCGTCGCTCACTGCCACAGCAAAGGGTGGGCGCACAACGACCTCAAGCCGGACAACATCCTCCTTTCGTATGAGCACGACGTCGCTTATCTCGCGGACTTCGGGATGGCTTCCGAGTCAGACAGCGACACGATTCTCGGTGGCACGACACCTTACATCGCGCCTGGTTAGTCCCACTATCATCTTTCTTGGTTGCATTTCGTGCTAACGACGTCCTGCTGCAGAGTTCCTCCTGGATACCCGCCCCGACGAGGTGCTGTTCAAAACCACCAAAAACGACGTCTGGGCGATTGGGATCATCTTGTTGGAGATGGTGTTCAACCACAGACCGTGGTCCGAAGCCGCGCCCACTACCGACCGCAAGTACAATGACTACCTCATACTGCCCTCAAAATGGCGACGGACTTTCTTACGGCGGAATTTTCCTCTCACGCGCGACGCTGCCACCCTCATCGCTCGCATCCTCGAGCCTAACCCCGCTCTTCGTATCTCTTTGGACGAATTGCGCGCGGCCATTCAGAACATCGAGTCCTTTGTCTGCGCCGAGGACAAGCTGAAGGCGGGGTCTCGGGCTGAACAGATCTATCAGCGTCTTCAGGCTGGGCCACAAAAAGAGGCCTCCGACAGCTTCGCCACGGCCAAGGCTGCCCAGTAGTACGTGTTCTTTGACCCTGGAACGATATGTTTCTGACGATTCTGTAGATTCTCCTCGCAGCTCGCCATCTAGAGATCCCCATGATCTCCACCATCTCCATCGCATTATCGCATCATCACGTATCAAGGCCTCCTCGATTCCTCTGGATCCTCTGTATTATCGTCATCGTTATGTCTCTCCCTCCAGTATCTTTTCCGGACCGCGCCCCAGCCTATCCCCCTTCACGAACACGGACACACACACACACACACACACAAAGAAAAAAGAAGAAAAAAACGAACACACAAAAAGAAAGGAAAAAGGAAAAAGAACAACAAAGAAAGTCTTCCGCAACTGTACTATACCATACTATACCGTACTATACCCATACTATACTTTACTATACCCCTCATGGAATGGCCGCTCCCACTCTCAGCCTCGCCTTCTCGCCTTCCCCATTCCTAGCCTCGTCTTCTCTTCCCGCCTCGCCTTCTCTTCCCGCCTCGCCTTGGACTCCAACTTTCCTGGACACCAATATCCCGTCTCTTTCGGTTTGCCCTCCATCGATTTGTACCCCAAGATGACGTCAAAGCGTCCAACGTTCCACCACATCCAGCCTACCTTTCCGCCCACCAGCCGATTGGGCCACTCTGGCCGTCCTCGCGTCCAGATCCATCTACGCTTCTTCATCCACTTCGACCCATCTCTCGATCGCCAATGTATCCGGCTGCCTCCAAGCCACGATCTCTCGCCATCTCAGTAGCCTCCTAGACATTCTTGTCGAGGCGGGCGTTCACGCTCACCGCGAACCGTACGTCGTTCTCTTTTCTCTTCCTCTTTCCCGGCTCACATCGCGACTTAGGCATCTCCCCACGAGTCACGACACCGACTCCATACCGTCTTCCTCTCTCGATTTTTCCATCTTTCGATTTGTACTCCAAGTGGCCGTCAAGGCGTCCAACCTTTCGCCTCATCCAGCCTATCCTTCTGCCCATCAGCCGATTGGGCCACTCTGGCCGTCCTCGCGCCTAGATCCATCTACGCTCCCTCATCTACTACGGCCCATCTCTTGGCCGCCAATGTACACGGCTGCATCCAAGCCACGATCTATCGCCATCTCAGTAGCCTCCTGGACAAATTTGTCGAGGCGAGCACTCTCGCTCAGCGCGAATCGTACGTCGTTCCCTTCCTTCTTCTATTTCTCAGCTCACGTCGCGACCTAGTTTCACAATATCTCCCCACGCACCTCAATATCTATCTTCCGCCTACGTGCGCATTCCCCGTTGATCCAATTCGTAAGTCTCTTTCCGCCATGGCCCGACTCGGAGCATCGTTACTGACGGTCTTCATTCTTACAGCTATCCACACCGCGCCTCCTTCTGTTTCGTCTCCAGACCACGACCCATCACCCACGCACGCTTTACCCATCCGGCTCCACACTCCTCACCCCGGGCTCCACCAACCCACACACAACGCAGCGCTCAAGTCCCAGGATAGCGGGTGAGGTTAACGCGCGGTTTTGCTGACTCTGGACTGGTGTAGGCGAGCGGTTCAACTTCACAAAAGCAGATGGGCCGGACTGGGATCAACACAAACCACACCTACCCGTCAACGGGGGGGCGGCTCGAAAGAAGAACAAGCGCTGGCGTCGGAAACGCGCTCACCACGGAAAGGCTATGGGTGAGTCCCGGATTATTCCTAGGTCCGAGCCAGTTGAACTGACTCGCCGTTGTTCAGGGTTCGAGGCTTTGGAAGAGCGGTGCCGACGCGATCGGCGCGGATGAGTGTGAACAGAGAGGATGCCCTTTCCAAAAGATGAGTTCTTTCGTTTCCATTTCCCCGCAGAATCGTCGTCTAACCCGCCTTCCCTCTCCTTTCTTCTTGGACGGCGAGGCGTCATGCCTCGTCGTCCACGTTAGGTTCGCCCCTACCGTCGCCACCACTCGACCGACCGACCACCTTGCTTGACTGACAGAATGAAGCAGACGAACCAAGCGCGTTCTCCGAGCCAAAAGCCCCCCCCCCCTGGTCCCAGTCCACAAGGTACCCCATCTGCCCCGCTCGACTCGCCAGTCTAGATGTTCAGTAAGTCGCGTGTTTCCTCTCATCCTCTCGCCTGTGCCTCTGCTGCTGGCGACGCCTACCACTGCCCTGGTGTCGAGCCTTCTCAATCTTGCCTTGTATGGGTTCTGCGATGCGAAGTTTCAGAGGGTCAACGGTTTTGTGCGAGAACTCAGGAGGATGGAGGATGAAATGGAGATGAAAGACTTCAATGGATTCCTCGCGTCGACGGTTTCGCCTTGATAGTTGCCTATATACCCGATTTGTACACCATACCTTCCGTGATAAATTATCAGTAACTTATACATTCTGCTTTGTTTGTTGGATGGCGACGTCTAATTTTGTGAACGATTCACGATGTACTCACTCAGTCATTTTCATGCTGCCAGTGGCTGACTCGCAGGGGCGCCAACCCGAGCCTAGGGTTCGACACTGGCCGCCCCGCGTGAAGTCCGGCCTCCGCCTTGACCTGACCGTCCTTAGTTTCTGCTCTTCGACTGTCCTCTTCCTCGTCCCCTGCTTTCCTCTTGACCATGCTCGCTCTAGCCTTGAGACAAACCTGCAGACGCAACTTCTCCACCACGGTCCCCGTCCTCTCCGGACACAACAAAGTGCGTCTTCCCGTATCCACGAGCTCCGTTTGCGCTGGACGTATCATGCTCACGACGCGCACCCCTCCCCCTCCCTTCGCAGTGGTCGAAAATCAAGCAGAAGAAGGGCGCCATGGACGCGCAAAAGTCCGTCGTGTACGGGCGCGCGGCGCGCGTACGCCCTTCCCTTCTCGTACCGGACGTGCACGGGGCTGACGGCCGATTCTACAAGCGCAGGACATCATGGTCGCGGTACGGAGTACGTGTCGTGTCCCAGTCCGCTTCGTCGCCCTTTCGCGCGGTCAGGGAAGAAAGACGGCTGACGGGATGTGCACTGTAGCGGGCGGCTCGGCGGACCCGGCGCAGAACATCGCGCTCGCGAACGCGTTAAAGAAGGCGCGGTCGGACGGGGTGCCGAAGACGAATGTAGATACCGCTCTGGCGAAGGTGCGTGCGCTTTTATGCACCGAGGTTGCGTGCGTCGTCTGAGCGTATGCTTCGAACTTGCTTAGGCGCGCGGGGACAGCGACAAGGGCACCCAGCTCATGACTTACGAGGCGATGGCGCACGGGTGCGTCGGGATCATCATGTGCGTCCGTCCGCGCACCCTCCCCTGCGCGCTCCTCGCTCACGTTTTTGCGGAAGCGAATGTCTGACCGACAACGGCAACCGCACGATCCACAAAGTGCGCGAGATCCTCGGCGACCACAAGTGCGTCCTCGCCCTCCCTTTCCTTTGAATCCAGCCCGCTTACGGACCGACGACGCGTGTGGACAGTGCGCGCCTCGCCGCGGCCGGGTTTCTGTTCGAGCGCAAAGGGTGTGTGCGCGTTGTGGTGGATAAAACGGAGGACTTCGAGCGGAGGCTGGAGACCGTGATCGAGAACCGCGCTCGCGGCGGAGGCGGAGGACTTCGAGGAGCAGAACGTGACGGAGGACGCGGTGGAGGTCGAGGTTTGTTCGCTTTCGCCCTACCTTCTCTCTCCGTCCGACGACCATCTCTCAGCTGAGCCTCTTCCTCGTGCAGTTCACGTGCGCGCCTCAGAGCCTCGCGAAACTGACGGCGGCAGGTGACGGCGCCCGGGCTGGTGCGGGAGCTGCTGAACAGCGAGTTGATCTATGCGCCGGGGATGCCGGGGAAGGCGGACGAGGAGATGGAGAACGCGGTGGGGGAGCTTGGTGCAGAAGTTGGAGGACCACGAGGATACGCTTCGCGTGTGGACGACGTTGGATTCATGAGCGGGGTGCGGGACTCAGTAGGGCTGTTCGTATATTAGGGGAATAGTTATCCACATCTCTACATGCATCGAGCGAAGGGGCGTGTGTCCAGACATCGTCCAAACTCTCAGCAGACGTAAGCTCGCCAAACGTGTGCCCCCTCCTCGCATCCATCGCTGTGCTGTCCCGTCTTGCTGCGGGAGGTTACGCTTATGCCTTCTGGAAGAACGGGACACGCGATGAAAACGTGGCGAAGGCTACTTCAAATTCTTGCCCAGCCTGGCGAGGTGGTAGTTGATCGATGGGCGATGCTGCTTTCCCTTGAAGGGCTGCAGGGTTCGAAGGTGGAACAGGGGGACGAGGAAAGAGAAGAAGGCATCAGAAAAGCGCGAAGGCGCGCGGTTAGAAGGAAAAAAAAAACGAGGGTGCGCACCGTGGTCCTCATGCATTCGAAGAGGGTGCGTGCGGACTGGGCGCAGGCACCGGTGGACATGACGTCTGTGGTGGCCGCCCAGCAGCCGAGCATGGCGGCGAGCTCTGGCGAGCAGGCGGAAGGGGAGATGTCTTGAGGGGAAGCGGAGAGAGGTAAGGTGTAGGAAAGGGTGAGAGGTAGAAGAACGCACTTTTTTGGGGACGAACTTTGAGCTTGGGGATGTGGATGCTCATCGGGAAGGGATTGGCACGCTCGCGGTGACAGTCGCTGGCTCGCTGTGCGGAGGAGAGGGTCGAGTCGCGGTCACGGACGGAGGACGCGGCGGACGCGGCGGACGCCGAGAGTCGGCCGGCGGCACGGAGGTAGTAGCCACGTGGTCTGACAATGGTCCATGACTACAAGTCTACATCCACGTTCTCTTCACTTCCCCGTACTCACCTACTACCAGTTACCTACATACCCCTTCACACACATACTCTCTCAACATGGAATCACACGCGCTTCACAAGAGCGGCAACTCGGGTATGAACCGCCTCTCTTTCTCCGCAGTCGCGTCTGATAAACTGTACTGTGCCATGCTGTTTGTGACTACCAACCTACCAAACAGCGATCAAGCGTATCATGCAGGAGGCTCGCGAGCTCGCCGAGGACCCCTGCACCGATTACTCTGCTGCACCCCGCGAGGCATGTACCGCTTCGGACTTTACTCTTCGTTCCTCTAATCCCAGCCGGATGGCCTGTTCGATTCCCACAGGACAACCTCTTCGTACGTCCGTCGTGCGCGCTCCCTTTGACGCTCAGCGCTCACCGTACACGCACGATCAGGAATGGCACTGCACCATTCGTGGGCCGGCCGACACCGATTTCGAAGGAGGCTTGTACCACTTCCGCCTCACGCTCCCGCCCCAATACCCTTTCCGCCCGCCGAGCATCATGATGCTAACCCCCAACGGCCGTTTCGAGCTCAACACGAACGTGCGTATCCTTCCCGATGCCCGTTTCGTGACAAGGTCTGACACGGGATGCGACAGATTTGCATTAGTTTCACGAACTGTACGTATCGCCCATTCCTCGGACCGAGCGCGCGCGCCCCTTCGTCTTCTTCGCTGAATGCTTGCATGCACGCGCACACGCACACGCTCACACACACTCTCTCCCAGATCACGAAGAGCTGTGGCAACCCGCATGGGGCGTACGGACCGGTGAGCAAACCCTTTGCGATCCTCCCTCCGCCTCTACCCCGCATTCGTGTCCGGCCGTCCTGCAGTTCTCGAGTTCCCGGACTGACGAACGGCACCCGATCCGCATTGCTATCAGCCATCATCGGTCTCCAGGGCTTGTTCCCGCTCAAAGGCCAGGAAGCTGTCGGCATCGGCTCCCTCGAGCAGCCCCCCGCCGAACGTAGACGTCTGGCCAAGCTGTGAGTAATGGTACCCTCGCCCCCCCTTTCGTCCCTGGTGACCGTCCCGCTTGATGTTCTCGATCTACGGGTGCTGATCCTCGCTGCCTCCCACCGCGTTCATCAAACCAGTTCGCGCGAGTGGGTGTGCCCAGGCTGCAGCCGGTCGAACGTGGAGAATCTACCGGATCCCGCGCCCCCCAGCCCGCCCGTCGCGACGGTGCCCGTACCGCCTGCTGCGTTGGCGGCGGCGGCGGAAGCGAGGGCGAAGAAGATGCGGACTGGGGTAGCGGGGATACGACCGAGTGCAGAGATGACGGCTCGAGTGGTCGCCGCGCCCGCCAGTGCCACGATGTCAACACCTGTGCGCCCCGCAACGAACGCGACGGCAGCAACAGCAGCGACGACTTCGACTCCACAACACGCCGCGGAGGAAGCGGCGCAGGCTGTACCTGTGCACGGAGGGAGGACGCAAGAGTCGGCGCGCCCGCCTATGGTGTTGGACACGCTGATATGCGTCTTGCTCGTGCTCGTGTTTGCGCTGATATGCAGACGCGTGTTTTGAGAGAGGGGGGGGGAGAGCAGGGGGTCCGAGGATATGCGTATAGAGGGCTTACGCGGACTCGGATTCGGGGAGAGATGAGTATAGGCGAGGATGTCTAGGTTTGGACTCTATTTATTTTCGATGGATACCGACGGGGATTCTGTGTACGTGGACGAATGTAACAGGAAGACTTTGGGAAGTGAAGAAGAAGGACCCTTGTCGTTGGGATGATAAGTCCATAGAGGAGGATGAGCGGAGGAGAGGTTTGATTATATTTAATAACGATCGAGATCCGCCAGAGCAGATCCGAAGGCATGGTTCCGATCGAGGGTTCAAAAGGATTACAAGTCGAGCTAGAACCGAATCGTAGGCTATCGTAGCGGGACTACACTCCGCAGCGGATCTCAAATCCCTCTCACCCTTTTTTCTCTCTTCCTCTAAATACCCTTCTCCGCTCTCTCCTCCTCCTCCTCCACATCCTCCACGACCTCGACGACGACGACGACGACGACGACCACCACCACCACCACAACCACGACGACGACGACGACGACGACCACCACAACCACAACCACGACGACGACGACGACGACCACCACCACCACAATGTACCGCGGTCCAATGCCTTCCGCAACTCTCCCCTCCCGCCGCCCCGCCGCCTCTCGCCCCCAACTTCACAGAGCCAACAGTTCAAAGTACCTCCTCCGCATCAAGACGCCAGAGGTTCCCGTACCGCCCTCCCTCGCCCATAACCCCCTCTTCCAATCCCCAGAAAGCATCTTCCGCCGCACTCACATCCCCATACGCACACCCACCCAGCACGACGAAGACTGGCTCGGGGACACCGTTCCCCTCTCCTCCCGCCCAGGCGCCGCCAAGGGCCGTCTCCGACGCCGCGCTACAGTCTCCTCTCCCGACTCTCGCTCCCGCACAGAGTGTTCGCGTCACGCCGCACCCTGCTTCTGCGCCCCCCGCTCTCCCCCGCTCGTCCACTGGCGCCGCGCGCCCCTCAAGTCCTCCTGGTCCGATTCCCACGTACGCACCATGGCGGACATCGCGAGGGAGAAAGACAGGGACAGGATCCATCTGCAGATCGAGATGGAGAGGGGGAAGACGTTCGCTGCGCGGGCGTGAGCGCGACCCCGGGTCGAGGGCACGGTCGGGAGCGTATCCTCGATCCCTCCTCCCCCGGTGGACGGTCGCAAGCACAGCTGCCTCTCGTCTATCGTCGCTCTCTCCCCCGCAAACAGCGCGTCCACACCCCTTCCAGCCCTCCCCTCCATATCCCCTTCGATCGGCCGTTATCCTATCATCCCGGCGTCCTCCCCCCCCGCGCGCTAGCCGCGTACCACGCGCCGGGCCATCTATTCCATTTCACCCATCGCCAAGTGCGAGAGGTGAAAGGAGGGGGGAGGGTGCACAACACGTAACGGAACGCATGCTCGGCGTCTCGTGCGGCCATCCACGTTTAGATCTCGACTACGGTCGTCCGTGTGTGCCAACTCCCCGGGGCGAGGAGGCGATATTGGTATGGAGGGGGGGAAGCAGAGGCTTCGGGCTTTTCAGTTACGGTTTGTCTTTCCGTGGGTTCTATCGGGTTTGTTTTGTCTTGGGACGTTCGTTTTGGGCAGGGTATTACGGCCTCGAGGGCCATTTCTTTTTCGCGCTTCAAGTTGGGTTCCGGTTTACGGTCGCGAGGTTCATTTTGGGTTTTGATTTAGCATCCTACCCCCATCCATCCATCCGTCCTTCTTTCCTTCCGATCATCTCGCCGTCTTATGTCCTAACGTTCCACACATTCCACTGGCACTTTTCCCTTCTCAGCCTCGTGCATACATGTATATCCTCCTCCTCCTCCCCATCACCCCCTTCCGTTCGCTTCGTGTCGTCTTTCTGCCGAAGAAAGTACTGTATTCGCACCTTACTTCCCTCGCATCGCATCGTCTTCCATCCCTTTCCCTCTTTTCGCATTCCCCACCGCATCCGCACACGTACCACATCCACATGCATCTTTCTCGGCCTCCACACGTCTGTATCCACACCATCACCTATGTACCTCCCCCATCCTCATGCACCGTCCGTTACCTCGAGTAAGCTCATCCCCCTCCTCTTCACACACACACCACACACATACACGCATTGTTCATGTCTTGACCACTATGATTATTCATCTTATACGGGAGGATCTGTGCTTCCAACCGACCATCGGGGCAGGAGAATCACACTCATACCTGTAAGTAGCCCTTCGGGTGGCGACGACGATCCAGTGAAAGTCCAGAGCACGTCCAGAGCACCCGCAAGGCGCAAACTCATCAATAATCGACCGTTACGGTACACACACCAAGCACAACATACACGACAGGCCGCGCCTCCAAGGGAAAAAAAGTGCCCCACACAACACACACACCCACGAGAAAGTCGCGCCTACTTCTTCGCCTTCGGATCGCGCACGGTGAGCACGAGCACGTCCTCGTCCTCGAGGTTGTAGCTCGCGAGCGTGTTCTGGTTCGCGAGCATCTTGCCCACGTACGAGAACCGGATCTTCGACGCCGACAGCGCCGAGCCCGTCGCCTGGATCACGCGGTCGCGCAGCGTCGACAGCAGCAGGTTCAGAGGCAGCTCCGGGATCGTCACCACCGACCCGTCCAGCTTGTGTTCCGGCTTCGTTGCGTCGTTCGGGAGCTGAACTTGCAGCGAGATCGGGTGCTAGGGAACCCAGGGGGGAAGAGGCGTTCCGGCGTTGGTGAGTAATGGTGAAGGACGAGACTCAAGGGGGGGAGGGGGGTGCTTACGGGGTGCATGCTGATCCAGTCTTGCTCGGGGTAGTATTGCCCCCCGGGCAGCTTCGCCACGCGCTGGCGCTTCGCGGGGGGCATATCCTCACCGGACCCTTCCATCTCCTCCGCGGAGCGTACCATCCCTGCGCCGACCGCTCCAGGAGTGGCCCCGACGGCGGCACCAGGCGGGCTGAAGGCGGGGCGCATCCCCGCCGGGGGCGGTTGGTACCCGAACGGCTGGGCCGCGTCGAGGCCTTGGTAGTGCAGAGGCGGGAGCATGACCGGTGCGGGTTGCGTCGGGTACAGCGAGGCGGGTTGGGGTCCGGAGGACACCGTCGCGGCGGAGTAGCTCGGTTCGGAGGGCGCGCCGATGGGTTTGGCGGGGATGGGCAGCGCGGCGGGGGTCATCGGTGGTGGTACAGCCGCGGGGCCGATCCCTGGACCGATCGCGTTCGCCTCTTGTCTGGCAAAGGGGAGGACCCGAGGGGGTTAGTGAGTGGATGAAGGGGGAGGGGGACGACAGCACGTACGGCCCGAGACCCTTGGCGCGGTGGATGGCCGCGATCTGCTCGTCGAAGTTGACGTTGGTCGAGTACTTGTCGAGCGTGCCGGCCTTGGACGCGGTGTGTCCGTCCCACACGCCCTTCTCGCGCTCCTTCCGGCGCTCGCGCTCGGCCTCTTCCTCGATCTTGCGCCGCTCCTCGTCCGCCTCGGCGCCGAAGATGTCCACGCGCGTGCGCGCGAGGTTTTTGAGCGAGGACACGACGTTCGCGCCGCGTTGGAGTTCGGAGGCCTGCGCTTTGCGCGCCTCGAGCGCGTCGCGCTGGGATTTCCATTTGGGGTCGAGCAGCTCGATGCGCATGTGCTCCTGCAGCTCGTTGACCGCGATTTGCTGCCCGCAGATGCTGCACGTCGTCATCGCCACCTTGCCCTTTGCGCCAACTGGGAACAGAGAATTTGGACGTCAGCAAGGGTATGTGGAGAGGTATGCGGTCCCACGTACGTTTTGGCACATAATCCGTTCTGATTTTCATGGACCCTCCCGACTCCATCGAGTTGGCCTGGAATGGCGCGCGCTCGCTCGAGCTCCCGTCTCCTCTCCTCATCGTCCTTCCTCTTCCGCTCACTCGCGACATCCTCTTCCCCGTCGCTCTCCTCCATCGCGTCCTCATCAGCCGTCCGCCGTACCCACGTTCCCGACTGCCGCCGCTGCCTCGGCCTCCGCAGCGGCCTGACGTGCTCTGTGAGCTTCCACGTCTTCCGCCGTCGTCTCCATGATCATAGCGGCCATGCGCTTCTGAGCCAAGGTCATGCTTTCGACTTCTTGAACGCTCATGGGTGGGGGCAGTTCCGAAGCCGCGTCGGCAGCCGTGAACTCAATGGTCTGCACGATGGCATAGTCATGCCAGTCAATCTCGGCGAACGCAACTAGGGAGCAGACGTGTGAGTCGGTCAGGTGTTTTTTTGGGAGGAAGGCATGGAAGACGCACTTCGTTCGGCTTCCTGGTCATCGTGCCGTTGTTTTTCCCGCTCTCGCTTCTTCTGTTCCCACTTCGCGTGACTCCGCGCCTTCTCCAACAATCGCCACTTTGCGCCCTCCTGTGTGCGCTCCTTGAGCTGTTCCAAGGTCTTCGCGGTCGGCACGAGCACCTTGGAGTACTGCTCCACCAGTTGGTTGAAGTAGCCGAAGAGCGAATGCGTGGGCTTGAGGAAGTCGAATTGATAGTTTCGAGCCTCCTTCTGGGCAAGAGCGGAGATGAAGGGGCGGCCGCGCTGGGCGGTGAAGAGGGCAGTGAGCTTCATGATGTCCCTAGAAGAAGAGTGCATTGAGTAGCGCGCGACATTGGATGGAAGGCCACACACAGATCGACCGCGCTGATATTGGGCAGGTCCAAGATAAAGTCAGCAGGTGGCGGCTCCTTGCCTATGTCTTCCTCCACCTTCTTCGTTTCAGGTTGTTCTTGGGGCGTGCCCTCTTTTTCGTGCGTCAGTTCATCGTCCAGTTCTCCCCGCGCGAACTTGTCTATCCGGTGCCTGTAGTAAGCATGATAAGGGTCCGCGGGGTTGAGGAACGAGAACTTGGGGTCCGAACGCTGGCTCTCGCGAATTCTGTCCTCCAATTGCGGAGGGTTGGCAGAGCGGGCAACGAAACCGGCAGTGCGGTCGATGATAGCTATTCAGAAAACAACGACCACGTCAAAATCCGTCCGTGTGAACGGAGGGCAGGAGGATCCACGTACATTTGACCTCGGGAGGAGGTAAGATCAGACCACTCGTAAACCGGAGGGCATGGGAGGCGTCGACGCCATTGGCGTATTCATCCCCGTTGACGGCGTTGCCATTGACGGGAGGAGGGAGAGGGGAGGCGAATGCGGTCCCGTTCATGCTCGTCGTCGTCACGGTCGAGGTCAAAGGTCGTTTCCGGAGCGTGCGAACATCTCGCACCTCGCGTTTCGCGACACCGACTCGGACACGTGCAATCCCTTTTCTCCGCAAACGACCATGTTCGGCGCGTTCAGGCCTACGGCGGCGGTCAATGTCGGTCTGCTATGGTATGTTGTGCTTTCTTCCTCTTGTTTTCTTTTGGGGCTGACAGTCGATAACAGGAAAACGCCGTGGAGACTGTCTCGGACACGCAAGGCGAACGTTCGGGACCGCCTGAAGAAGGTGGACGCTGTCATCGAAGCTGTGAGGGCCAGTGGGGTAGAGTGCGGTGCTTTGGTACGTGACCATCTCTCTCGTCGCTTCCGTCTTCTCTGGGCTTACCTGTGACCCTAGGTGAAGGCTTTGGAACTTCCGAAAGAGCACGAGATGGCGCCGAAGGACAAGTACACTGTCTTTTCGCCCCATGACCGCAATTACCGCAAGGGTATCCACAAAGTGCCCAAATTTACTAGAGTACGTACATACCTCCTTGTCCTTCTTGGCGTGTTCTTACTGTCGTGCAGATCACACATCGTACCAACCCCAAGGGTTTCTAGACATCTGCTATATTATTATATGTTTTCGCCACCATCCCCGTTTCCATGCAAGACATCCTCTTCCCGGGGTCCCTATTCACATATCTTCTATCTGGTGAGTGCTCAAAAAGGTTGGATAGGATATGACTGGACGACCCCGGAAGAGTCCATTGCAATTCTACCACACTCGCACCAACGCCGACGGTCCACAAGAGAGCCAATGCGAGAAAGTGGATTCTTTATTACAATTCACAATGTTCTATGGCAGCCAATGCCAAGGTTTACAATTCGCAATAGCGAGGGGGGAATACGATGACGGTGAGCAATCCAATCTGATCTCCCAAACATCCTTTACTCCAGCAGAGAGGTCTCGACGTCGTGGCGTACGGGCTTTCCTCCTGCATTATCCAACACACCCGTTCCCTCAGTCGCCTCTCTCTGGTCGGGCACACCCCCAATCTCGGCGTCGTCGAGTGCACCGAGGCGACCGCCAGTGTGTTTCTTCGTCTCCGCGCGGTAGTCGCGTGACCGTTTTTCTTCGTTCAACGCGTCTTCAGCGGCCTCGTCTCGCCGGATGGCATCTGCAGCTTGCTCCAGCGAAGCGGTGCCGAGGTTCTCCGCAAACGGATGAGAAGATGGACGAGAAGGTGTGGAAGGCGACATACGTTTGGTGGGTTCCGCATGTACTCCTCGTTGATGTTATGCGACGTCACGGGGGGACGGCCGACGGTTTGGGTCTGTTTCTTGAAGTACGCGTCGGTGGTGTGTGACATGGCTGGTGAATTAGTACGGCTGGGATGAGGATAGGGGAGGGGACACCGCACAGTGACTTATACCTGCGTGTGGTGTTGGGCAGGGGTTTCATTTCGTCGTCACCGACGTCACATCCGTCTTCGGATGACATCAACTCACCACGGTCTCCAGTCTCCAAACCGGAAGGTTGCCGAAGGAGTCCAAGCCCTCCACCATCTATCATTAGCCGCTCCTAAGTGTATTGTATCGTGGCGTAAAGTTTACTGTACCGGTGCTGTCCTATCTGTCCTATATTACATGACCACCAAACCATTCCATGTAGACTTACAGTAATCCTTTCTTTCTCTCAGGAATCTCTCCAAACTCCCCCTCGCACGCGTCTATGCCAACTGTACAGGACGACATAACAATGCTCCGAAATCCGGATCCTCGTGTGTTACGTAACGAACGAGGCTGCTGCCAAACACGAATAAATAAGCAGCTCCTCCCGAGTCGGCCGACTTAGCGGGTTCTGAGTCTGACGCTTGCCTGAGTCAGTGCTGATCGAGTCGCACTTGCCATTTCTCATCGAAGTTCAGGGGACCTACTGTATCCCCTGAGTAATTACAGTATCGGTGCGTAAATATACCGTCTCCGTCTCATTGTCCACCGGAAGTCTGACCGTTTTGAATGGTTTTCAGGCTAGACCTCTTCCTCCGTGTACTATTGTCTACCCACTGTAGACGCTGAATCCGTTTATGATGCATTCAGAAATAATCCTCTCCCTCGTCACCAAGCACAAGCGCATTCGGATGCAGGCTGGAGTCGTACATAGCGCCAGGGCTGGGGTATGGACCACATTCGTCGTGTCATCTCCCTGAAGACGGCCAAACTTATCCGTTGGTGGAGCATTTTATTATCACAGGTGGGCGCGTATCGCGCGTCGATCATCCAATGACCTGCACGGCGTCTAGCAAGCGTCTACCGTCGCGTTTGCTGTATATAAGACGTCGTCTGGTGTCGCCACGCACGCCAGCCCCCGAGGAGTCCAGTCATCTTACCGAAACTCCTTCTCTTCCATGATTGCCTCTCTCGTGCAAGCTCTCCTCGCTGTGAGTGTTGTCACCATTGCCCGCTGGTTCTGGTCTCGTCTGTCGAGATCACGGTCTCTGGGGAACATTCCTGGCCCCAACTCTTCTTCTCTTATCGCTGGTACGCTGTGATCACTGATTA
The DNA here is from genome assembly GCA_012932865.1 of Amylostereum areolatum. Classification (NCBI taxonomy): domain Eukaryota; kingdom Fungi; phylum Basidiomycota; class Agaricomycetes; order Russulales; family Stereaceae; genus Amylostereum; species Amylostereum areolatum. Next base: position 252,777 of record SAXG01000027.1, read on the forward strand.
TGGCTGCTGTTGCTTACTCGATTCTCCAGGTAACATGGTGGATATGTATAGTCCGTCGTCTACGCCTTGGCACGAGCAGCTCGCCATGACGTACGGAAGAGTCGTCAGACTCAATGGACTGTTAGGGGTCAGTAGCGGCATCGACCTAACTTTTTTGAGGTGTCTGCTTACGGTCGGGGTAAAGGACTCGCAACTTCTCCTCGCTGATCCCAAGGCGCTCACGCACGTCCTTCTCAAACATCAAGACATCTTCGAGGAGTCCTACTTTATTCTCGAGTGAGTTTCAGGTACTGAGTACCTCCAAGCTAAACGATGATACTCGCCCACAGCTTGAATACCTTGATATTCGGCCCCGGCCTCCTGTCAACGTTCGGTCGGTGCCATATCTCACATTACCTTCTTGGAATCTGATCTCCTTGTCTTCGACGTAGGCGACCATCACCGAAGGCAACGCAAACTGCTCAACCCTGTGTTCTCTACAAACCACATGCGACGTATCATACCTATCTTCCACTCCGTTACAATGCAGGTAAGTTGTGCATATTACTGATGTGAAGATAAAAGCATCTAAGTGTCTTGTGTAGTTGCAGGACATCATGCGCAATACGCTCGCTGATGGTCCCCAAGAAATAGATATGCTGGACTGGTTGGGACGACTCGCCCTCGAGCTAATCGCGCAGGCAGGATTGGGCCACTCCTTTCACACACTTGATGGCAATATCAACGAGCACGACCGTGCATACAGCCGCGCCCTCAAGGAATACATGTACGAAGCTCGCGCTGTGCCCCGATATTTGGGTCGTTGATGTATTCCCTCCAGCCCTACAGTTTCCAAATTATTTCAATTTGCGGCATTCCTGCCAATGTCCCTTTCCAGAGCCGCACCCTCCGCGCTCCGTCATTTTCTGGCTCAAGCCATTCCTTGGCGTGCTTTACATGAAACAATGCACATCGCGGAGACCATGCATCTGGGGTCTAGGCGTGTGTGGGAGCACAAGAAGGCCCTATTCGCACAGGGCGGCGATGCATTGGCGTCTCAGGTGGGAGAAGGTAGAGATTTGATCAGTGTGTTGCGTAGGTCCAATCTGGCGTATATTCCTCGCGTGTGTGGCTCATCTGCCTTTCCAGTCAAAGAGAATGCTATCGCGGCGAAAGAAGATCGCCTGGCTGACGATGAACTTTTGGCTCAGCTAAGGTCTGTATCCCTGTCACCATAACGCTTTGGTACCGAGCTGACAAGCGAGGATGCCCAGCACATTCCTCTTTGCTGGGACGGATACGACTTCCAACGCTTTGGCGCGCATTCTCCACGTTCTGGCGTTGCACCCAGACGTGCAGGAAAGGCTTCGGGATGAGCTTGTCGGGGCCGGGACCAAGCAAGGCCAGCTGGGCTATGATGAACTAGTTGCCCTTCCGTATCTGGACGCCGTTTGCAGGGAGACTCTCCGACTGTGCGTCAATAGATTATATCGCCGGCATGCACATCTTACTAACGCCGAGTCAAGATATGCACCTGCAAACCTCATGTCCCGCACGTAAGCGACCACTCGTTATTCTCTTTCTCAAACTCACAGGGTACCCGGTTCAGAGCCCGCGAGGGAGTAATCTTGCCTTTAGACAAGCCAATCAAGGGCAATGACGGGCGGGAAATGCATGAACTTTTTGTTCCAAAGGACACAGAAGTAGTCGTTAACATAATAGGAATCAACCGTGATCCTATCATCTGGGGGCCCGACGCGCACCAGTGGAAGCCAGAACGTTGGCTCTCGCCGTTGCCAGATAGCGTTTTGGAAGCTCGGGTCCCAGGAGTGTACGGAAACATGTGTGTACCGTGCGATTTGACACAGCCAATAATTCTGATTTATGCTCGTCATCTCTGTCCAGGTTGACCTTCCTAGGAGGCGGAAGAGCATGCATGTGAGTCTGAGCTCTTCACTATGATATTAGGAACTCAACATCGCGTCCGTACTGCGTAGTGGGTTCAAGTTCTCCCAGCTCGAGATAAGTAAGTGCTCCAGTATAATGGTTACATTGGTGGACATCTTCTCATCGTGCCTCCAGAGGTAGTGTTGTCCCAGCTCATCCCTGTGGTTCGCTTCGAGCTTTCGGATAAGGAAATCGACTGGAGGTTTGGTGCGATCATGACGCCCTCAGTCAAGGGCGACCCAGAGGCTCATCCCAAACTCCCTATGAAAGTATCCCTTGTTTGAATAATGAAATGCCGCCACGCTTTGTTGTACGCTGTAGCATATAATCCGAGGCATTCAACATACGTTCTAAGAATGTCCGCTGTACCACACACGCAGCAGTTAGACCGAAAACGCGGCTTTCGTCTATCTGTAACAGAAGTACTGTTTCCGTCATCTCGCTCTCGAGTTCAGTCTTGCCTGGCGGCGAGACGAGTCGATGGAGAAATGCGAAGTCGGCTTCGGGATGGCGGCCCGCGAACCCGGAAGCCGTGAGAACAGGCTTGTCGCGTCGTTCCGTTACCATCGAAAACCGACCAACCCATCCGCCAAATCCTCAAGACAGCCGAGTGAGTGACTTTTCCCTGTTCTAGATCGCTGGGCGTGCTCGGGAGGGGTATATGAACATGCTGCGCTGGTGTTCAAGCGACGTCTTAGGGGGAGATGTGGTGGATGCGGTTTTAGGGGATCGGATGACAGGGACACAGGCGCAGGATTAGGATGCATCAGGCTTGCTCGGTGTCGACGATGGATTTATCTTGAACTCGGATGGGCTGCTGGGAATGCGGTCTGCAGCCTATATCTTGGACGCCTCCAGGCTTGCACAAATCTCGACACTAACCGAATGCGCCTTCCACACTGCCTGTGCTAACAACTGTGTCTCTACCCAGAAATGACGGCCTACAAGTACATCGGCGAGCTCTACAAGAAGAAGCAGTCCGATGTTCTCCGCTTCTTGCTCCGTGTTCGGTGCGTAGTGTAATGTGCTATGTATGAGGTTTCGCTCACACGTTTTCTCCCAGCTGCTGGGAGTACCGTCAACTCAACGTTGTCCACCGTGCCTCCCGCCCTTCCCGCCCCGATAAGGCTCGCCGATTGGGCTACAAGGCCAAGCAGGGCTATGTCATCTACCGCGTTCGTGTGCGCAGGGGTAACCGCAAGAAGCACGTCCCCAAGGGTGAGCTTTTCTCATATCTTTCTACCTCATTTCTCTCATACCACGTCGCCTAGGTGCCACTTACGGAAAGCCCGTTCGTCAGGGTGTGAACCACCTCAAGTTCCAGCGGGGCCTGAGGAGCACGGCTGAGGAGCGTGTCGGCAAACGCTGCGGCAACTTGCGTGTTCTCAATTCGTACTGGATTAACCAGGACGGTGTGTACAAGTACTACGAGGTTATCCTCGTCGACCCCAACCACAAAGCGGTATGTAGTTCAACCCGGGCATCACGGCCTGTTACTTATCTATCGCGTAGATTCGCCGGGACCCCAAAATCAGCTGGATTGCGAACCCAGTACACAAGCGTCGCGAGGCTCGCGGTCTTACGAGCATCGGCAAGCAAGTGCGTATCTGTGATTTTCGTTGGGAGAGCCAACTTGTTGACGCCTTTGGCAGAACCGTGGTATTGGCAAGGGCCATCGCTACAACCACACTCCCCGCGTGGCGACCTGGAAGAAGCACAACACCCTCAGCCTCCGCCGCTACCGGTGATCGTATTGTACTTTGCACTCTGTATTCCTCTTTCTGCTACTCCCATGCCACGATCATGTTCATTATGGATTATGTCCATGCTGCAAAACTTTGCTTGACGCACACCGGGATGATGAATTGAGTTGGCGGCAAATGTCTGATGTCACTGCCTCAAACTTGGCGTTTTCGCGACATTTTTTCCGAGTGATCCTTGAATGATTCGATCATTACTGTATCACATTATGCAAAGAGCGGTATGTATTAACGGTACTACTGTGGCGTCGGTACAGTGTGTGTTCGCGTGAGACGTAGTGCTCATGCCAACTCACGCATTTATGCACGATACTTTTACTAGAACAGCACGACTTGAATCTTCCCTGCTTTGATGGCAGAGAGAACCAAAGGTGCGGCGAGGACGGTCCTGAAAACCTCATTGCGCGTCTCCGGGATGTCGAGGAGGGTCCGTTTCTTGGCGTCTCGATAGCTCACGTCAAGCATGATGTGCGTGAGCGCGGACACGGCCAAAGCGTCTGTCACTCGTGAGCATTGACGAGCCACCTGTCGAAGCAGACAATCTCACCGGTGTCACAGAGGAGCTTGCCGATCCTGCCCGGGGTGCCGACGGCGGACCCTACCTTGGTGCGCTTGAGGTACGTGACGTGCTCGTCGAGTTTGAAGTGCTTTGCGAAAAGTTTGGCGACGTCGGCGCCCTTTTCACCCCGCAACGTCTTGCTCTTGAGCATTCGCGTCACGTCCGCCACGCGCAAAGCCGCCCCAGTGATGAAAAGCAAAGTCGGTGCTCCAGGCGATTTGGTTCTCTGCGATAAACGGGTGTGGAGCGCGGGAACCGCTGTGGACGGGGAAGGTTGAGTGCTTGAGTGCGTGTATGCGCAGGTGAGAGAGGGATGACAGACCTTGGACTATGAAATCCACCAATTGGTCCAAGTTCCTCGATCCCGTCCATGAGGTCGTGTCCGCGATGGAACTCTCTGCCTGGCGGTCAATTTCAGAAGGTCTCCTGTGGAGGAGGGACGGAAAAGCACACCTGGGATCTGTCTGTCCTGGAGCTCGATGGCGGACAACTTCGCGAAGGTCTTGGCCTGGGCAGAAGACAGGTACTGGGATATTTCGCTCGGAGGTTTCGAAGCGATGGACTCGGGCTCCTCGGGCTCGGTTGCCTCGGTCAATTTTCGTTTCTGAGAGAGAAAAAAACATCACGACGGTTCAGGATGAGAGGGAGGAAGGACAGCAAAGGGTAGACGCACTTTGGCTTTGCGCTCTTTCTCTTTTTCTCGTCGTTTGCGTTTTTTATCCTGGAGGGTTTTGGAGGGACTGTGCGTCGGCGTCGTCTTCGAGTTCGTCTGCACTGAGTAAGTGCGTGATATCGTCGGGGTCGGGATCGCCGAGAGGGTCCGCGGCGTCTTCGCCCTCGGAGAGAGCGACGGTGTCGTCCGGCACGAAGTCGTCTTCGAGGTCGTCCCCGCGATGAGAGGCCATTTTGCGCCCGCGCAAGAGAGAGAGAGAGAGGAAAGAAGGGAGGAAAGGCACTGGGGAGGGTTCACGTGATGCACAGCCACGGAATACAAGGTGTGATATGGACTCGAGTCTGGTCCAGGATCAGAAAGAGAAGTGGCGTCGGGGAAAGGCAATTGTGGTCTCAGATCGACTCAGTCGGCTTGCACAGCGCCTCCTTCCTTCGTTCTCCTCTCCCCAGGCAGGGGCTGGCTCATGCTCTTCCTCCCCGACCGCTTTCTTCCATCTCTCCCTTTTCCCTCAACTTCCAGCCTTTGTCCTCGCTTTCCTCCTAATCCTCTTCCTCGTCTGCACTGCTCAATGGTCTAGCCTTCTCCTCCGTCCGAAACATCCCACATCGCCCAAAGCCCCGTTCTTCCCCCCCTCCTTCCAACATGTCTTCCGCCGCAGTCTTGAACCAGCCCCTTCCTTCGTTCTTCGCCCGTCCACAGACATCACGTCGCTCTCTACCTCCTCAACTCGCCCCGCTCAAAGAGGATCGTGACAGGGTCCTCGAATCTCCCGAGTTTGTCGCCGCCCAGGCCAAGCAGCCTTTCGATGCCTTCCTTGTTCTTGACGTCGAAGCTACTTGCATGCAGGGTACTGATTTCCAATGGCCAAACGAAATCATCGTGCGTGTCCCTCCCTTCCCGTGATAAGACCCTCTTTCGAACCCTCGCCGTGCAGGAATGGCCCGTTTCCCTTCTCAAGTGGACCGATAAGGGCCGTAACGGGTACGCCAGTAGCCTTCAGCCCGTAGAAGAGTTCAGGAGCTTTGTCCGCCCAACTTGGCGCCCAACACTGTCGCAGTTTTGCACAGATCTGACCGGTATCACGCAAGTCAGTATCTCCTCATGTCGTCATCTTCACTTCTCCCAACCCAACCCCCTTTCTTTCTCCTTCGCGTGCTTAGGAACAAGTCGACGCCGCGCCGACCTTCCCGCAGGTCCTTAGCTCCTTCTCCCACTTCCTGGCCAAGAACGGCCTTATCCACCCCCAGACGGGTCGACGTCTCGTGAGGTTTTGTTGGTGCACGGACGGCCCTTTTGATATCCGAGATTTCGTCGTCAAACAATGTTTTATCTCCAACGTTCGTGTGCACTCCATCGGTTTTCCACCACGCCCATGTGAATTTAAACACAACTTCAGATTCGAATGCCATATTGGTTGGAGGGAGACGTCATGGACGTACGTACGATGGTCGCTGAGTGGTCCAGGCCGAAACGGGTTTGTTTCATCGTCCCCCCCCCCACCAATAACATCGCTCACGAACCTGCTCCTCTCAGATCCCCCTCACTCGTCGAATGTCACCGAATATTCCCATGCAACTCCGTTCCCTCGGGCTCGCTCCCTTCGAGGGGCGTCAACACTAGCGGCATCGATGTGCGTATCTATCCCTCGCCCCTTTCAGTTATCGCACCTCACACGAATGGCTCGCAGGACACGCGCAATATCGCGCGCATCGTTACAGAGCTCGCACGCCGTGGTGTACGCCTCTACCCCAACACTACTATCCACCCCAATCGTCGATGGTATTGGATGGGGAAGAAGGGTCAGATATTGGAAGAGTTTTTCCCTCCACTATCATGACCCTTCCCTTCGTCAGATTTTGTTATGCTCTTGCGTTTCTCCCTATCCTCTTCTCGGGAAGCCTGTAGGATGTTCCCTTCTGTATATGTCTTCCGCTCTGTCCGTTGTGTTTTCTGCTGTGACTCGTACTTACTCTTTGTATGTTGTTTGATCAACCGGTGCCCCAGATATGCCATGCCACGACCCCACTTCATCCACCAAACATGCCGCGATACCCGCGTGAGCGATGCCATTGGTCCCGGAGTGACGCCGCATGCATGGTTGTGCGACACGGTGGGTGCAGAAGGAAACTCGAGCGCTATGGGACCTCCCTCCCACGACGTTAGCCTCTCGCCGCTCCGGAAGAAAAGGCTGTTCCCGCCTCCGACTCCCGTATATGGAACACTTTCCTCGGATGCTTCGTCGACGCATCGCACCCGGCATCTCCGACCCTTTTATGGTGCCTACGTTCTCGCCAGCCCGTCCCAAACGCGTGCCCTGCGTTCTCACATAACTTATCACAAGACGCCCGACCCAAAAGATGCGCGCCGGGCGTCGATTCGGCACAGGACGCGTCGACGTCGACGAAGCACCGAGGGAAGGGAACGACGCCTACCGTACCTGCGAGTCTCGGCGATTTTCTCGCGCTGACGATCGGGCCGAATTATCAGTGGTGGGGTCCACGCAGCAGCGTGCGTAGCGGATGCTTGTTCGCCACGCGCGAGGGAACAAAATGGCAAAATTATGTATAAGTCCGCCATGCTCCTCCGCCGAGTGCCTGTGAAAGCGAACGGGCGTGTACACGAACTTCCTAGACTGCCGTACAGAATTCCACCAGCGCGCAGCGGGAAGAAAATGTATGCACATGTACGCCTACGCCGGCGTGGGTGAGACGAGGAAGGAAAAAATAAGGGTACGTTGTGAAGTTGGATGACCTGTGCGCAAGAATTGGAATAAATGATTTCGGGGAACGCGGCTACAGTAACGGCCTTAACTAGTGGTGCTGTGGAAGGGGGGGAGGGAGAGGGGGGGGGGGTCAAGCGGGAAGATCATAAAGATACAGTCGCATCGACGTCTACGGAATCCCAGAGGAACAGAAAAGCGAAGCAGTACAGTAGGCGACAGGAGGCTCGCGTACGCAGAGGACCGATCACTGCAACAAAGGGATCCAACGTTAGCATTTTCTCATACATGACGCCCAGCACCAGTCGGATGGAACGGCTACGTACGAAGTCCCACAGCGTCCCGAACGCGGGAATGCCTGCCTCCTTGCAGCCCTCCATAATCTCCGAGTTGCCGATGTAGTTAGACGTGATGAAAACCACTGCCGCGCGCGGTTCATTCAGCTCTCGAGGAAACCGTCGTTCAAACCGGGAGGGCACTCACCTTCGGCGTTCCATGACGCATAAACTTCCTTCAGAATCTTCATCGTGTCTGGTCGGCCGCCCCTGGCCTTACTGTCCCACAGCAGCAAACGCTCAGGACCGATGTTATTGTGGATGAGACCACTGATAGTGGGTCCGAACGTCTTCTCCTGGTCGGATCCTGCAAGTCAATCGTCGAAGGTATCAGAACCTGCCCTTGGTCTTGGCTTGGCCAGAGAAAAAACGCACCAATCCAGATAAGATACCTGTGAGAGAGCAATCGATCCGTTTAGCATCGCGAACGTGAGAATGTTAAGGTCGCAAAAAAACACCCACCAATTCGGGGACTGAAGGCAGGTAGAGAGGGCTGCACCCAAGCCGGTACCGGTGCATATGCGAATCCCACGTTTGTACAGGGTAGATGTGTTTGACACCCCCGCAAACTGTTATCCGAGGAGTGTCATGAGAACGGCGCTAGTAATAAGTTTGAAGTTGAGAAGAACGAACCTTCAGCTCGCGCGTCCACAGGGTTCGCGGCGGGTCGTTCACAAGGCTACGGGTGAAATCACCTACGTTAGACAGAAGAGTGGTCCATGAGGACGTTGTCGCCAAGCGTATAGTGATGCAAAACTTGCCTTGTACGCCGCAAATCATGTAGTGATACTTTGAGTGAGTGCCCTCCCTGAATCATACCGCAGTGAGAAAATACGGGTTCATAGATGCGGAGACTGACTTACGAGATGATACCAAAGGCGTGGTATTCCATGATCGACGAGCGACTAATGCGACCCAAAAGACCCTGCTGCATCCCGCGCTCGAAGCGAACCACGGCGACTTTGGGAGACGGCTGAGGTAGCGTGTGTAAATTCACACACCGGCGAAATCAGCGGGGAAATAAACTTACGAGTTCGATGTCGACGGGGACTTCGCGAACACACAGCCAGGGAAGAAGAATGCTGTACGGGGATGAGGGCGAGGTCGATGACAATAGTGAAAGACGTACAATACAGTCATACCCATCGCAAACCAGAAATCCTTGTTGATGGACGATGTGATTACCGCTCAGGTTCCACTGCCGGGTCGTGACATCGTAAGAGTCGAGAAGGATGGTGAAAACCCCTGGAAAAGTACATCAATGAGTTAGGATTCATGAAACATACAGTCGAGAACTTACATGTGAGTACGAGGCCGAGCCAGCCAACAAACCGATGGTGGCGTTCGAACACGCTGTCAAGCAGGTTCAGGTCGGATATACGACGTAGCGCTCAAACGGCATCGCTTACTTGTGATGGGTGTTCCGGACCCAGGGAAACGCGCTCAAAGCACTGATGATAACAGCGAGGTTCGTGACGGTACCCAAAACGAGAATGGCGTCGTGGTTGATAGCGTGGTTCCGAAAGTTGTTCACGACCTTCAAGATCAACCAGCAAACGCCCGAGAGCGCGCAACCGCTGTGTATACCACCAAGATGCTGTCACATCACATTAGCACAGAAGAAAAGCTTGTGAACGTATATGCACGTACCTGAAGAACGGAGGTACATCCCAATCGCCACCACAAGGGTGTCCACTGCGCGCGGTGTGAGTCTCAAGAAATAGCGGTTCAAAAATCTCAGAAATGTACCTTGGCGAAGAGCGTGTTGACGACCAAATAGAGAACGCGACCAAAGATTTCGTTGCGCATGAGGATCGCGAAGTTGAGGTTGGCCAATGCCATCGCACTGTTGTACTTGAGCGCGTATGGCCAATGTCCGGAAGCCGCCAAACCAATACCAATCATGTTGAAGCTGAACGTGAACGTGAAGAGTTTCCTAACGACTGACGTTAGAAGGTGATCACAGACAACGGACGACGGAGAGGGTCTACCTGTACGTGTTGAACCAGATCTTCCATAGAATCCACTTCGAGACCTTCCTCTTCACGGGAGGCTTGTGAGCGGTCTTCGTCAGCGTGGGGAGCGTGGGGCTCATGTCTTTCATGGCCGACTTCTCATCCTTGGTGTCCAAGGTGAAGACGGGGAGCGGTTGAGTGACTTCGAGAGTCCCTTTCTCCGCATCATCGTAGGCGGGGGCGGCGGTTTGAGGGTTGGGAGACATTGACAGCAGATTTGAGCAAAAGCTAGCCAAGTCGTCACAGGAATGGGTGAACCGCGACACAAGCGGACGAATGAGGGATGAAGGAGGGTGGGTGAGTCTAGCAAGCAGCCCGCGCTACCGATCCTACTTATGCCCGGGAGCATGTCTCCACGAGGGAATGCCGTGGGTGAGAAAGGCACGAGGGAAGAAACGGCAGTACGCAAATAGATCATGGATCTATGCCTTGTCCGTCCGCCAGATCCCTGGCTGAGGAAGGGTAACGGACCCGCGTAAGATTCCTTACCCGGTGAACGTGCGAGCCGATTCCGGTGAGTAGAAAGGTGGCTCGCGGTAACGGAAGGAGACGATGCGACAGGGCGATAAGTAGGATCGATGCTGCGTGGGAGGAAGGGAGTCCTTTGCCGCATGTGCCGTGCGTGCGCGACTGCCGTGCCTCTGCCTCCAGTTGACCTGCGCGTTCTATGCCAGCCCCGAACCTGTCGGTGAGGCCGGTCGGCGGTAGTGCTGTGAAGTGAAAGGGCCATCTGTCAGTCAACCGACCATTCTCCGAGTCGCTTTCACGCACAGCTAGATGCACCAATGTATTCGCCATGTGTGTCAGTAAGTCCATTTTTCGCGTCTGAACGTCATGTCGCCTAACGCTACGCCTTCCTATGCAAACGCTTCTGTTCCTGCCTCCGCGAGAAACGCGGACTAGACAAGCCCGTCAGTGTACGATGGAATGTTCGCATAGGGAGGGAGATGATCCCGAAAGCGCAGACAGGACTGCTTTCGTCTGAGAATCATATCGTGGAAGCTGGCAGGGAAATGGGTAACGAGGTTGCGGTACACCGATGAAACATCTCACTCACATTCCTCGGATCGGGGGGTTTCGATTCCCAGACGCCAGCGCACTGGCAGGACGATGATGCCATGCGAATTGTCGGGAACCCCAGTAGAATCGCCGTGAATGTCGTTATTGCAAAGGACTGCGGCGAAAAATGAAAAGAAGGCGTATTTGGCCCTTGGGGTGCAGTCAATGTTCATACAATTGACTCCAGAGGCTCAAGCGCTGAGGTTGAAGTAAGATAACTCGACCAGCGGTCCAGCTTTCACTTGACGTGGATTAAGTTCGAAACCCGTTGATCGGCGACAGTGTCAGTGTGAGAACCCTCATTGGGCGGACCGGAGTCATCCGCAAAAACATACGAGACGAGTGGGAGTAGGAAACATTGATGGAAGCTGCACATTTATGAACGAGGCGCAAGTAGAATAAGTAGATAACCGTTGAAACGGTGTTATTGACCAGGTTGGACAAATATGCAGACGTGCAGTAGGACCGTCCAGAATGTACTTATGCCAATCCTTCTACCGATGGTGACCCGGGGAAACTGTGAGCCTGTCTGTGAGCTATATGTAGACAGTACGCCGACGACACAGTGCCATCTGTAAGCAGAACATCGAGTCCGGCCACTAGCGTGATTTCACGAACTACAGAGATACTAAGACGTCGACGTACGGAGCACATATGCAGGTAAGTTAGTAGGTACATGCTTCACGAGTTCATGAGTGAACGTACAAGGACAGCACGCTGCACGACCCACTAGTAGCTGCGATCAAAGGCGCTGCAATAAACGACGAATCGACGGGCTTCAATTGCTGTTGCGGTGCACAGTCGAACATATTTTTCTTGTAATTCCGAAACCTGTAGACCAAGGGGTGGCATTGGTAGGAAGAAGATAGCCAAGGACCAGGCATAGCCTTCTGCTGCTCCGATAAGGCGTAACTTGACGATTCGCGGAGGAAATAAACGATAACGAGATCTGAAGAAGAAGTCTGGAGGGGAATAATTAATGGACACGGTTGTCGGTCTCGGGGCTTTTTGCATAAACGTCTACGTCCCGATCGAATAGTACAAGAACGTTTTGGGGGACACGACGGGAGCTCCGGGGTTCGCATGGAAAAACATGCCACCATCTCCGGCGGGGGATAATTGTATAGCGCATGCTGTCGAAGAACATATAACACGTACACGAAGTTGCTCTAACGATGCTTGAGACGAATCGACGAGTGATTGTAACAACCTGGGGGTGCGCTGGCAGACAGCTAGAATGGCATGTTCAAGGACGATGTTATGACACGATAACTTCCTCACCGATCACCAATAAAGGGGGAAGGCACTAAGGTAAGCACCCGGCGTGCGCGCTCGCCACTGCACAACTATGAGAAGGTAGGATAAAATAGACATAAGCTAACCAAGAACACAGCTTGAAGAAATTCGGTTGTACAACATCGCGCAACGATCAATTGGTTTCTGCCATATCTCGTAAATGTCGAAGCTTCTGTGAAACTTCTTCCTTGAATAGGGCCACGTCGCTGCTGTTCTTCACAATCGCCCGAACGGTATCGTCTCGCAGCCGAGCGACTCTCTCCACTTGCTCCCGATACCTGATAGAATGAAGTAAGAATAAAGTGCAATTGTCAAGCGAGATAAGCGCATACTGGAGCTCGACCCTCTGTAGTTCGGATTTCACGCTGAAGCCAGCTTCTTGCGCAGATGTACGCTGACTTGCGATGGTATCCTGCAACTCTCGCGTATTCTGGTTCATGCTCATGGCTTCTCGTGAAGCACTCTGGAGATGGCAGTCTTAGCTACTCGGAATGCTTCATGTAAGGAACACTCGTACCTCTTTGAGGTCATCAACTTGCTTGTTTGTTGCAAACAGCTTCTTCTCACCCTCGTTGATTTCGTCGTCCAGATTTTCGCAGTCTAAAACGAACTGCTCAAGGTCGCTATCGACCTTGATGAGCTCGTCTTTGTTATCCTCTCGCTCTGTTCTTTTTAGGTCCGCAACGCCGGTCAGCGTTTTGCGGATAACCCGGCGAATGTCTTCACCCTTGAGGAGCTGTTGTGGATTAGAAGCACCCGGATTGAGCTCCAAAGTCAGGTCGATATCTTCAAACGGCGCGGGCAATGGTGGAAACAAGCCCAGGTTAGCAATTAGGTTGTTGTAAGCATCGATAGCCTCTTCAGCTGCGGCTGTCTGATTTGCGATTTTGACCTCGGCGCTTCGAACTTCGGTTTGTATGCTGGAGATTTTCTCGGCGAGGTCCCGGCTATTGCGAGATAACTGGTCGTGCTCGGCGTTCATAGCGATGATGTCGTCAGGAGAGAGGCCTTGACTTTTCACGATGTCCGCAAATTTCACTTGTTGAGCCCGTAGTTCCTCCAGGTACTTGGCTACCAAAACGGCTGTCAGTATTGGACCCCTTCACGGTATGTACACTCACTCTGAACATCTATTCCTGCCTTCTCTTTTGCAATGGTCGCGATGAGGTTGGTCTTCCTTGATTCCCACCGTCGTACACATTCCTGAAACTTGTCTCGATCTCGTTTAAGGTTACTATTATCTTGTCGAAGTTTTATTATGGGAGGCTGCCAGATGAGGTCAGAAGGGATAGGGAACAGAGGTACAAAACCTACCGGTGATGATTCTAGTTTTTCGAGTTCGCGTTTTACTTTGCTTAGCTGATCACTGAGATCTTCCAACTCGGCTGCTGTCCGCTGGTCCTTCCTGGCTACATCGTCATGAGCATATGTCAGATAGTACAGTAGTTCGCCTTGACACACCATAACGTTCCTCCAATGCATGCTTTTGGGGATCATACTCGTCCGACCCTCCTAGAAAGACGTCGTATGCTTCGGTGATATAGTCAAACGCGAGTGCGTGGTGGTGGTTGATATCATCGAACTCCTCCGGGATGACTTGTGCGAACTGTAGGGTAGGATGGTCGCTCTCCATATAGTGTAATCGCCCCTATCAGCATAATGTGAGCATCTCTTTCAAGACCGAGGCCAATAACACGCACCTTCCCCTTCCCCACCAACCAATGCAGCACACCAAGAAGAGCGGGCCATGAATGCATACTCGCTGGCGCAGCGAGCCACTTTGAATCAATGGAATTTACATAAGGGTATCGAAGACATTTGAGGGCGGGTATGATCTCTTCTTCAATTCGAAGAGAGGGATTGAAGGGGTAGCATGGGTCTAGAAGTTCGACAAGGTGGTGGAATATAGGCTCGGAAGTCCTTCCCCGTGATATTGATCAGCGTTGACATTGTCAGGTCGTATCCGGTTCCCTGAAGCCACGCCAGGACATCCTGCCGCATCGTGGCCTGATACGACTTGTCACGCAAGGGTCGAATATCTTTAGCCGGTGGCTGGCGTTATCATCGGAGGACCCATGCCCATGCCTCCCGCCCACATAGATCCTCTCCGCATGCCCCTACTGCCGTTTAAGGTCGAGTTAACCGACATGAATGAGAACACTGCTCACCCGTGCATGGGTGTGCGCCCTTTAGACACGCTAGCCAGTAGAGGATTCATGTTCTGCGACTGGTAAAGGGACTGTCGTGAAACCGTTCCAGGGGGTCCCATAGGTGGTCCCATATTTCCCCGCATAGCGGGTCCCGCGAGTGACATGCGTAGGTTGGTCGATTTCTTCACGGTGGAGGGCGGTAGAGGTGTGGGGACAGGTTTAGGGAGATTTGAGCGCATGTTAGCAGTGGGGATCAGCCCGCGGCTTGCATGGTAGTCCTTCGACTTGAGCTCGCCATCGAGAATACTGGAGGCATGCCGGGCAGACGGGCGGGGAAATAGAGCAGACTGATAAGTTCACGGGCAGGTTGAAGACGCGTTGATCATTGTGATCAATCGTCCAACGCGTAGGGCGTGATCACGTGAGAATCACAACGCGTCCTTCGCGTCCGTACTCTAACCGCTCATCTTTGATTCATCCCCACTGTTACAAAAACTCCACTTGCACTTGAAGAGACGCATCGCACCTGCTACAAAAAAACAGATGTCAACGATTCAGCGAGGTTTCTTCGGTGGCGCTATCACTGCTTTACTTCCTTCCACCCTCATCGACGCCTCGTACGTTTTCCCCACTCGACCTCGCCTACATGTGATCGATCACCTCTCTCAGTGAACTGCGTCAAGTACCTGATACTCAAGAAGTCTTTCTCTCGCCCACCTCCGACATCAGTATCATCCTTGAGATTCTCGAGAGCGTCGAACCCCGCGACTTCTCTGATGCCGCCAAGTGCTCTGTTTATCTACCATTGCCCACCGCCGGTCAATCCTGATTCTAGTCCCTTAGATTTCATTTCGACTCCCTTGCGCATGACAATGACGCAGAGTCCTCGACAGTAGACGACTATCTCCGTCATTCTCAACGATCGCGGTAACAACACGCCCTCGCCGGTCGTGCTACAGGGACGGCAGCAGGTGCGCAAGTTCAACCGGCCTACGGCGGACAATGTCCGCATCTTCCTGGCCCTCTATCGTGTGGAAGCCAAAGGCGCAGACCTTGTGCTGACCATGAACGTCCCCGCGACCCGTGTGGATGCCGACGTACAAGAAGAGGAGCTGAGACTTGCCAAGGAGGTCTTCGACACCGCTGTCCGCTCGCTGGTAATCGTTGATCTCTCTCTATTCGCGTGATAATGGGTCGCTTTCGAAGCCTTCGACGACGCTGGGCAATGTACCACTACTATATAACATATGTGCTGATTCTTTCCTTCTGAAATTCGGCAATGACTGAACGTGGCCCTCTTTCACTTGCGCCGACTGGCACGAGATGTATACTCAGGCCTAAACGGTCCCAGCTAGGTGAAATGGTGCGACGACTGGATCTGCTCACAGTTGGCTCATATGGTCAATTACTCAGGGGAATCGGACGGAGAATCCACGGGACTATCCTGCGGGCGACGCGACGTGTTTCTCTAGTAGGACCTTTGCATCCCACCCGACACCTCTCTGTAGGGGACGAAGCTTTGGAGCCTGGGCGCTTTATTCACTCGATATACATACTAGGTACCCTTGGAGTAAGGACGTTCTCGACGTTCGTTTCTTCTCGACAAGCTGATCACCAACTCAGACTGCCATAAGAAGGATGTTTTGCCCAAGGCTAAGTATTTTATGCAATCTTCCAGGAGCCATTGGTTCATTCAGGATATTGTCCCACACACCCAATCATGGTTCTTCCCTTTCGCCACCACAAGTCGTAGGTTTCCGTGGGGCCTCGGGTCAAAGGAGGACAAGGCCCCAAGGTTTTATGAATGGCTTGTCTGCATAGTGCCCGGGGTGTACCAGTCAACCACCCTCATCCCCGATTCGAGCAATTCTACTTATAACTTTTCTATGCGAGTCGGCTCGCGATGTGTCATTCTCAGAATAGAGCACCGAAAACAATCCCATGGGAAAAGCACTGCAACGATCCATATACATAGCTAGCGATACATCTCGTCATAAGGAGAAGGGCCATGGCGTCAAGCTAACTTCCGCGTAATGGTACATTTTGAGCTCAACGCCATCCTGCCAATCGTGAAATATTCGAAAGCACTTTAGAGTCTACGCGGCGGCGGCGGCTTCGGACTGGATCGCTTCCAGCGCGGCAGCGGCAGCCTCTGCCTCTGGCTCTTCATCAATACGCTCGTGCACAGGAGAATTCTGTATATCAGCCGCGGCTTTGGCTTCACGTTTGCGCTTCGCAGACCCTTTGAGTTTGTCCCAACGCTCGCGAAATTTTGCAATCATTGCTTTCTGTAAGACATATGATCAGCCGCACCTAGAACACGCGGGAAAAGATGTGCGCTGGCGTGAATAAGCAAGACGGACCTGCTTCTCGTTCTCCACCCGTGCGTTGCGTATTTCCTCTTCAAGTTCTCGCACTCGGCGCATTAATTGGGCCTCTCGATCGCGTCCAGCGTTATGCGGCGGGGGTGCCGGAGGCGTGGGGATTAAGCTCGGAGTCAACATGCTGAATGAAGGAGATTGTCCTGGCCGTTGCGCCACAAACGATGCACCCATCGCGCGTGTAGCCTAGACGAGCGCGCATAAGGTAAAGAAGATCTTAGAACGAAGCTAGATCCGCACCTCTCGCCTTGCCACAGCGATGCTATCGCGAAGCTGTTGGTCTTGCTCTTTACGTTGCTTGAGCATCCTATCGGCCGTTTCTAGCTGTTTCTGCATTGTCTCGATCTGCAGCTTCATCGCTTCGTTCTCTTTTTTGAGAGTGAATGACGAGGGCTCAGATTTGGATGGGACCAAACAGAAAGAGTCCGACGAGTCATAGTCTACGGAAGGTCTTCATTGAGAATCGATCCAGATTGTGCCATGATGCATGACGTACCTTCTTCGGCTATTTCATCGAAGTCGTTCCGAAGGTCAATAACGGATTGTCCTACTCGCGTCGACTTTGCCATATCTCCGTCATACGCAGTAGCGAATGAGTTATCAGGAGACACTCTTTTTGATTGGCCCTTTGTCAAGCTTTTTCTTGAACGGCTGCCTTCTTCGGCATCCGTGTCGCTGCTCTGGCTACCATGTCGACCGAAAGGTTTTCTTGAGGGCTCGGTCAGTCCAAGAGAAGCGGTTGCAAATGCCACAGGTTGTGCAAGATGGTCGAGGGCCTCCATCGCCTTCCAGAAATGATTGAACGCGTCGCCAGCATCCGCTGACTGACAAGGGCACGAACTTCGTTAGATCCGCACGCGGAGAATGAAGCGGGAAGGCCACACCTGCTGGCCTAGCAACATGAACGACTCATCCACAGTGTGCTGAGAGTCCCCCAGGAATCCTCGGCTCAGATGTGGTGGGGGAGAGGCCGAGGGACCAGGGGCAAGGTGCGATGGCACGGAGGAGGGGCGGGGCTGAACGGGTTTTTGTGGCAGAGTTGGGTCGATCCCATCCTCGCGTAGTGTATCAATCCTACGCTGCAGGTCCTTGCCCGCCTTGCTGTGTTTATTTTGCAACATGCGAAGCGTTCGTTTTGCCTGTATTACGACACGTGCATATGTATGAGTTTGTGAGTGGACAACGGAAACAGCTCACGTTCTCGTCATTAGAAGCCTCGATGCAGGCTTGAAAAGCGTCCGCTGCTTTGGAATGTTGCTCGAACGCAGGGATCAGGAGGCCTTTAGACGTGAACTCATCTGCGTTGGCAGCGTGTTGGTGCGCCTGTATACGAAGCGCTTAGCATGAATCTAGGGAGACTACAGGTGCAACACACCGTGGTCAGCGGCGAAGGAGTCGACATTGAACGATTTGGCGAAAGGTAAGAAGGAGGATGTGCGTTGTTTCCGATGTGGAGAGGAATGTGGACGATGTAGAGGAAGATGAAGGACGATGAATGCGGTTTGCTCGGGTGAGACAAGCCTTCAAGCGGAGTGGCGGACCGGCACGCCGCACCTCAAAGCCGCCGGCGCTAATTGGACCCTCACTCCTCACTCGGAATCACTTTGCCTCTCCGTCAGACTCTTACCTCGTTGCTTGCTCGCCGCCGTCGCTAGTCCTACCATGGACTCTACGGGCCACGATGATCACAGCATCTCACCTAGTCGCCGCAACAGGCCCCCGATCTTCTCTCTGCCTTCTGAACGCTCCGGTCGCATGGCCAGGTTTGCCAACGACACTGGAGAAGCTGGCGAGCACTCGAGGCTCTTGGACCGAACGGCAAGCGAAGGATATATAGAGCCAGGAGCTAGCCAATATGGCACCACACATAGTGACCCCAGCGGTCAGTCAAATCGGCCTCTTCGTCGGTTTCGGACTCTTGGGCTGACTCTGCTATCGCTGTAGAGTATGGGGGGTGGACTAAGAAGACTTCTTTGTGGGCCAAGGCGAAATATTACGTGCCGTCTTTATACTGGATACCCAACTACTCCTTATCATAGTGAGTCCTCATGTGTTCCTGACAGTACTGTATCTCACGGGACCTGTCCAGCGTCGGCGGAGATCTGCTTGCGGGTGTGACTGTAGCTGCCATGCTCATCCCACAGTCCGTTAGTTATGCGTCTTCCCTGGCTAAGCTGAACCCAGTTACTGGCCTTGTGAGTTCTGTTATCGTGCAGCTCTTCCGTATGACCCAGTAGCTTTCACCATGCGCTGAACTTCACTGACTATATTGCACTCACTCCGCAGTTCTCAGCATCTATTCCACCTATCATCTATGCCCTCCTCGGAACATCCCGTCAACTCAACGTTGCACCAGAAGCAGCTCTTAGTTTGCTTGTCGGGCAAGCAGTCTCCGATGTTCTTCACGGCGATCCTCATGCCCACCCTAAGAATCCTGACGCCGTCGCAATCGCGGTATGCACGGCCATTGTTGCACAGGTTTGTGCCAATGGCGTTAAGAAATGGATGGCGTTTACGTTCTTTTAGGTCGGCGTGATATCCTTTCTGTTGGGGTTCTTCCGTCTAGGCTTTCTGGACGTTGTCCTATCACGAGCCCTACTCAGAGGATTCATCACTGCCGTCGCCTTCGTGATATTCTTGTAAATCACTTACTCTTCAGGTCGTTATCTGCTTACTGACCACGCACTTACATTTATAGAGAGCAATTAATGCCTATGCTGGGCCTGGTAGCACTTGAGCACAAACTAAATCCGCAGACGACCTTGGACAAGATTCGCTTCATCTTGGAGAATGGATTTACCCATTTTCACAAACAAACGGCTATGGTCAGCTTTGGAGCCCTGTTGGTACTCGTCGGTGCCCGGGTTCTCAAGGCATCTTTCAGGAAGTACTGGTTCATCTATCGCATACCGGAGGTGCTTGTTGTAGTCGTCGTTTCGACCAGTCCGTCGCTTCTTGATCATACCGTCGTGAGGTACTCATCTCCGTATAGTCTTATCTGGCAAGCTCCACTGGGACGAAGACGGCATTGACATCTTGGGTTCCGTGTCCGTCAAAACGGGGGGGCATTTCTTCAAATTTCCTCTCCACCATTCACATCTGCCATATTACAAACAGACTACTTCATATGCAGTGTACGGCTCTGTTTTTTCATGTCATTGCGTGTTAACTTATTGACAGAAGACTCTAGGTTGATTTCCATCATCGGCTTTCTCGACAGCATCGTTGCTGCTAAGCAAAATGCTTCGCGATTCGGATATTCCATCAGTCCTAACCGAGAGCTAGTTGCACTAGGTGCTGCCAACCTCGTGGGTTCGTTCGTCCCAGGCACTTTGCCAGCGTATGGTTCCATTACACGGTAAGTAACTCAACTTGTAACTCGTATAATGTACTCAGCTTCTCATTCGAACTAGGTCTCGTATCAATGCGGACGTTGGTGGACGTACGCAAATGGCTTCAATATTCTGCGCAGCGATCATTCTCCTAGCAACATTCTTTCTACTACCGTGGCTATACTACTTGCCAAAATGTGTCCTAGGATCAATGTACGTGCTACCCGGCCTCACTATACTCGCCTGCTAAACCAAAACGCAGAATTTGCCTCGTTGTATTTAGCCTACTCGCAGAAACGCCGGAAGATGTACACTATTATTGGAAGTATGTACATTGGCTTGGCTGTTATTTTTCCCGTATCTGACTCGATCAAACAGGATGCGGGCGTGGATCGACCTCCTCCTCATGACTTTGACCTTCGTGTTGACCATTGTATGGAGCGTTCAAGTCGGCGTTGTTGTCAGTATGGTCATCTCATTGTTGTTGGTCGTACGACGATCTTCCAAACCACGGATGACTATCCTTGTGAGCATTCTGCATTTTTCTGCCGTATGACTCTGACATCCAGAACCCACTGCTAGGGTCGCATTCGAGGGACTGATCGATGGAAACCCGTGGACGAGACTACTGAAGCTGAAGAAGATATACCCGGTACGCTTATCGTCCGCATCCGCGAGAACCTTGACTTCGGTATATCTTCCTTCATTTTCACTCAGACGTTCTACTAATTCCACTCGTTCAGCGAATTCTGCACAACTGAAAGGTACGCATGTCCATATCGACAATGGGTATTCGCTGACTCAAATGAAGAGCGTCTCCGTCGATTGGAACTCTATGGTCTGGATCCTAGCCACCCCTCCGAAGAACCGCGAAGGCAGCAAGCTCAAGTGCTTATCTTCCATATGTCCGACGTTGGGACATGCGACGCATCGTATGTTCTTCCTCCTAGATCTGTGTTGTGGCGTGTATGCCAATCTATGCCCAATAGTGCCGTGCAGATATTCTATGAGCTATTTGAAGAGTATAAGGTATGTTCTTCCGCCACTTCACGTCTTTCTATGTGCTCATTTACGACCCGAAAGAAACGCGGGGTGGATGTGTACATCACGCACATGCGGCCTGATCCACGACGCGCATTTGAACGTGCCGGAATCGACGAATTGCTGGGAGAAGATGCATTCTATGACGACGTAGCAACTGCCGTTTCTCGCATTGCGAGCGGCGCCGATCTACAACGCTTTGTAGACGCTTGAGAAAGTTTTGTAATGTCATAGCTAATCACGAATGCCATGCCTATTACGACACTCCTTCCAACATGTAGACCACGAATAGACTTAGAGTACGTACTATCGTCCGACACCAGGTGCTTTTGCATGCGTTTTTGTAAGGAAAGAATTCTACTCAGAGTCGGGGGCGATGCAAAATGTCACATGATCACGATAAGCGCCGGGCGGAAATCTCGGGCCCTCTGCCCAATCTTGTTCGCTGTAAGCCTTCTCACTCACCGTCACCCCCTCTTCACCTGCTCTCTTTCTACCCCCATCGTCTCCAGTCGATCTTTGCAGTCTTGAACACCGAATATCACACCTTTACCATGGAGGTAATGCGGATAATCTACGTGTTAACGGGTGGATATTACTCACTGTTCAACTTCAAGGCGCTCCTCGACTTCACGAGGGAGTTTGACATCACCCTGATGGACAATGTTGTCATGGCTCTTTACTCGGGCAATGGAGGGAAAGAGGTGAGTATTAAACCTCCTTTTCCGGCCTCCGATGCTGATGTCCGGCTTGCTTTTTTCGCATTTCGCGCCACTAGCAACAACTAGCCCAACAGGTCCTCACGCAATTCCAGGACGCCCCCGATGCATGGACACGCGTTCCAGACATCATGGAACGCTCCTCATTTCCTCAGACCAAGGTTCCGCGCGTCATTTTACGCGTTTAAGGAGCGAAATGTGCTGATCGCTTTGTGTTTGCTTTCCAGTTCATTGGCCTGCAGATATTGGAAAAGTTGGTCAACACGCGGTGGAAGACTCTCCCAGAGCCCCAACGGCAAGGTGAGGATACTCGAACGTGCTCTGCAGCATGGTTGACGATCATTTCCAAGGTGTCCGGAACTTTGTTGTTGGCATCACCGTCAAGGTCGCCTCAGACGAGGCCACGCTACGAAAAGAGAAAACGTACATCACGAAACTGAACATGGCGTTGGTTCAGGTATGTGTTACTTTTCTTTTTGCGTTCGACATCCTTCCAACGTCTCCGCGCTACAGATCCTCAAACAGGAGTGGCCGCACAACTGGCCTACTTTCATCCCGGAGCTAGTGGAATCATGCAAGACGAATCTGTCTCTTTGCGAGAACAATATGGTCATTCTGCGTTTGCTATCTGAAGAGGTCTTCGATTACTCTGCGGAGCAGATGACGCAGACAAAGATTAAAAACCTGAAGAATCAGATCAGTGGCGAGTTCTCAGAAATCTTCAAGCTTTGCACGGAAATTCTGGAGGAGGCATCCAAGGCGTCCCTCATTAAGGCGACGTTGGAGACTCTATTGCGCTTCCTTAACTGGATCCCTCTTGGTTACATCTTCGAGACTACAGTCGTGGACATCCTTATTCAGCGCGTACGTAGCCCCCATTCTCGTGCTGTGTGTTTCAGCTGACCCACAATCACTTTGCAGTTCCTCGAGATTCCGGACTTCAGAAACATTACTTTGAAGTGCCTCGCGGAGGTCGCAGGGCTCAGCGTTGGCCCAGAGTACGATCCGAAATATGTGTCCCTCTTCCAGATGGTTATGACCGCAGTCAACCGCATGGTGCCACCCAACACGAACATCGCACAAGCCTATGCACACTCCAACGACGCGGGTCAGGACTTCATCCTCAACCTCGCCATCTTCCTTTGCAATTTCCTCCAGAACCACCTTCGCACGGTCGAAACGGGGGACACTCATGACGTTCTTTTGAATGCTCACCTCTACATGGTCAAGATATCTCAGGTGGACGAGCGCGAGATCTTCAAGATTTGTCTCGAGTACTGGCTGAAACTTGTCGCGGAGCTGTATGAAGAGATTCAGAGTTTGCCCATTGGTGATAGTGGCCTACTCATGGGACTCAGCCTCGGTGGTACCAGCGGGGCGATGCTCAACGGCGTTTCGCTAAGGAAGAACATCTACTCTGACGTTCTCTCAAACCTTCGTCTGGTCGTCATCGAGAAGATGGTTAAGCCGGAAGAGGTTTGGTCTTTGTTTATTTGCTCCCTGCTTAAGCTGACGGGCTATGCCAGGTTCTCATCGTCGAGAATGAGGAAGGCGAGATCGTTCGCGAGTTCATGAAGGAGTCTGACACCATCGTTCTGTACAAGTCTATGCGCGAACTTCTCGTCTACCTCACCCATCTGGACGTTCTTGACACTGAAACCATCCTCTCTGAAAAACTTGCGAAACAAGTTGACGGATCAGAATGGTCATGGCAAAACCTCAATACTCTCTGCTGGGCAATTGGCTCAATATCGGGTGCCATGAGTAAGTGGTCGTTTCTCCTTGATATGAGGCATATCTCATAATTGTCTGCCGTAGACGAGGACACCGAGAAGCGGTTTTTAGTCACCGTCATCAAAGATCTCCTTGGCTTGTGCGAGATCAAACGTGGCAAGGACAACAAGGCCGTTGTGGCATCGGATATCATGTACATCGTCGGCCAGTACCCCCGCTTCCTCAAAGCGCACTGGAAATTCCTCAAGACGGTTGTGAACAAGTTGTTCGAGTTCATGCACGAGACGCATGAGGGTGTACAAGACATGGCATGCGACACCTTCATCAAGATCGCGCAAAAATGCCGCCGCCATTTCGTTATGCAGCAGTCACAAGAACAAGAGCCATTTGTGGACGAGATTCTTCGTTTGCTACACCGCATCACAGTGGACTTGTCCCCCCAACAAGTGCATACGTTCTATGAAGCCGTTGGATACATGATCTCGGCGCAGCCGAACAAGCCTCAGCAAGAGAAACTCATTGCGAAACTCATGGAGCTTCCCAACAATGCGGTTCGTCTCTTTGCAGTCGGGGTTGATGTACGGTGGTTCTAACCTTTCTTATTGCTTAGTGGGAGTCTCTCATGAACCAGGCGGCGTCAAACGTAGATGTCCTGAGCAGTCCTGACAACTTGAAAATATTGTCCAATGTGTTGAAGACAAACGTCGCCGCGTGTACCTCTATCGGCAGCTTTTTCCTTCCCCAGATCGCCCTCATATACATGGATATGCTTGGCCTCTACCGAGCGACCAGCACAATCATCAGCGAGACCGTCGCAAAAGAGGGTTAGTCTTTATATTTTTTCTTCTCCTTCCATAAAATCATATATGGTTTACAATCAGGTCAAATTGCTACGAAGACGCCGAAAATCCGCAACTTGCGTGCCGTCAAGAAGGAGGTCCTGCGGTTAATGGAGACATACATCAAGAAAGCCGAGGATCTGGACAATGTCAACTCCAATATGATGCCTCCATTGCTTGACGCTATTCTCGGGGACTACAACCGCAACGTGCCAGAGGCGCGTGACGCAGAGGTGTTAAATGTCATGTCGACGATTACTGCGCGGCTCGGGGTAAGCAGTCCTATTTCCTTTGAATTTGTTCGTCTTTCAACTTTGCTATCATAGAACCTGCTTACGCCACAAGTACCTGCGATCATGGAAGCCGTCTTTGAACCGACTTTGAGCATGATCAACCAAGATTTCGCCGAATATCCCGAGCACCGTGTTGGCTTCTTCAAACTGCTGCGAGCAATCAACTTGAACTGCTTCCCAGGCAGGTCACAACTTATACGTTTTTAGTTCTAGTTACTGATGATTCTTTAGCTCTTCTGAACCTTCCACCGACGCAGTTCAAACTGTTCATGGACAGTATTGTCTGGGCCATCAAACACACAATGAGGGATATCGCGGATACTGGATTGAACTGTGGGTACAGGTCCTCCTTCGTGTCACTGTTATTAACCATGTAGGCAGTGTCGCTTGAGGTCATCAATAACTTTGCTGCCGCTGATCCTTCTGTTGCCAATCCCTTCTTCCAACAATATTATCTCAGCGTGCTCCAAGATACCTTCTACGTACTGACGGATGCTGACCACAAGAGCGGATTCAAGCTACAGTGCTTGCTGCTTGCTCGCATGGTTCAACTCGTCGCTACCAATTCCATTCAAGCCCCGTTATACGACCCCAGCGTCATCACGGATCCGACAATGACCAACGCAAAGTTTTTGCGAGACTACACCGCCAATTTGCTCAAATCTGCGTTCCCGCACGCTTCAAAGTAAGGATACACATGCGATGCGTGATAATGACTGCTGCTAATTGTATCTGTAGCGCGGACATCTTGACGTTTGTCCTCAATCTCCTAGAGTACCACGGCGATGTCAACCGCTTCAAGCTTGCTCTACGTGACTTCCTTATCCAGCTCAAAGAGTTTTCTGGGGACAATGCCGAACTTTACTTGGACGAGAAAGAGGCAGAGGCCCACCGCAAAGCGGAACAGGAGCGCGAGCAAGCCATGCGCATTCCCGGAATGCTGAAACCATCGCAGCTGGAGGACGAAGATATATAGCGTTAAGCCATCCACGTTCCGATGATGGTACATGGACGAATCGCTCCCGCATCTCACGACATTTTATGGTTCTCTATTCTTCTCATTCTGTCTTATCCTACGCTGGCATATTCATCTCCGTATTCCACCCCCCCCTCCCCCCCCCCCCCCCCCATCCTTTCCCCGTCCACTCACGTCAATGTTGTCATCAGTATCCCCGTTGCTATCGCTGTCTTGCGTCTGTCTCTCGCATATATTTGGATGTAACGATAGGAATTATGCCAAGAAGAAGTATATATCTTGTAGAAAAATTTGACCGCTGTTACTATTGTTTTCCTCCCTACTTACACCGGGGTGAGCAGAGTACCGAGAGTTTTCCTACGTTCGCCCGAGGCTTGCTGAGCGCGAGCTCCGGCAATGACCGAATCCCTCGCTTTCAGTGCTGTCGCGATCGGTCCATCACTCTACTCACCGTCATGTTCAAGAAGTACGTGAGACATGCCCAGCATCTGGAAGGTTTACGAATTCGAGTCACAGATTCACGCCATCCACCGATATCGCTGGGCAAACATCCGTAAAAACCTCTGTGCAACGATCCATACGCTCGAGCATCTTATCCCAATGGAAGATCGAACCAGAAACGCTTGAGGCCATCTGGCCGAAGAAGGAGTCGATTGTGCATGTCAAATGGTCCGTGTCCTGCCTCTCTGTATCCCTACACCTTTGATATCCCCGCCGATGATAGCAGAGAACATATCGGAATCTACACGTTCCAAGGCGAGCCACTATTTTTCCAGCACTTTGACGGTCCGTTCTACCCAACGCTTCGGGTGCTACACAAATGTGCGTCTCTGTCTTGAGCGGCTCCTTGGGGAGTGTCTTGAACGGTGTGTAGATCCATTCATACTCCCTCACGTACGCGTCGACCGAGGCGCGATTCGGTTTTTGCTCGGAGGCGCACACATGATGTGTCCCGGGTTCACGTCGGCGGGTGGGCAGCTCCCACCCGCGGAAGCAGCCCTGCCTGCAGGTACGCCCGTTGCACTTGACGCCGAAGGGAAGGAGCACTCTGTCGGGATTGGTATCATGAAGCTCGGGACGGAGGAGATCAAAAAGGTGAACAAAGGAGTCGGGGTCGAGGTGGTCGCTTACATCGGGGACGACTTATGGGCGATTCAGAAATTGTAATCATAGGGTATTGTATTTTACGGTACATGTACAATGGAGTAGGCGTGTGTAAAGTGGTATGTTTTCCGTTTCCTTGTGCAAAAACGGATACAAGAGACATTCGGCCATTCGTTTCTCAATTGAAGTTTGAAATTGGAAGTCTGAAAAGTCTCACACATGAGAAGAGTCATAGCAGAACCACTGGTCATCATGGCGAAGGAACTCTATAAGATTAAGCTACATACTGCAACGAGACTTACATGACATGCCGAGCGGGCTAAAATGAAAGAGAACGAACAAATAGGTAGATCATCGCGGGACGTGAATGCGAATGTACGAGCTCGACGTCGGATGCTATGAAAAGGTGAGTGGGTTCATGTGTCCGTCGAGTGCAATGGGAATGCCCACGAGCGTATTCCAGCGGCACGACCGGTCTATACTATCCTACACCACGTTTCCCACCTATTACACCTCCAACACGCATCGCACGCACCCGCTATCATGCGTTCTCCGGAGAACTCGTGGCTGGCATCAGTGGCTCTATGGATTCCTCCGAGTCAGATCCCAAGGGACTGTAACCAGTGCGCGACCCAGTCGTTTCTTGCGTTGTTATCGATAACATAGAGTCGTCACGCGCGATGACGGGACGGTCTGAGGACATAAATGTAGTGGGCTCTGATGTTGTAGCGGGCCGGATGCTCTCCTGAACGTTGGCGGGAGTTGGAGGTGTAGGTGTGCTGAAGACAGAAGGAGTGGGGGTCGGTGCTGAGGTGGAAGCCGGGAGTTGGGTAGGTGGTGCAACCGGAGTAGATTGCTGTGGAGGATGTGGTGTTGAGGTTCCGGACGTTGGAGGCTCAAGCACAGGAGGGTTTGCAGTTGGTATAGGTTCGTTGGCTGGTTGGGAGCTGGCGCCTTCTCCGCCATTCTGCGCTCGTTGTTGAGCCTCTCTGCGTTGATGCTCTTCATGATCAAGGAGAGAAAGTCGCATTGCCTCCATGATCATCAACTAAACATAACGCAGACATCGTCAGCTCTCGCCATGTGCGTTGCGCCATCCCCAGCTGGTGACAGCTATGTACTCACCTCTTCTAAATCTTGTCCGGCCATACCACCCAACAGATTGTGGAGTTCCTGATTCTGTCCTCGTCTTCTAGACCGTCTTCCCGTCCCACCGCCCCCTTCACCATTCTCTGCCGCGGCACCAAGCTCGGCGGGAAGGGCGTGCACTCGTCCGCTGGTGACTCCGACTGGAATCAAACGATCGCCCACTTGTCGCATGATAATTCGGCGGTTGGCACGGCGGGCGGCAGCTGCACGCACGGCGGCCAATTTGGACTCCCAGTCGGGGCGTATGTGATCTGTGTATGGGGACAATGATCAGAGCAAGACGTGAATTTGCCAAAAGGCAAAGAAAACACGAGGAGCGAACCTGTGGTCACAACATCGGGGTCCTCATGCCCGAAGCTCTTACGGCGCTTCTGTTTCCCAGGAGTAGGCGCTCCTTGTAACGAATGCTGAGACCGGTTGGGTGAGTCAGGCCACTGCGGAAGCGACTAGGATGGCGAGAACAACGGTCAGCACGCGTCCAGCGCTACAGGAGTAGAATGCCTTACCGATCCCTCACTTCCGAGGCCTGCACGCCATGGAGGTGGTGTGTATACAACTCCGAAGTGATCTTGAACGCAGTAAGGACAACACGCGGGATCGGAAACGATATGTGTGACGGTAGGTTCCGAACGCTTGATCTGGACAAAGCATTCGGTGCAAATGGCCTGGTCACAACATCGAGAGCGGTTGATGTTCGGTGGGTAGTACTGAACGAAGAGCTATGAGTATTTGAAGGTCTTGTGACGTAATGGGAAGAGAGGGCATGCGAGATTGAGAGAAAGAAATATGCACCAAGAAACAAATAGGACACTCGACAGCACCGTCGTATATGGCAGCCTCTGGATTACGAGTAGGCTCTTTGACGACGCTGGGGCGCTTGTGGTGGCTGTGACGGGGAACGATGGAGGCGGTATCGCGCGTGGGGGACTCGGATTCGGGCGTCGGTAGTTCTTTACGGGAGGCGAGGATCTTCTCATCATCCCAAGATTCCTCGTAGTCTTCTAGTGGTCGATAGAAAGGAGCAAGCTTGCGGTCCACGATGGCTTGACCAACGACCGACTCATTCCAATCCCGAGGACCAGTATAAACGCCTTGAGGAGTGAGATAGCCATAGTCGACGGTCTCGTCTTGGGGCCCACGCGAGGACGACGATGCACTGTTTCCCATGGCGTCGAGGGAGGAGTAACAGAGAAAGATAAAGAAAACGGGGGGCGGGAGGTGGGAGGAAGACAGAGTCAAGAGCAAGCGCAGACGGTGCTCTGCGTTGCCCGACACGGCAACTCGCGGAGGTTTCAACGCGTTCCCTCTCCCCGCGCTCATCTCTTCCGAGGACTCCCCCATCCTTTCTCCTTTGATTCGTCTTTAGCCTTTGCTTTCTGATCTATATCATGTCCGCTGGAAAGGTTCCTTGGGGTCAGATCACTGTCATGACCGTTGGCCGTACGTTTCATCTTCACCGCACCCGTTCGCTCCTTGCCACTCATCCCCCGTTCCAGTCATGGGTCTTGGCTACGGTCTGCTGAAAAGTAAGCATGCCGCTCCATCTTACTTATCTTTCTCTTTTTATGATGGCCATTCTACGCTTAGCTACTGTCCCCACGCCGGACGAAACGTACGCGGTGTGTGTTGTAGACTCCTGCACCAGAAACTCTTGTTTATCGCCCCCTAGGCCATGTCTCCCGACCTGAAACGTAAGGTAGACGCGAACCGTGCTGCAAGACTTGCTGTGGAGGAGGGCGTGAAGCGTCAGCAAGAGGCTCAGGTGTGTACTTGGACTGCAGAGTACACGCGCTCCAGTGACTCAACTTCGTGTGTGCTCCTTATAAAGAGTGACCCAGACTCCGCAAAACCAGTATGGGCTGATTCCAAGAGATCATGACAGCTGAACTGACGTCTGACATCCCTCCGATGTTAGTGTTATTGTATATTATAATGGTT
Source organism: Amylostereum areolatum (assembly GCA_012932865.1). Taxonomy (NCBI): domain Eukaryota; kingdom Fungi; phylum Basidiomycota; class Agaricomycetes; order Russulales; family Stereaceae; genus Amylostereum; species Amylostereum areolatum. Next base: position 282,775 of record SAXG01000027.1, read on the forward strand.
ATCATCCGATCCTAACTTATTCAAGTATGTGCGATCTCTAATGCTACAGAATATTGAGTACACATTGAGTACACACGGGGAAAACACGGTCGAGAAAATGCAACATCGCAGGAGTGCTCATGAGGATACTGCCTTGTTGACCCGTAAAGCGACCTCCAATATCCACAACTCCTCGTCCGCACCGTCGCAAAGCGCTTTGTCCGCCTCCGCCATAACAAGGGCACACTGCGACTTTTGCCATGCTGTTAAAGTAGGGTGTAGGATGATCAGATCGTGCAACTAACAGAATAGCCGTTAGCAAGGTTCTGATTTCTTGTGAGCGAGGACTGACTTGGGACAGAATTTGTGACGCGGAGAAACCCTCCCTCATCAATGCCCTCACGTTCTCGCGAATTAAATCAAAGCCCTTCAGCTTTGTGGAGCCCGGCGATCCGTCGTCCATATCCACGTCGCCGCCACCATCAGGCTCGATTCCTAGCGTCCGTGCAAGTTCGTTGATTATGACGTCCGGCACAACACCTGCAATCTCTTGTATATCTCGTGGCGTGATAGCGGTGTTACTTACGCTCGCCGCGGAAAGACGTGCGGCAGATTGCAGGTAGGTGATGGCTCGTCGCAGGTCCCCAGATGAAGTAGAAATGAGAGTTTGTACGACCTCGGGAGTCACTTCCACGGATTCAGCGTCGGCAATGTGCTGAAGACGCGTTGTGGTGGATGACGGATCAAGGGGTTTAAAGCGAAATTTGGAACAACGAGACGCAAGAGGTTCGATGATTCTAGAAAGTAAGGTCAGTTGGTGATGCAATGAAAGGGACGATGGGACTCGCCGGGTCACATAATTGCACACGAGACAGAAGCGCGTTATCCTGGCATAGTTCTCCATGATTCGTCGTAGAGCAGCCTGAGCGTCCTGAGTCATACTGTCTGCTTCATCAAGAATGATGATTTTGTACGGTGGACATGGGTACACTTTTCCGTCAGACGCAACCGTCTGCGCACGGGGTGTTTGTCGGGCAAAATTCTTGACCTTGTCGCGTACGATGGATATACCTCGTTCGTCGGACGCGTTCAGTTCCAGTACACGAGTTCGGAAGTTATCCGGGCTGCGAGAAATATCGTGAAGACGGGACTGATATAAGGTAAAGGTAACGGACCCATATAGTTGGCGTGCCAAAGCGAGGATAGTGGATGTTTTTCCCGTTCCAGGGGGTCCGTAGAAGAGCATGTGGGGAAGCTAGAAGCGACGTTGTAGGGAGCTAGGATGACCAACAGCGCACAGCAGCTTACATTTGTAGATGAGAGGGTCTTCTCCAAAACGGCTACAATATGTTCCTGCGCAGAAACGTCGTCTATGGTTTTGGGCCGACTACAGCATGTCAAAGAGCCGTTCTCTCTGGACGCAGCAAAGTACACGCACTATTTCTCGACCCATGGCTGCAGGTTGGGGTCAACAGCCACCTGGTCCTTTCCAACTTTCTTGTTGGACGGTTTTAACTGGAAGAAATTGGCGGCCATGCTGGGAGAACGATGTCCGAGCTTGGGGATGCGTCGCACGGCGCGATGAGCAAGTCGCGTCGCAAGTCGCGCGGACGCGGTTGTGGCGTTTTCGATCTCCGACGTGCGCGTCACGTTCACCGTGGCCGCTGCGTGTTCCCTCCCCCATTGACCTCGACGCGTCCGACGATCCCCTCTCGCTTCTCGCATCTGCCAGGGCTACATCATGGCCAACGCAGACACATCCAAAGGTGCGCCATCTCCTCCAGCTTTGTCCGCGCGGGGCTCACGCGTCGAGCGCAGGCAAGACCGACGCCGCGTCTTCAGGTGAGTCGCTCGCTCCAAACGCAACTAAAGTTGTTGAAGCGCGTCCAAACAGCCAAAGCGAGATCGGGAATGGTGGAGATCAAAAACGGAAAGGTGTTCTTCAGGCAGAAGCCGATGTCGCTGGAGAAGCTCACAGAGACGATGCAAGGTGCGTGACACTGTACCTTACGCGACGCGCCTTATTGACTGGGCGCAACAGAGACCGTCAAGTTTCGTGAATTTCTGGAAGAGCGTATGGAAAGGAAGGAATCTCCCTTATCCGAAGTTCCCGACGAGTACCGACCACTCATTGCCAAATTTGTTCACGAGAGGTGCATGTCGTAGCCTGTATTCAGTCCCCCCGCTTACGCGACGCGTCCTATAGCGATAAAACTATAGCCGCCCTTTCGAAACATATACAGCAACAACTCATGCCCGAGCAGGACGACGGTGATGAAAACGACAATCCTAATCAAGGTCCCCCAATTCTTCCGCTCGAAACGGTGGAAGTGGCCATCAAATCCGTGGCCCGACGTATAAACTATGGTGTAGACGTGATAAACTCCGTCAAGATACCGGCAGCACTTTGCGTTTGGAGATGGGAAGTCACTCAAGATAACCATGACTGGCTACCGAAAGCGTCGCGAGAAAAGATCGAGGCGAGAATGGCGGAACGAATTCAAGTGCGTGCTTATGCTATTATCAAATAACTATCTTCTGATTTATAACCCTAGGCGAAAAAGGATCTGCAGGAGTTGTTTAATGCCCTCCCTCAAAGCGAGCAGGATACCATGGTTGGCGTGAAGGCGTCAGGAAATACAGCGAAGGCAAAACCTCAGCCTTTGCATCGCGCTTCTTCCAATGATGCTACATTGACATCCACCGCTGTCGATGTAAATGGGACCCCGAAGGCTAGCGAGAAGAAGCCGGACGCTGGCGAGGGGGAGAACAACAGCGCGTCAAAAGGCCCTGGTCGACCTAAGAAGTCTGTTGATCCAGAGAAGGCAGCCAGAGTACGGTGGCCTCCCGTGTTCTCTCTCTCAAATTAATGATGTTTTACAGGAGCAGGAGAAGAAGAAAAAGGAGAAGGAGGCACAGGACAAGGCTCGTTCGATGATGGCCAACTTCTTTAGCAAACCGAAGGCATCGTCCTCGGTGAACTCCTCGCCTGCCAAGAATTCTTCAGCACCGTCGTCTCCCAGAATTATATCTGACTTTGACAGAACCTTCAAGCCTTTCGTCGTCAAGAAAGACGTAGAAATGGCATCCAACAACCCACTCCGCACCCCGAACAAGCGGAGGAGGATTGTGGAAGGGGATGTCATCGTCATTGACGACAATGTGGAAGACGCAGATAGCGATATCGAAATGGTCGAACCTCATGTCGACGTTTTCAACCTGTCTCCACGATGTGCGATTTTGCGTTATTGGATTCGCGTCTTTATGCTGACTTTTCTCGTAGCCCACTTGAAGCATGTCGTATCTTCCGCACAACCTCCTGGGTCAGCCAAACGCAGACGGCTACATTCTATGGCGGGATACAAGACATGGCACCCAGAGCCTGTTCGGTCTATCATGACTCGCCTCTCGGAGGCTGAGTTAACCGACGACATCGCCGTCGTCCGTTCTCTCCTTGGTCAACTGCGCGATCGTTCAAAGGTTCCAGCCAAGACGTTTATCTTTCATGAGGACTCGCGACCGGGCTATTTCGGCACTTTCACTCGTCGCTCGCGCGTCATAGGTCCCCGTTCGCCGTTTACACGCGATGACGTCGGCGTAGACTATGCCTATGACAGTGGCGAAGAATGGGCTGGTGAAGAGGAAGGTGGTGGCGATGACCTCGCAGAAGTGAGCGATGAGGATCGGGACGATGACGAGGGCTCAGACGATATGGATGGATGGCTGGTGGATGAAGATGAAGAGGAGGTTGCAACACCCATCGAGGAGCGCGAGGGCATGGACGAGTTTCCATTTCCACCACCATCCGAACCAAGCAAAGGCAAACGGAAAGCAGAGCCGAAGGAGCACGAAACCAGCAAGGGCGGGGAGGGTGCCAAGCCCAAGAAGCGGAAGGTTGTTGTCCCACTCGTACCGTTCACGAAGGGCCCTTGTTGGGAGAGCTCGATCGGCAAGTGTGAATATGGTCCCTTCAAGGCATATCGGGTCCAGCTGCTCAACGGTCGGTGCATCTTTGTGCTTTGTGAAGATGTTGTGTGCTGACTTTCCCTGGTAGACACACCATACCCCATCGATCCGTTCACTTTTGTGTCCATGCCAATGGATCGAGTGAAGCCAGAACCAGCTCAAGTCTCGTCATCACATTCTGCCGTCCAATTCGTGGTCCCAGCCCTTCCTGCACATCTCAGCAATCCCAATCATTCAAGTCCTGGCGGACCAACCCTACCCCCTTCAGGAACTGCTCAAGTTGCCAAACGTCCGAAGATAATGCCGAAGAGCTCGTTCCCTGAAGCGCACATCCCCTACCTGCACCAGAAAGTCGCAGGGATGAGCACAAGCAGTTTGCCTGTCCTTGTGGACGCCGTATACCAAGACCTCCGTGTGCACAAAGTGAAGAAAAATGCGATCGAGGCGAAGATTCGGGAGATCTGTGTCAAGGGCGACAGACATGTCTGGACCGTGAAGGCAGATGAGATCGACAGGGTTGGTTTTAGTTTCAAAACGCATGTTAACGCGCGCTTACATGGTGTCTCCAGTTCGCGAAGACACAAACTGCTTGAAGATTTGGATGGACTGCTCTTGTTATCACCAGTAGGACTGCTGGCCCTCGGAGCTCCTCTGCCCACTGTTTCTTGTTTTACTACCTCTCTATAATTTATGTTTCTCGTCGCCTCCGTTTTTCCAAGAAGAGAACAGCTGCATGGCTTTGCGAATATCAAATTAAAGAGACGGGTAGCATCTTTGCCACAGGAGGAAGGGGTCTCTTTCAAACGTTGGAAAAATCAATGTACAACGAGGAAAGATAGACCCTGGAGATTATAAACCGCGTGAATGACGGAGGACGAACTGACTAGGTATATACACACCAACATACCCGGCACCCACGGAGAAATATGAAGGAAATGAACCTGCCAATGGTCACTGCTGGTCATGATGATGCAAGCTTCCACAACAGATCCATGTGATCAGCGGGGGATCTTGTTGGGTCCTTCTTGACAACATGAATGTCCCCAGAGCTGCTTCCTAATGGCACCCTATCAGTGGCATGAAAGAGATAAAGATATGGGGTCACGCACGAACGAGCATCTTTTCAAGCTTTCCGTTCCTGGCAAGCACAGGCTCAAATCCTAAGCCCTTGTAAATTTGAAGCCGTAGGCTACGAGAATGTAAGTCAGCTCTTGGTACCACAGGTATCGATGCAGAGAAGTCATACACGGTGCCATCCAATTCGTGTTCTGCGGCCGGGTCCTGCTCCTCAAGTGCTCTTGCTTCCTCTTTCAGCCGTGCCAGTTCCGCCCTTTTATTCGCAAGTGCACTTTCGGCATCCTGCGTAAGCTTTGCAAGGGTGACTTGTTCAGTGTCTAGCTCATCAAGGAGCTGTGTGTGCTCAGCCTCTGATGGCACGCTTGGGAGTCGCGTGGCGGATGCACGGGCAGAATCGCGGGCTCGTGTCAGCGCTGTATGTGCGACGGGAGAATCATCATTGAACAGTTCGTTATGAATTGCCTAGCTGACGCACCTCTGAGATCTTCGCGAGCTTGCTCGAGCTCCTTCCTCCGCGCGCCGTCCCTAGCCCGCATCTGCTCGTCTGCTGCTACGATGGTCAGATAATCCTCTTCTGGGTCCATCATTGTACGCATATTTCGGATCTCCTGGCTAGGAACGAGATATAACTTCTCCACAACGACACCAGGTTAGCTTGGGATACTTACATAACTTCTTGCATATCGAAAGACGACATCGGGATAATCTTCGAGGATAGACCTGGCCACAATGCAGTGATAGAACGGAAAGAAGAGGTTTGTAGCGGTTCAAATTTCCTGTCCAGTGAGGACAATTGCGACTGCAGTATGATGGGCTCAAGTTCAACCGAGTCAAATCGAAAGACGCGTTTGTTACATTCATACACTATTCACGTGGTATGACGTCACGCGTACCCCCCATTACCCCCCGCACAATGCCAAACTAGTCGGGAGCCTGGAGGTGTTTTTTCTAATATATGTTACATGCATACCGTACAAAACTCATTCCGCCGTAGGATCGACCCTCACAACCACCTTGCCTACAGCTCGCTTCGTCATAATCCTGTCATATGCCTTCAGCGCATCTTCAAACTCAAAGACCGAATCGACAATCGGTTGACATTTTCCTGAAAAGTGGACGATAAATTCCCCTCGATAGGAAGAAAGGTTCACTGAACTTACCTTGGGCGAAAAGCTCAAACATCGATTCCATGTCTTTCTGAGACGGGGTCACGCCGATCAGGCTTCAACAAAGAACGTTAGGACACCAGCCGTTAGAAGGATAATCTGCGGCACTCACGCGAACTTCCTTCGTACTCCGCCGAGCCAGGTAGGCCTCACGAGATCGAAAATCAGCTTTCCTATCTTTGGAATATCGCCAAATCCACCAGGCTGCGGTCCCACCGACACGAATACGCCTCCAGGAGCAAGGTATTTCTCAGAATGAGCATAGAGAGAGTTGTCGATGAGTCCAACTGCTTCTAGAATGGCGTTGAACTTGGTCGTGGGAGGGTTGTTCACAAGGTAGGTCGCGAGATCTTGTTTGGTGTAGTCAATGAACTAGAGCCAGAGTTCAGTATCTAAAGGGTGAGTGGTTAAAAAGTCAGAGCACGTACCTCATCGGCACCCATGCTCTTAACAAATTCCTCATTTTTTCCCGACGCTGTTGCCGTCACCCTAATGCCCTTTGCCTTGGCAAACTGCGTAGCGAATGCGCCAACCGCAGTGCTCCCGCCATTGATGAAGACATGCTGTCCTTCCTCCAGTTGAGCGAGTTTGAAAAGCGCTTGCCAGGCGGTCTGCCCTGCGAGAGGTATTCCTGCGGCCTGGGTGGGTGTGATGTTCTCCGGCCGACGGGCAATATTCGTCACCGGTGCGAAAACATACTCGCCCAGTGCACCTTGGTGGTTCTTCAAGTCTGATAGAACGGATCAGTATACATGATGCGTCGTTATAGATGATAAAGACGCACTCGGGGGCAAATGAGCCGCTACTTGATCACCCTTGGACCATTCCGTGCCGTTGGGTTCAACGACTGTACCAGCCAGTTCGAACTCGGCGATAACGGGACGCCCAGCTAGGAAATTGGGCAAAAGTTTCATGAGCTTGTATCCTCTGCAGAAATTACACGACGTCAAGAACAATCCGGGAAGCGGAGGTGAAAAACCGCACACAGGGTTGAGAGCCCCTGCTTGAACCTTGAGGAGTACATGTCCAGGCTGCAGGTCCTTTGGAACCGGTAGATCTGTCTCGAGTTTAAGAGCATCGCGTGGTGCACCCTTACGAACGACACGCCATGCACGATGGGTGGAGGGAACAGTAGAGGTTGAAGCCATGACTGGAGCGCGTGCGAAGGGGGGAGGAAGAGGAAGTAAAATTCGTCCCATAGCTACTTATAAACATTGCGACAGCGAGGGGCGCATTGACAAGGGGGGACAGGGGTAATATCATATCGCATCTGGAGCCGGTGGTGACGAATATGACGATATTCATATGGTCGTTGGAAGAGTGAAGTCAGCGCTAGTCAGCGTCGAAACTTACTAAGAACTTGCTGAGAGTTATTTACGCCAATCGGGATCGACGAGATACATGTTCCTCCCACATTTCTAATCATAGGGGCATCATCGAGCGTACTTGTGCAGTGTATTCGTATGTGCATAAGTGGTGCATAGATTAATACTGCAAGCATAGCATTGAGCATCGAAGGGTGATTGGTAAAATGCGATGACACGGAAAAAGTAGACAAGTAGATACACCACCATCTACACTTGCCTAGGCGATGACAGCAGCATCCTCGAATACGTCGACAGAACGCTCTCGCCACGGCAACGGAAGTCGTGCAAGCTTCAGCCGCCATGACATGTCCTTCGTCCGCGCGGACGCGTTTATGATGCCGTCCCAGAATAGGCGGTCCTCTCCCAAGGCATGCTGCAGCGTAGCAATCACCTTGCCGTCAACGCAGCACCGTAAGAGGTGCATCGAATAAGGGGGATCGCGCTGTGTAAACACAGCAGGCGTCGCACCGGCACGATACAATAAGTCTGTTTCTTCGACGACCAAGTGCTTCAACGCGGGGAACAGAAGGGCGCCGCGAGCACTTGAAATACCGCTCGATTCGTTGTCCAACACCCTTGCCACACTATTCGCGATCTTGGTCCCAAAACGCACTCGAAGCATATCCACTTCCGCCATAGCACCGAAAACGCTCTGCCACATAGGATCCTCTTCGAATAGATAATGTGAGATGCATAGATCGCGCACTGCGTTGAGAGGGAAAGCACTCAGGGCCTGAGAAACGAAATCTTCAAACGAGGGCACTAGCCATGGCTCCCGCGAGGCGGCTTCCAAACTTCCCACTAAAGACACGTTGAGCTCGAGGCGTCGTGGGAATGCATCAATTGTAGGTTTGGTCATGATGATCCGCATGGATAATGCCGCTCCTGGTGGTTCGCGTTGCTCGTCCACTTCCAAGGACGTGAACGACCCACCGTGTCCTGCGGTTTGAAGGCGAAACAGACGCGACAAGATTGGCAGGATAGGGCCCGTATGAGCGTGCGACGAGGTGTTGTACTCGATCGACACCACGCGCTCTGTTGTTGACGGTGTTAAGATGTAATCTGCGACGCGGGTGAGAGCGCCGGTTGTTGGAGTGACCGCCTGTAGTCTCAGGAGGATGAGATTTTCAAGATAAACAGGGGAGGGAAGAACGTCCGGGAGATCGTATCCTTCATTCTTGAGGCTGAGATTCAGCGTGCGAAGGCGGGGAAAGTGCGCAAGAAATGTGGTCATTTCTGATGCCGTGCGCCAAAGGGGGACGGATGAATGGGCGATGACTTCCAAGCGGACCAACGGATGAGGTCCGGTGGTGTCGTCGTATACTTCCGTACACAGGAGGGTCCCCAAGACCTGTGCGATAAGGGGTAGAAGGGACCAAAGGCCGTACATTTCTAGCCCGACATCGATCCAGTCTTCGAAATATTCGACTTCGAGCTCGGCGCAGGCGGGCGCACGTAGCACTTGCAACGTGCGAATGGTCACGGATGTATCCCCGCTGATGTGTAGCAATTTAAGCCGAGGAAACACAATCGAGCGGCCCATAACGCCATCATTGAGAAGCGGATCTGGGCTCTCCCATGACGGCAGCGCGCTCCCATATTCACCGCGTCGGAGAAGAAGATGGGTGAGGTGGGGGAGTCCTGCTAGAACGTCGAACATCTCCACGAGGCTCTCCCATGCCGTTGCCTTATCGAGCTCGAGATGTGTCAACGATGATGTGAACAGGGGACATCCGGGCTGGACCGCGAGTCCTAATAGTCGGAGAACACGAAGATTTGGGGGGGGTCGTTGCGGAGAAGAGCGTGTTCGAGAAATTGGGAGTGTCGTCGAGGCGCGGCCTACGAAAAACGAGGTGGAGATCGACCATCGCTGATGCATCCAGCGTTGTTAGCTGCCCGAAGATACGCATCGCCATTTGGTAGCCGTGCATCGTGATCGCAAGGTCTGTCGCGCGTTGAGCTTCTGCCATTGCGATATCTAGCGCCTCCAACTTGATCAGTCCGTTGTCGCTGAATACATCTGGCCCTGCGTCGATGCGAATAAAACCTAGGTTTGTACGTTCAAGGGCAACGGAAGTCCATGTCGTTGACTCCAACGGGAGGTACTCCCATAGAGAGGGGTAGTCGAGAGCAACAATGCGCCATTGACGACAAACGTGGCTGACCGCGAACCATGAAGGGAACCTGCCCCTTGCACGCGATGCCGGCGGAATATCCCAAGGCAGGTACGAGAAGATTTCTGTGAGGATTTCCACGGGCGTGGAACTTTGAAAGAGGGACGTCGGCGGGGTGCCGGCGACCGCAGAGCCAGATGAAAGCTTGTCGGCACTGCTGGTAATCTTGATTTCGAGGCGCTCCCCGACTGCCGCCATGCGATGAGATCCTGGGGTGGACACTGGACACGTGTATGATCCGTCCCAGATATAAATGCGGGGTAATGAGGAGGCTGAAGTTGAGGGCCGTGCAAGGGCTTGTAGGCAGACGATCGTTCGTGGTCAGAGAAACAAGCTTAGTGGAAAGGATCTGTCAAAGACCAAACGCGACAAAGAGGAAATCGCGGGGACGAACCTTTCAGAGCCCAAGGAGCGACGAGGGCCAGAAGTTGGACATGCTAGCAGTATATATCGCCTTCCCAGAGAGTGAGTCCGTTGCGAAGTCCGAGGAGCAACCTCTCTTTGTGTCGTCGCGTGGGAAGGAGCATGGGCACTGTTATCCATCGATGGAGACAAAGTGTCCGTTGGATCACGAAAGAAGGAACTGAGAATCGGTCCGGGGGACGTTTTGAGGGAAGAAGTAGACCCAGTCATGCCGAGGTTAGGGTCCCCTTCAGGTAGCCCTCGCTGGGAACGGGTGGCTAGAAGGTCAAACTCGGGATCAATAGAGTGACACAACACTGACCAGAATCGGTACTCATACAGAGCACTGGCCAAAGTTGGTACTCACGCCGCCCAGTAGGCCGCATCTAGTGTAGCCGACCTTATAAGCACAGAAGATAGTCGCGGGCTGGGGAATAACGTGTATGACGAGCGATGCCGGTCTATGACACTACCGCACTCCTTGGGGTCAAATTTTGCACGAGAGATAAGCCACAAGTTGATGGTCCCGGTGTATGTTTGAATGCAGCCGGCTAAGCCTAATAGTAAAGGTGAAGACATTGAGAGAAAGGCGACCGGGAAAGTGGCGGCGGAGAGAGCGGACTCTCAGGCCACGGAGCAACCTTTATTATGTAAACCCGATTCTATGGTTCTGGATTAGTGCTGCCGGCTCTTATCACGTGCACCGTAGTGATACCTCAATCACTGGTTTCAATCGGGTTGAAGTTGGTGAAGAACCTTCACTTCCAGTTGACCTCCAGCGTAAGCCCTCATCGGCATCTCTATCCAATCTTTACGCAATCGTCAAGGCTACATCGGCTGGTTTGGATACCCCCAATTCTCCGAGTCTCGGTCGGCCTCCATCCACACTTGATCCATAGTTTGTCTTCCGACGCCCACCTTGTTGCTCGCTCACGGCCCAGTATGAGCCTGGAGCTCTCCCTGTATGCATAAGCATGAACATCATCTCAGTCAGGAGACCCAGCAAAATTTCCGAGCCTAGGACGCCGAAACAGACAACCTGTTGGTGCGACCGTTACTCACGTCCATTGCTTTCCCTCACTGGCAGAGCTTCCAAGTAAAACCCTCAGGCCTCAGGCTTCAAGGCCTCAAGGCTACTCAAGGCCTCATGCACGTGTCTTGATTGGCCGCTGCGCTGTTCATACGTTCAAGTTTACGAACGACCAGCTTCAAGTGGATTCCTCCCTCTGGATTCCTCCCTCGCAATTTTGACGGCCCACGCGGTGCGTGCATCACGGAAGAGTCTTAAGCAAGAGGCGCCAGAGTTGGGCTAGAGGGCTCTTTCGCTATGTATACAGGTCCGACCAAGCCTCATGCATCATGCATCATGGCCGCTCTGCAACCCCAAGTGACGACGGAGTGTATGCTGGGACCAATTCACGCAAGGCAGCTGACGTTGGCAACATCGCCATGGCGCTGAGTCGAGTTCCACACGAGAATTCGATGGTGCGGATACCCTGGGTGGTGGGTGCAGATTTAGACTTGGGGGCGACGCAATGTATCTATTCTGAAACCGCCAGAAATATATGCGTTTTCGTGCGTAGCGACATGAGGAGGTCGCACGAGGCTGGGCCATCCAATCGATGTGACCGTGGATGGGAGTGGATGCACGGTGTGACGTCAGAGCCACAGATATCGTCGTCAGTGCTATTTTTGAAGATTTTTGATCTTTTCCTCCTCATTCGCGTCCCTATATAATGAACTCCCCTCGCGACGATGGCACACATTCCTCTCATCCTCCCATCTCTCCGCCATGGCCCTCTCAAAGGTACATTTTCCCTGCTCTCTGTCCATTCCTCCGTCCTGATCGTCCACTTCGCAGCACGTCAACCCCGATCGCCTCATCCAACAGGCAAAGGTATGCTCGCACTCTTCTTCCTTGTAGCATTCTTTCCCAACTTGCGACCAGGACAAAAATCAACGCCACTTTACCCATCTCACTGGTTCAGATGCCGGCTCCTTGAGTCACACCTACGCAGCTCGTTACGGAACCGAGTCCGTACCCAAGTACCAAATCCCGTCTTCCGTGCGTATTTAGCTCATTCCCTCCGATCGCCGTGGCTGACAATTTGACCAGGGTATCGACGCCGAATCCGCGTACCAAATCATCCACGATGAGCTCTCCCTCGACGGAACGCCCTTGCTCAACCTCGCTTCCTTCGTTCATGTTTGGATGCCCCAGGCGGCCGACAAGCTCATGCAAGAAAACATCTCCAAAAATCTCATCGACCAGGACGAGTATCCCATGACGCAGGCCATCCACACTCGCTGTAGGCATTCTTCATTCGCGCACTGGTGAGAGCGCTCATCTTGGCTGATATCCGTGCAGGCATCTCCATCCTCGCCGAGCTTTGGCACGCACCAACCCACAAGAACGCCATCGGCACCGCGACCACCGGGTCTTCGGAGGCCATCCAGCTCGGTGGTCTGGCTATGAAACGCATCTGGCAGGAGAAGCGCAAGGCGGCGGGAAAATCCATTCACGAACCGGGCCCGAACATCGTCATGGGTGCCAACGCTCAGGTTGCCCTCGAGAAGTTCGCGCGTTATTTCGAGGTCGAGACGCGCTTGGTTCCGATCTCCGTCGAGAGCAAGTACAGGCTCGACCCGAAGAAGGCTATGGAATACGTCGACGAGAACACTATCGGCGTGTACGTGATCTTGGGCAGTGCGTATTCCCGGTTGTATACGTTGTTCGGGGTTGCTGATCCCGTTGTAGGCACATACACAGGTCATTATGAGCCTGTACAGGAAATGGCCGACTTGCTCGACGCGTACGAAAAGGAGACGGGAAACTCAGTTCCCATTCACGGTTAGTAATTCTTGTTCCGCGGTGGGTTTTGCCTGAACCTGCTTTTTAGTCGACGGGGCGTCCGGCGGATTCGTCGCTCCATTCGCTACAGTGAGTTCCGTTTATCTATTCGAGTCATTGGGAGTTGGTATCTAACACTTTTGTTCAGCCCAAACTCAAATGGGATTTCCAAATCCCACGCGTCGTCTCCATTAACACTTCCGGACATAAATTCGGTCTTTCTTACGTTGGCGTTGGCTGGGTCATTTGGCGTTCAGAACAGTATCTCCCTAAGGACCTGATCTTCGAGCTGCACTACCTCGGCTCGGTCGAATACTCCTTCTCTCTCAACTTCTCTCGGCCTGCCCACCCTATCATCGCCCAGTATTTCAATTTCCTTCATCTCGGCTTCGAAGGCTACCGAAACATCGCGCTTGCGGACTTGAAGAACGCTCGGACACTCTCCCGCGCGCTCGAGCGCTCTGGGTACTACGAAGTTCTGAGCGATATCCACAGGCCGGTGTCACCTTCTGGTATCGCACATTCCGCCGAGCAGGCGATCGTCGGATCGAGTGACATCGAGGTGCGCATCGTCGTCCATACATCGTCGATGGCTGATCATGACACAAATTTTGCTAGGAATATGTTCCTGGCCTGCCGGTCGTTTCGTTCCGCTTCTCTGACAAGTACAAAAAGCAGAATCCGGATGTACAGCAGAAGTGGATCCAGACTCTCCTTCGCGCGAAAGGATGGTAAAATGTTTCACTGTCTTTGTTTCGCTCTTCCCTGATGTGAATCTGGTCAGGATTGTCCCCAACTACGAGCTCGCACCTGACCTCGAGCAGATCGAGATTCTGCGCGTTGTCGTGAAGGAGAACATGGCTGAAGCCCTCGTCGATCGTCTCGTCGCCGACATCGTCAGTCCGATGTCTTCCATGCCCCTTCACTTGTTTGACGCATCTGTTGCAGGTCGAGATTACCGAGCAGCTCGCCGAACAGGATTCGCCGGCACATGCATTGAGCGCCTTGGGCTCGCACCAGAATCGCCCTCAGACTCATGAGGAGAAACATGGACGCGTCACCAAACCGGAGGGGCGACCTGCGCGCCGCCAGGACACGTACTCGAAGACGTGCTGATGGGGTCCCGTGCGAAAGGCGAGGTTATTCGAAGTGTAAGATACGTCAGCTGGGAGGGTCTATAGGATGCATGGACGCATGTTGTACGCTACGAACTTGATGCCTTGTAAAGCTCTCGAGAGGAAATGAGATAGCGATGCGCCCGACATGTGTCAAGGCGATTCTTGAGTAACTTGCAATTGAGATATGGGGAGATTTTATATGAAGTCCCGGGAGCCTCAACCATTGGATATTGAATATTGAACGTCGAACGTCAAAGTCATGTATTCATGGCGTCTGAATCTGAACATCGAGTCGTCCGGGGGGTGATCACGTGCAGTCGGGTTCAGTCGACTTCCTCCAGCTGCAGGGCATCCCGGTCCCCTCAACATCTTTTTGAACTACGCCATGGCCGGTGCAAACCTCGAGGTCTTCAAGTTCGCACTCTATGTGTTTTTTCCCGTTGTAGTCTTCATGCACTACGGTGACCCCGACTGGTACAACGCGAACGTCCTTCCCGTACGTCCCCCCTCCTTCCGCCCGCAAGCCCCCACTCCGACCATCCGCACGTAGTATAAGGACAAGATATTTCCACCGGAGGACCGGACGACACGCAGTTTGCCTACAAGCCAGTCCTCGGTAAGGGAAGAGCTCGAGCGAATCAAAGCAGCTAAGGCGGCGCGGCGCGCGGAGAGGGAGCGGGCTGAGGCTGCTGGAGAGTCTGTCGCAGAGCGAGGTTCAGAGTAGGCTAGTTTGATGATAGCCTGTACTGGTACGCCTCCTTCCTCCCTTTTTTCCACGCGAAGGCTCAGCGGTGACTGATTGTCTGCATGTATGTACAGCCTGAGCGTAAAATCGTACTTTCGCTTGCATTTCGCGCATATCCGTGTATTTGTGGGGTGGGGCATTGCGTGCAAGGACCGCGTGAGGCTTACATAATTTTCCCACCGGCCAAGTTCGATCTCTCGGTGACCCCAACGTGATATTGGTAGAATTAGCACAAAGTAACATGATCTGTCTATGCAGAGCATGTCTATGATGTGTATCATATGTCGTGCAATCAACGAATGTGAGGGGGGGGATGTGGATGAAGCCGGAATACCCACCTGTATGCAAATCTCTACCAACTCGCACTCCGCGGCGGAAGGAGTCGGCGCTTCAGCTTCAGCGCTCAGCTTCCCATCCTCCTCTTAATTGCCTCACGAAGGGCCTGAATCTTCTGGTCCCATTTCCCGAGACGCGATTTGAGCGGCACCTGCTTGTCCCATGTTCGGAACAAGTCCAGCTGATCATCAAGTTCGACAACCTTGATCTTTTCCGGGATCAAGTTGACATCCAAGATGGGAACCACCTTCGCAGTTCGAGCAGCTTTCTCGGCTTTCCTCTTGTCTCAATCCTCCGCTTTTTTCTGCTGTATGTCCTCCACACGTTTTTTAAACTCGGCCTGCTTTTCTGATTATATTGATGTCCAGGAGATCTCGGGGGAAAGGAAGGGCAAGAGAAGGCAAATGGTTTTGGTAGTACTGATGCCAGTACAGGTCTTTGAGTGCAAATTATGGGTGTTTTCTTCGCGATTTGGTGTATATCGTGTATGTATAAGATAAACCAGACGGATTATTGTACGGAGCACATAATTTTGAAGAGGATACGAGACGGGAAACGGGGGGACTGTCACCTCACGCGTCGCGGACGCGTCGTCATATTCGGCCCGGGTGACTCCGGCCTGTTTCTACAGGGGTAGAAAAGCGTCGAAATCGACATCGTACACTTCCCACTCCCGGACGACTTGAACGAGATGCGGGATTATGTTTATTTTACAGTATCTTCAATGTCTTGGTAAAATATTTGCAGAAAGTGGCACCGATATTAGTCTTTACACCTCCTGGCTCTGGAGATTGATAGACAAATCAGAAGGGCTTCATTTTCCTTCAAAATTTCACCAGAACTTTTAGATACATCCTTAATACAGAAGTCCTACGTGTTTTTACGTAGATAGGGGGTGAGCGAGTGTCGATGGACTGCAATCTTCGACGCGAGGGAGGCTGGGTCACGACTCGTGCTGATCAGCAAAGTCACGTGCATCTATTTTTCTCGCAGGCGTTGCCCCACCCCAGTATTTGTATCCCATTGCTCTCGCCACACCTCATGACAACATCCATTCACCCAGATATTGCGCTTGCGCGCGCGGTTCACGCCCCCTCGCCTCTAGGTCTGCCTCATCTTGGCACGGACAGCGTTTCCCCGTCCGGGAGCTTGACATCCCAGTATTTCGACATGTGGTTCTCCAAGATATCGGTGTAATCTTTCAGGTGCTCGGTAGAGACTTTGAAGCCGCCGCAGACGACGAAGACCAATGTTTCTGTCCGGGTCCCGTTGGTACGAGTCGTTGCAGCAGCCCAGGCGCGTAAGCGGGCGCCAGCGTGGTAGCGCACGCCAGCTCTACCAACGTTTTGTGGTCATCTAAGCCGTGGATGTAAGTTACCTGTTATGCCAGAGAATAAGGCTGCTAACCCACCTGCGAAGGACAACACCACCTGCATGGCCATCTCGTCGGGAATACTGGCACATTGGACGCCGCCTGATCGTTTGAGCGCCATGTTCACCACCCCTGCGGAGGGCGCGGTGGCCCCCAACGAGGTTGCCTTGGACGTCAACTTGCCCAGCCGCACGAAAGATATACCATATTCTTCATCCTTCAACACCGTCACGTTCTCCGACCGAAGGAGATCTGGCCATTTATTCGCAGATATAGATTCGATGAAGCAGTTGGCTCCGTGCGTCTCCAGCGCCACGATCGGCACTGGCGCAAAAAGATTCGGATGGAGGCTCGATGATATCTGGTGAGAAGGTGGACGTACCGCCGTCCCAGCCAACTCGTTCGCAGCCCACGATGATTCCGCCGAGGAGTCCGCCGCCGCCCACGCAGCAGAAAATGGCGTCCGGGGTTTCTCCTTGGGGCAACTGCCTCTGGATCTCCTCAACCATGGACGCATGGCCGTCCCACACCACTTTATCATCATACGCCGGTGCCAAAACCCTGCCGTCCTGCCAGTCAGGGAACGTTCACGATGCTTGCTAAAGCTGTGCGGATTGCTTACGCATTCTCGTCCTGGCTCGCGCGCGCGCTAGCTGCGTTCAACGCTTCCTGGTAAACTGCACCTCCGACGACGACGTCAGCACCTTGGGCCGCGAGGAAGCGGTGGGTGCCAGCGTCGACGCCCTCTGGGAGGAAGATCGTGCATTTGACACCGAGCGTGTTTGACGCGCAGGCCGCGGCGAGGCCCGCGTTGCCGCCCGAAGCGCACACGACGTGCAGCGAAGGGCCGCGCTTGATGAATTGCTCCCGGATGTAGTGCGAGATTCCGCGCGATTTGAAGGAGTGGCTGGGTTGAACGGTCTGAGGGACGCGATGCGACGAAGAATTGTTTAGAGACCGCTAACGAGGAGGATGGTGATGGGAGGACGCACTTCGAGCTTGAGGTAGACGTTGTAGCCGGGTCCCAGGCGTTGCGAGATATGGCTCGAATAAATGAGAGGGGTTTCAAGCCATAGCCGAGGCTGGTGGGTTAGTTTTGACATGGCAGAAAGATGGTGTTGTGCTCTTGGTCCGGACGCGACTTGTATAAATAAGAGTGCAATCGCCGATCGGGACTTGGGTTGTTTACGCGACGCGACGCAATATCGTGACTCAGGCTGCATTCCGCTCCTCTCCCTCATCTTCATCTTTTGATATCCCGAGCAGTCCTTCTCAGGAGTCTTCCATACCCTCTTAGTTATATCCCGCCCCTGCAAAGACAATTGACGAAGCGGAGAAACCTCACGGCCCGTCGGTGCGGTGGACTGTCCATGGGATGTCCAAGTCGAGCTGGATCTCAAGAGTAACGGCGAGGGTATAAAACGGGCACGGTACGTATCTTTCTCTGTAGATATCTCCCCGATATGAAGTTCAACGACGGCTTTTGGCTGTTGAAGAACGGCGTAAAAGCGCATCATGGCCTCCAGGTCGTCCAAACCACCGCGGAGACGGATGGCTACAATCTTCAGGTCTCGACGCGTCCCATCCGGCATAGAGGAGATACGCTAGGGGGCGAGTCTACCGTACGATTTTCGTATACGGCGGATTGACTGAATGATTGTAGGTCCTGTTTTAAGCGTGAAGGTGCATTCGCCCACGGAGGGCGTCATTGACGTGAAGATCGACCATTTCAGACATGTCGACCCAACCCCAGACATCGCACTCTTCCCCGACGCACCCCCGATTCCGAACGTCTCGCTTTCCCAAAGATCCTCCGCGGAATCCGATGGGCCACCCGTGCACACGCTCTCCACCGCGGGCCTGACGGCGGAGATCACGTCGAACCCATACACACTCACGTTTAAGTCTTCAGAGAGAACGTTGACGTTCGCTGGATACAAACACCAGGCGGTGTACGACGTGCCGCACAAGTGGACTCTCAACACGGCCGCAAATAGCTCATGTCTCGCGCAGGACGCGAGCTCGAACCCCGTGCGCGAGGGCGCGCCCGAGTTTGTGCGATATGTGCACTCGGAGCTTAATCTATCGCCCGGGGAGCTCATATACGGACTCGGAGAGCAGTTCGGGGCGTTCGTGAAGAACGGTAAGCATTACCCCTGCACCGGAACCAGACGGGCGGCTGATCGTCATTTGCTCTTTAGGCCAGAGTATCAGCGTGTGGAACCGTGATGGCGGGACGTCCAGCGAGCAGGCATACAAATGCGTGCCATTTTATATCACCAATCGCGGCTATGGAGTCTTTATCAACCACCCGGGCGAGGTGGAAGTAGAGGTCGGTAGTGAGAAAGTCAGTCGGGTGGGTGTGAGTGTCGCCGGCGAAAGTCTGGAGTACTACTTGATATACGGCGAGACGCCGTTGCAGGTGCGTCTTGGCTTACGGCGTATGTATGAGGTTCAAAACGGCCTGACGATCTTGAAACAGATTTTGGAACGATACACTAGGATTACTGGACGTCCAGCGTAAGCTTGTATCTTTTATAAGTGCTTGGCACATCCTGACATCTTCTGTAGACTTCTGCCCGCGTGGACGTTCGGGTTGTGGCTATCAACATCCTTCCTCACGTCATACGACAGCAAGACCGTCTCCGGCTTCCTCCAAGGCATGCAGGAACGCGACTGCGGCGTGCGGGTGTTTCACCTGGATTGCTTCTGGATGAAGGGCTATGAATGGTGTTCGTTCACGTTCGATCCGGACAATTTTCCTGACCCGAAGACCTACCTCTCTGATATCAAGAGCAAGTACGGCGTCAAGATCTGCGTATGGAGTGAGCTTCTTTTCGCGTGGAAACCCGGGGCATTTTGAACCTGACGCATTTTGTTTTGCAGTCAATCCCTATATTTCACAGCTCTCGCCTATTTTCCAGGAAGGTGTCAAGGGGGGTTATTTCATCAAAAGGAAGGATGGAACGCCGTGGCAGTAGGTGTCTGTATCTCATATTATAATAACCTTTGTTAATGGAGTGTAGGTGGGATCTGTGGCAGCCTGGCCTTGCAGTCGTCGACTTCACCAATCCCGCCGCCGAGAAGTGGTACGTTGAAAAGCTGGCCAGCTTGATCGACCTGGGTGTAGACACGTTCAAGGCATATTCTTTGTTACATTTTTCTTTGCTGTCTTCTGACCGGAAAGCGTAGACAGATTTCGGTGAACGTATTCCGCACGCGGGGGTGGTGTACCACGACCGTTCGGATCCGTACCGCATGCACAACATTTACGCAACCAAGTACAACCAGGTTGTGTTTGATCTGCTCAAGGAGCGATTTGGGGAGGGCGAGGCCGTCGTTTTCGCCAGGTCTGCCCATGCTGGCGGACAGCGGTTCCCTGTGGTATGAGCCTCTGTTTTATCTTTCGTCACTTGCTGACTACCTGGTAGCACTGGGGTGGCGATTGCGAATCCACGTTCGAAGCTATGGCAGAGACATTGAGAGGAGGGCTTAGTTTGACGCTGTCCGGGTTTGCGTTTTCCTCGCACGACATTGGCGGATTCGAAGTGCGCCTTGCTTGCTCCTCGTTTATGTACTGAAGTACTGACGGGTTACACTTTGCAGGGACATCCACCACCGGAGATATACAACCGTTGGGTGGCGTTCGGGCTATTCTCATCGCACTCGCGACTTCATGGATCTGGTTCGTATCGCGTTCCGTGGCAGTACGGCGAGGAGGCTGCGAAATACATGGCCAAGTATATGGAGGCAAAGCACCGTCTTATGCCGTATATATTCGATCTGGTCTGTTCCCTTCTGTGGCACCCTCAACATCATGACGCTAACTTGGGCCCACAGGCGATCAAAGCCAACCAGGTCGGCCACCCACTCCAGCGTGCGATGTTCCTGGAGTTCCCATCGGACCGGACAACCCACACGCTCGATGGGCAATACATGTTGGGCCCGTCGCTCCTCGTCGCGCCTGTTCTCGTCCCTGAGGGCGAAGAGTCGGAGTATTATCTCCCTGCCGGAAGGTGGACGTCGTTCTTCGAACCGGGGCGCACGGTGGAGGGTCCGCGATGGATGAGGGAGGTTGTTCCGATCGACGCGACGCCTGTGTGGGTGCGCGGTGGCACTGTGCTTCCTCTGGGGCCTGAACGCACCGGGCGACCGGACTACGACCTGAGCGAAGGTTTGGACTTGCGGCTGTACGAGCTTGAGGACGGCGCGAACGTGAAGGTGGACCTGCCGGTGGGGACGGGCGCGCAGATTGCAGGAACGGTCCAGGTGAAACGGATAGGTGACGAAATCGTGGTCGAGGTGGTAAACGGAGAGGTGGGAATGGCAACTGTCACGCTGTTGGGGCAGGAGTTGAAAGGTGGGAAGACGTTGGAAGGAGCTTCTGTGTTGAGTGGGGATGGTGCGAGGGTTGTGGTGAAAGGAAGGCAGGCGAAGGTCGTGTTGAAGTTGGCGTGAAGTGACTCGCAGACATTCAAACCTGAAGGCTGTAGGATATTCCTGTGTATTGAACAGTGATCTAAGGATAACACGGTAGAAAGAGCGGTGATGGGCGTGGGCAAAACTGGAAACATCGGTCAGTCGTCCTTATGCAGTTCCCTGACGGCCTGATTCATCCTCTCACGTCGCAGCTTTGCGTCTTCCCTGTTTCGGGCTGAGCGTGCCATGGTCTACGCGGTGGGAGACGGGTAAGCGTGTGGGAACGTGGGGAGGACGTACCCGGTGAGACTTACTTCGCCGTGGAGGCACCCAGTTGAGGTCGCGCTTGATCTCATTGCACCCTCCGGTGAACTTTTTCCAGGGGCTGGCGTGGCAGGCCTCTAGGGCGTCAAAAAAGTCTCTGCATGCTGTTGGTGGAGAAGGTGAGTAAGGAGGGAGAACGACATGGTGGGAAAAGACGGACCGATGCGTTTCTCGGAGGACTGAGGGTGCATTGGAAGAGGGTGACAATGATGAGGCACGACTTTGAACGCGAAGACGGTGGACGGGCGTCGGGATTCGGACTTTGGCGGTCCGCGCCGAGCTGACGGTGCGGGCGTGACATCGATATCGAGGCTTTAAATCACTTTCTCCCTTGCTTTCGACCTCCATCGACCTCCTCCTTCTCCTCCTCACGCACCAAAAACCAATGCCGTCCTTCACCCCGAACCCCGCGGACACCGCCTCAATCGCCACCATCCGCACTCTCGCGGCCGATGTCGTTGGAAAGGCCAATTCGGGTCATCCAGGTCCGTCGCTCTTCCTCCGCCAGACGCCTCTCTCATCCGTTCGTCTCCCCCAGGTGCCCCCATGGGCATGGCGCCGGTCGCCCATGTCCTCTTCACCCGGTTCGTTTGCTTTTTCGCTGGCGATCGTGGCATTCACCCATCGCGATCCGCAGATTCTTCAACGCTAACCCGAAGAGCTCCAAGTGGTTCAACCGCGATCGCTTCGTCCTCTCCAACGGGTCAGTTCTTCATCCTCTTCATCGGCTGTTCCTCTTTCTTATCAGTATCGCATCGCAGCCACGCGTAAGTACCTTCGTTTTGCCTCAAGGCCGACACGCGTTCAGACCCGTGCAGATGTGCGCTCCAATACATCCTTCTCCACTTGATGGGCTACAAGCTCTCCCTGGACGACCTCAAGGCCTTCCGCCAGCTTGACTCCTTGACACCTGGTCACCCCGAAGCTGGCCACACTGATGGTATCATCATTTCCCGGGTTTCATTGCCTTGCCCGTCCAAACTCACGCGTTCTATAGGCATCGAGCTTACCACTGGCCCTCTGGGCCAAGGTGTCTCCAACGCCGTCGGCCTTGCCATTGCCCAGGCTCACCTCGGTGCTGTCTACAACCGCGATGGCTTTGAACTCGTGAACAACTACACTTATGGTACGTCGGACCTGTGCATGCGTGCTGTCTAGGCGACCGACGGTACTTTTCGCAGTCTTCCTTGGTGACGGCTGTCTCATGGAAGGTGTCTCCAGCGAGGCC
Organism: Amylostereum areolatum; assembly: GCA_012932865.1. Classification (NCBI taxonomy): domain Eukaryota; kingdom Fungi; phylum Basidiomycota; class Agaricomycetes; order Russulales; family Stereaceae; genus Amylostereum; species Amylostereum areolatum. The sequence goes on from SAXG01000027.1 coordinate 305,299, forward strand.
AGCAGTCTCGCCGGCCACCTCCAACTTGGTAACCTCATCGCCGTGCGTGTCTTCCCCACGTCTTCCCCGCGGACTTGGCTGACTTTACTGTTTGCGTAGATTTACGACGACAACCGTGAGCAAAATTTGGGACATGTATGGAATATGCTCTGACACGAGTTTCAGATATCTCTATCGATGGTGACACCAACGTTGCGTTCACTGAGAACGTCGAGCAGCGCTATCTGTCCTACGGTTGGCAGGTCCTTCACGTCGACGACGGTGACAGGTAAGCTCTCTCTGTATAAGTCCTGGGTTTCCTTGCCTACTTGGGGACTAGTGACCTCGAGGCGATCTACAACGCCATCGCGGAGGCCCAGAAGGAGAAGACCAAACCCACGCTCATCCGTCTCAAGACCACCATTGGCTACGGCTCCAAGCAACAGGGCACTCACGGTGTCCATGGCGCCCGTTAGTCCCTCACATTTCTGCTACCTGCCGCTGCGATTTCTGATTCACTTTCGAAAAATAGCGCTCAAGGCTGACGACATTGCCGCCCTCAAGACCAAAGTTGGCTTCAACCCGGAGGCCACGTTCCATGTACCCAACGAGGTGTATGCCGCGTACACTGAGGTTCAGAAGCGTGGATCTGCACTCGAGGCGTCGTGGACATCCCTTCTCGACTCGTATGCGAAGAGCTACCCGAACGAGCACGCCGAGCTCACTCGCCGTATCTCTGGCAAACTTCCTGCCAACTGGGAGAAGACCCTACCCGTGTACAAGTCCACCGATGCCGCGCAGGCTTCCCGCAAGCTCTCTGAGATTGTCCTCACCGCCATTACCCCGGTTCTCCCTGACCTGTTGGGTGGTTCCGCTGACCTTACAGGCAGCAACTTGACCAAGGTCAAGGGAACTGTCGACTTCCAGCCCCCAAGCACCGGTCTTGGAACGTACAAGGGAACATACATTCGTTATGGTGTTCGTGAGCATGGTATGGGTGCTATTGCCAACGGTCTCGCTGCGTATGGTGGTATCGTTCCCTTCGTTGCCACCTTCCTCAACTTCGTGTCCTACGCTGCCGGTGCCGTTCGTCTTTCTGCTCTCAGCAAGCACCAGGTTATCTGGGTCGGTAAGTGATCACCCTTTGTCTACACTCAGGTCTAGAGTTAATATAATCACATACAGCCACTCACGACTCTATTGGCCTTGGTGAGGACGGCCCCACTCACCAGCCCGTCGAGACCGCTATCCATTTCCGTGCGACACCGAACCTTGCGTTCTGGCGCCCCGCGGATGGCAACGAGACCTCGGCTGCTTACCTCGTCGCGCTCAAGTCTACGTCGACGCCCTCCATTCTCTCCCTCTCCCGCCAAAACCTGCCCAATCTCGAAGGCTCGACCATTGAGAAGGCCAGCCTTGGTGGCTACGTGGTGGCGGAGGAAGAGAAGGAAGACCTCACGATCGTCAGCACTGGAAGCGAGGTCAGCATCGCCCTCGAGGCCGCCGGAAAGCTTAATGCCCAGGGTATCAAGACGCGCGTGGTGTCGCTCCCTTGCTGGCTCGTTTTCGACCAGCAGTCGGAGGAGTACCGCCTGAGCGTCCTGCGCAGCGGTGCCCCCATCTTGTCGCTCGAAGCGCTCTCGGTAGGTCTTTTTTGATTGGGTTGAGTGCTGTATTCTGATGAAGCGGATTCTGTAGACTGCTGGATGGGCTAAGTACAGTCACGAGCAGTACGGCCTCCCCGCCTGGGGTGCATCGGGCCCGTACAAGCAGGTGTACGAGAAGTTCGGCATCACCGGTGATAGTACGTCTTCTGTTTATATACTAGATGGCGGTGAGCGGGCGCTGATTCGCGGTCGGTGTAGACATCGCTGTCGTCGGAAAGAAAGTCGTGGATTTCTACAAGGCTAAGGGCGGTGAGGTTATCTCGCCCCTCGTCAAGGCCATCTGAGGGGAAGAAGCCTCGGGGGAACCGCGTACGACAACAGCGACACGAATAGAGAAGATATGAAGTAGATTGTATAAAGCTGTTCATTACTGTTCTCAATCTATACTTAGACTTGTTTTGACTCGTTCTTTGGAGCTTTGGAGAGCTTCGTAGGGGTGATTCTGAACGAAAGGGGGTGTTGGACTCGGCGTTTATTCTAATAATGGGAGGACTTAGTGAGTAAGATCCGTCGGGAGGGCCAGCGGAGTCCGAGAAGGGGCACAGGTGCGTACCGAGTGCGTACGTCTCTTCCGATGGTGTTAAACGATAAGGTGGGTCGGAATCAGGCTACATGGTTCAAGTTCACGCCGCACGGAATATATATGTACTTCTTCCTCAGGCGGTGCCGCGGACATGAGGAGTATTTATCGACGTTTGTCGATTATCACCGACAGCAGGTGGGTTAGTAAAGGATGATTTTTAGGGCGGTGGTCGGCCCAACTTGACATTTTGCTCGTTTGCTCCTGGAGTGGTAAACAGAACGGGCGTACGAACTACGCGAACCACCGACAACAATATCATATTCGTCCCATTTCAATATCTGCACTACTGTAACTGTGAACTTCGGTGTTGTGTTCTCGTGTATTGTATATCTCTGCTTCTACCCGAAGACGATCAAGCTAAAGAAACCTTCATAGGAAGGGATGGGTGCACCGCCGTCGAGCCTTTCACCGAGGGGGTGACGATCCCGCCGAACTTCCAGAAGATCTCTTTTTCGGAAAGCTCGAACTTGAAGGTGGCGAGAAGCTGAGCCAGGACGACTTCTAGAGAATGGAGGAGAAATGCTTAGTGGCGTGGACATATATGCGCAGGATCGCGACGCGACGTACTCATTTCGAGCTGAGAGAATTTGAAGCCGCTGGGAAAGGGTTTAGGAAATCAGCATCGAGCTTGCTGAAACACTCATCCACCTACATGCATGCGCGTCCACCACCTAGGAAGGTTAAGCTGTCCAACAAGATGTCACGATTGGGGAATTGGGGTAAAAGGAGGAGGACCACGAACGTATTAGCATAGACACCTGGGATCTTAGCGTCGGTCACGCTCTCCGGCAGAGGCTTCAACCAGCGCTCAGGCTTCCACTCCAGTGCGTCCGGACCCCATATAGAGGGATCACTGTTGACACCGAGGATGTTAATCATGATCGTAGTTCCTTTCGGGATGAAAAGCTCGTGGAGGTCTTCGCCGTTGTTGCCCTTGATCGACTTGTCCACCGGCACCACCATGTCTTTGCGAGAGCTGGGGAACAAGGCATTAGAGTGAACACCGGCGGCAGCAGGGGAAGATATCGCACGTTCGGTTCATGAAGCGCACGGGCGGATACCTGGGAAAGTTTAGGGCGCGAAAATGGCCATCGGGAAAGAGCGACGCACAAGCGAAGGCTCTCGCGGCATACCGCGTCTAGGTAGGGCAGGCTCACGAGATCGTCGTATTCCAGTTGACCCTTTTCTCCTTCGACCTGTTTCAGCTCGGCATGGAGCTTCTCTTGAACCTCCGGGTGTTGCGCCAGCAAGTGAAGGACCCGCGAGAGTGCGTTGGATGTAGTGTCCGTGCCTGCAAATACGAGCGCGTTGAGCTGTGCGAGTAATTCATCGTCTGGAAGACGGTCATCCTCGGGAGCCAGGTAGTTCTCTTTGACTGCACGATGCAATGAGTGAAAGTGGCTAGTGGGAATAGGAGAGCGGCGAAACATACGAAGAATGCTCATGAGGTCGCGACCTTCTCCAACCTGGTGCACGAGCGCGTCACCCCCCTTCAAGAAAAGTGCTTTTTTGCGCTCCCAAACGCCTTTCGACTCGGCATGCATTGTGTCCGCTATACTCATCATGTAGTGCAGCGTCCTCCAAGGTAACATCTTGGCGAACCGACTCAGAACCCCGTTCGGGGTAACCCTGGCCAGATTTGACGGGAAGAGTGCCCCGAACTTCGAGAGTTGGGAAATAGTAGGACTATAGGCCCGATGAGAAGACTCATCAGACAAAAAAACAGACGAAGAAAACGCCACTCACATGAATTCTTTCAGTGCACGTCCGTATTCATGCCTGTGGCCGTCAAGGGTATTGAAGGAGTGGCCAAGTCCCGCCTGAGCGATAAGCTCAAGGGCCAAGCGACCCATCCAATCCAACATGTCGACTTCTTCAGGGCCCTTGGACACCTTCTGGCGGAGAACACCTTGCACCTAGACGCAGGATTTGGTTTCAGAGTTAGGGGTAAAAGACTGACAGGACTTGCCTGTAGAGTGAGGGACTGGAAGATTGGGATGAGCCTCCTCATGTGGGCGATCGAAAACACAGGATTTAGAAGCTTGCGTTGCTTGCGATGATGAGCACCTGCAGTAGTTTCAGGACAGGACGAAACACTCGAGTAGATGATGATATACCAAGAGTAGAAAATACGCTCGTCCCGAAGATTAGCCTGCTCGATCTAGGACGATCAAAGATAATGATTAAGAGGGACTGGGAAGGGGATGAAGTTGCTGCATACTCGACGAAGAAACTGGTTTCTTCGAAAACATATTGTTCCTTGGTGAGAATAAGGGTCAAGGCCTTTGGGTCGGAGATAACCAGGAGGGAGTCCTGTTAGAACCGTTAGAAGGTCTAACGAGTCCGGAGTTTGTAGCCCTACCCCGAGGAAACCGTGGAGTCTGGCAACCCTCCCGTATGCGTCCATGAGGTGCTGGTGGAAGGAACTGGCATTGGTGTTGAACATCTGTAGCATGTTTCCTATGCGGAAGCATCAGTGAAGATCTGCGCGTGAATGAAGATCATAGCAGAACCTACCAGAGACGAACGAAGCGTTAGACGGCCCGGGGATGTTGCGCAGAGCTTGGAATCTCGCCACTCGTTTTCGGAGGAACGACCCTAGAGCAATAAGACAGATGCATGAGAGTACCTGGACTGCAAGAAGGATCATCGTGGATACGATGAACTAGCTCGGCGGTTAGGGAGTCTTGGAGATGCAACCCACTTCACGGTATTGAGAGTGCCCTTTATATAAAAGAATCCTGAATGGTCCCGGTCAGCGGTCAGCTGTTGGTCCATGAGCTTGGCTGTGAGAATAAAAGAAGGTGCTGAGGACGGACGAGTCGGGTGCATTCGGAATTATGCCACGTAACTTGCAGTGACATAGACCAGATTCAGACACCAGACAGATACGTACTTACAATTACTCCAACATGCACGACAGCACCTCTATTCTTGTATGTGGGTTACATGCCGTCTGTTAGGAATTCCTGGAGCCTTTCTTGGAGGGCTCAGAACCCGTAGTATCCCCGCTTGAGGCCTGAAGTCACCCATTTCCACAGATCTTCCTTCTGCTATTCTATCGGTGATACAGACTCATCAGTAAGATGATCGGCGTTAGCTATGCGTTCTTCTCCTACCTTCTGTCCCCAATCCCATCGAACTCGACCGTCATGTGGTCCAGACACCTTGAAGCTCGAAGCTGAGCACTAGGACTGTGAAGCATAAGAGTAGATACTAGTAGGACAGTCACAGAGGATCAACGACGCTTCTGAACATTTGCCGAGTTAGTACGTGAGCGATGCTTGGACTCTTTTGAGAATACCGCCGGGTTGTAGACAAACAGCGTTTTTGCGTTCCCTTTGGCATGCACGAAGTGTGAGCTCAGGGCAAGGTCAAAGACTGGGAACGCACATCACTGAGCTTGCGCCGGCTCCGGCGAGGGGACTTTCTTCGTGCGTCGGTGAAAGAAGATTAGGCATTGCAGTTGGCGATGTCTTGGTCCCCGAGGGTCACGGACTGACGGTTGCAGTTGCAGGTTAATATCGGCTGTGAGTCTCCGGCGGCCAGTTCCCTTCTGAAGATGGATAGAAATTCCAAACGAACATTCAGTTTCGCGTCTGAGAGATCTAAAACGTGGTTAACTTTGAAGGTTGAAGCTAGTGAAGGCTCGTACGCTGCTAAGCATCGCAATATTAATGGGAGCGGTGTTGCTTGAAGTGCCCAATCGTTAAGTTGGACCGTTCCCACACCCACGTGACGTTGACGTAGTTATGCCAAAGTGACGAAGTCCATGCGCAATGTAAATTAATAATGGTCCAGCGCCAATCGCGGTAAAGATACTTAGGGCTGAAGCCGGAAGGAGGAAGAACTGACCGTCGTATGGAGAAATGAGGTGGGTTGGGTCTGCGGGATCGATTGTCAGATAACGTTACCTTGTGGCGCTTGAGCTTCCACTGACTGAGCCTCGCTGCTTGCAAACGGGCACAGGATATTAATTATAGAATATAACTTTGTAAGCTCCAGCGGCGCTCGTTCAGAAATAGAGCAGAATGCCCGGATAGTTGATATGTCCGAATCAGAAAGTCTCTCTCAAAAAAGCGACATCGCGGGGATGTGATTATATCTGAGATCTCAGCCCTAAAGTGATAAAGTCCATCGTAAGATGTAAAGTAAAGGAGTGTGGGGTACAGTGGAAGCTAACTCAAGGATACAAGCATTAGAAGTGGTAAGAATAGCCGGAATAATGGAGCCAATCGTCGAAGTTAGTGTAGGGAACAGTTTCTCCCGTGTTGGCCCAGGCGATGAGAGGCTGAATGTAGTAGGTGATAAGATCGTCCACGCTGCAGACGAGGAGTTAGCTGGCTGAAGTTTTCAGATAGTGGGAATTTACTTGGGGTAGATAGTCAGGCCAGCCTCGGAAATAGCGCTGTAAACCAGATCAATGAAGTTTTGCTGAGTGATAGAACAACCGCCTTCGTCATAAGCGCAGCTGCCAACGATTTCGGCATAGACCTAATCGTTGCTATCAGTTCAAAGCGCCCATCCATTATATGAGTGAGAACGCCGGACGAACACTGTAGTCCAGGTGAGGAATCGCAGCGAGAACAGGAATCTCGGTCTCGTTTGCAGCCCCGCAGGTGGCATAATCACGTAGAAAGCCGGGCTATAGTTATCGTTAACAAGGAGCCCATCGGTGGATCATGGGACGTACAGATGAAGTGACTCCTGCTGCAACACAGAGCTTGCTGTCCCAGAGCTGGGAGACATCTTTGTTGATAGAGTTGAGACAAGCGTCCGCCTGTGATTTGAGAATAAAAATGAGGTTCGGCGTCCACGGCTCGGAGAAAAGTGCACGCTTTACCAAGGGCTGAACAAAGGGTCTGTCGGCCGCGATCTGGTGAACGGCGCTGTAGCAAGCCCCGGTCTGGCGCTGCGTGATGCTCGCGGCATATGTGCAAGATGCGGAAACGAGAGTTATGATGGCAGCTGTGAACTTCATGTCGACTAGAGCAGGACGGAAGACCGAAATGGGAAAGTGATCGGTAGTGGTGGAGGGGGAAAAGGAAGAAACCTAAAGACACTAGTGTTAGCAGTGTCGTCTTTATAGCACGCTCGTACAAACAGTGTACGGTCTCCCGAAGCCGTCGTCACTCAAACTTGTATATAACGGGTTGAAATGGCCATATGAACTGATGACATCAGGTATGTCAACTGTATTGAGGACTCGAGGGCAGCGTGGGGGTGCACAGCAACAGCGTTCGGACCATGTCCGAGCTCAATAGTGAACAGTCCCGTAAGTTGAAACTTGACTGAAACCGAGGAGACCATCAACAATCATTATAATCACAGTCGAGTCTGTGAGAAAGGCTCACATCACCAACATGTACATGTTGCCCATGTTGTAGCATGCAAGACGACAACTTGGAGGCCATAGCGCTCGGGTGGTCTATACCAATTCACCATGAACAGGTTTGTCTCCTCACAAATTTGAACTGGGGACCCCAACGACGATTCGACTAAAGACTGGTAGTTTGTGCGTCAGCTAGTGTACATCCACCGATGATGGCGAGGAAGCTGACCTACTTTTCATGAGATACCCAGGATGGCTTACTGGATCGAAAAAACCTGAAATGATGGGAGGCGGTGAAATTATCCCCCATGTTATCGGGGGGCCAAACTTGCACACATCCTGACGTCCTCTCCACGCAGCCTAGACTCATTGCAACGTCCGTGTAATAGTATCGATATTGATGCATTCATGGAAATCTTAAACATTGCAACATACTAGGTAGGCTGTCTGCGTCCGATGATCTGACATTATTCAGCATATTCACTGAGCCCTGGCCAAACACATGAGACGAGTAACTTGTTTCCTGATCATGGTCAGGATTCCCTGCACATACCCACGAACCCGTCCCCGTCGAAGACTGGATTTCTCTTTCGAAGGGCGTGTTTGTGGATCCGTAGGCGCCGCTTTATTGGATGCATCCGGTGGGGAAGACGCTGGGGGTACTTTTGGTTCCTGCTTTGTGTTTGCTGAAGGTCGAGTAGACGCCATGGTGTCAGAGGATGTGACGATGTGAGGGGAAGTCTCTGGAGAGGGAGAAGACGACCCGATAAGGGTAGTCTGCTCGTGTTCGCCATGCACGGTATCGTCTACTGCTTCTTCCGAGGGGGACAGGGCGGACGGGAGAGTCTCCATTGGCGAAAACTGCACCTGATTCAAGCTACCAGGTGCGTGCTGCACTACTGCTATCGTGACCGCATCCCAACGAGGCGGTGGACGTTTATATGACGATGAACTCGCGCGTGATCCTGGGAAGGGTGATAGCTGAGGGACGGAAGAGAGGTCGATAGGTTCCGTGGATAAGAAGAGCTTGATGAAACCGACATCGAGAGTTTGCCCTTCCCGCAAGAAATATTTATATGGCGCAGCGCCACCACTCCCGTATCCGATGGGAAGTGTACCTTCCGAGGCAAGAGAAGGATCAGGTCGTGCTCCAGAGATGGGCGATTGGTAGTATGCAGCTGGAGATGCCCAGTTAACAACATTGAGAATGAAGCAAGGATATAACGATCGCACCAACGCTCAAGTCGCTGCTGTCAAAGAAGAACATCGAGGCGTATAAGGGAACTTTGGCCGTGTTGACGACCTTCAACCCATAAAGCGTTTTGTCGTCCGCCTCGAGGTCAACTCTGCCGTTGGCGTCGACGAGATTCGGGCCATCTGGCACCAATACGGTCTCGAGCCAGTCGTTGATCTCGTCCGTCTCCACCAATTTTGTGAACTCGATCTTTACCTTGTGCCGTAAGATGCCCTTCTGTGGCGTACGACGCAGATGCCAGTAGTAATGGGCCGCGCCGCGGATGACAGGGAGAATATCGTCGACATGTGGACGAACGCTGTCGTACATCCGTGTGAGACCAAGGCCGGTAGTGAGACTATCCAGTATGTGGAACACGACCTGGCCATCTTCGAGGGCGATTCCAACGTCGGCGTTTTCCTTTTCTACAAGAAGAATCGAACGTTGTCCTTGATCTTGTTGCATCGCTCTCAAGAGTGCCTCAATCGCGCTCGCGAGCCCAATGTCCTCGATGTGCAAGCGGAAGGCTTCCTCTTCGCCAGCGCGGGTCTGCAGAGCGTATGCGTTGGAGGGGATATTGAAGGGTGCAGCATCAGGCAGAAGGGTCATGTGGGTAGAGAAGGCTTCGATATTTGTGACCGTCAGCGTTCCTAGCGACACGCCCATGGAGTGCGAGTCTTGCGAGGCGTATATCACAAACTCGCTGCCAAGGGTAATTCCGTGGACCGCACCGGCCTCCATGGTGAGCTTCCCTTCTGCCTGCCGCACACGGTACATGTTACGGCGTTTGCTGGGAGCGCGAGAATTGAATAGCACGCGCTCCATATTGACACCTTCACATTGAGGGTTTTGTCTAGCGATCCGCCATTAGCATGGTAACGATGGGACGGGTATTGACAAGGTGTACCCAGGTAGATCTGTTATGCGTTTGATGAGGTCTTTGTAGGTGAGCTTTTCCGTCCCGACGACGTTGAGCACATCCAGCAACGCCCGTGTAAAAAGGCCGCGTCCACGTTCTTCAATGGCGACTTCCATGGCGCTGCATGCTGCTAAAAGTACGTGCGATCGCAAGCCTGCATGTAGGAACTTCGCGCCGACATGCGCTGCACGGCCCGCAACCTCCAGCGCCAAGATATCTTCATCCAGGTTGTCTTGAAGTCGTTCTTTAAAGTCAAACCCCCGCGCGCGACGGGTCTGGTCGAACTTGTATTCGCGTGTTCCCGATCCCGAATGGCAACAGTCAAATATCACAGTCTATCCGATGCCGATGAGAAAAGATAAATAAACGAGCAGAAGGACGCACGATATTATCGCCTTTTGCATCTGCAAGTTGCTGAAGGAGCACGCTTAATGTACGGTCCGGTATCGCTGAAACGGCGTTCCCGTTGACCTTCATGAAGCAATCGTATGGAACGACAAGTTGTATCTCCGTGCTTCCTGTCTCCCATTTGGTAGGAGCTGCGGCAGTAGTACCATGTCCAGAGTAGTAAAGCAATATGGGGTCACCGTTCTGGATCTGGTCGTTGGATGCCATATCCTGAAGCGCGCCAATAAAGGCCGCCCGCGTGGCCTGAGCATTGCGCAAGCATATGACCTGGGAGGCCGGTACGTTGAGTTCCCCTCGGACATATCTAACCATTGCGTTAGCGTCGGCTACAGCGCCGAGCAGATTGGGTATGCGACGAGAAGCATAGTTGTCTATGCCAACGAGTAAAGCATGGAGAGGTGACCGAGTACTACAAATGAGTCAGTGTTGACGACTGGTGGAGTTTGGACAAGTAGCGTACACAGGAATCGGGATGGCTGAAGGGGGCTGTCTGTAATGTGGCGAAACCAGTCTTTAGTCAAAGAGCGTCATGAAAATATACTACTCACCGGACAGGAAGGTTTATCAAAGGTTCCTTTGTACCATTACTTGTGCTGGTAGCATTAGGGTTTAGTGAGGGTACTGCATACACCGGAAGGACGCCACCCACCTCGCCTTTTCATTCAAATTCCTGGATGGGTTCGTTTTCCTTTACGCCGTCGTCTTGGTCAAGGTACTGAAAGCTCGCAGAGACGGAGGACATACTGCTGGTGTGCCCATAAGACTTCTTGGATGCTCGAGACGACGACGTCGGATGAGGGGCGTTGCATGGGACTAGTCCGCACAGGAAGGAAAGAGAAAGAGCAGATCCTCGAGCGGCGTAATGTATATATACGAGCGGACTGCCATTGTGATGCCGGTTAGGACGAGCCCAGATAATACAATTTTTGATTTTGATTGATTAAGGAGGCATTGTGGCGCATTGTGTCGGGAAATTGTGTCCTTGTGTGTGTTGTCATTCAAGAGCATTCAAGTCGTTCAAGGGCCTTCGACCGCAGCGAGCACGAGCGCGTCGGTTCTTGGATGCGTAGCTTACGTGATAGGCAATGGCTTGCCTGACTTGCATGACATTTGTTTATTTACCCGGATGGACAGTGGACGCAGCATTCCAATATGTAAGTATCACACACATTTGAAAGGGCATTATGCTCTTGCACTTATGTTTCGGTCCCTCCATCGTGTAAATCTCTCAATCATTTCTGGAGTAATCTGTTTTCTGACGTTCTTCGCCGCCGTTACGAACGCCTTCTGGGAAACCTGATGTAGGCATGAGATATATCACCTTTCCACCGCAAGGATAAGAAACATACGTAAGGAGCATTGATGTCTTCTTGCATGGCTAACATTGCAGCCTCTTGACATAGCCCCGATATCTCGGCACCAGAGCAACCCGCCGTCTATGCCCAAAACCCGTTAAACTTTTGTTCGGGTTGAGAGGTAATGAATGCTTACAAGGATAGCAAGGGCGTTGAGGTCTAGCTCGGGGTCCACGCTCATCTTGCGTGTACGTATTTTGAGTATCTCGACGCGGCCTGCGTGGTCGGGTGGACCAACATATATGATCCTATCGAGTCTCCCTGGTCGCATCAACGCAGAGTCCTGGAACCTCCGTGCATTAGGACGTAATTTCGGAGATGAGAAAAATGCGTTACTAACGAGGATCTCGGGTCGGTTAGTGGCACCGATAACGGTCACTCCCGTGAGCTCTTCGACACCATCCATTTCGTTCAAGAGACTGGTGAGAACACCCTCATGTGATCCGCCTTCCAGACCTGTCGATCGTGCGCTGGCCAGTGCGTCGATCTCGTCCTATATTTACGTTTAGGATTGGTTGAAGAGGAGTGGAATGAAGGGCACGCACGAAAAAGATGATTGATGGAGCTGCGGCACGCGCTTTACGGAAAATCTCTCTCACTGCACGTTCCGATTCACCTACGTACTTATTCAAAAGCTGTCAAAGGAGGATGCTGTAAGACTTCGAGCATTGACGAGATGATACACTCTTACTTCCGGCCCTCTCACGGCAACGAAGTTGACCCCACTCTCAGTTGCGACGGCACGTACGAGCACAGTCTTGCTGCAGCCAGGCGGTCCACATAGCAGTACCCCTCTTGGCACACGGACACCCAGTCGCGTCAGTGTTGCCGCATGGATAAGGGGCCACTCGACGCTCTCCCTCAAGCGAGCGATTGTCGAGTCCAAGCCGCCAATTTCGGAGAACCTTACGGGTGTCATGTCGAGGAAATGTGCCCGAAGCGCAGAAGGTCGGATAGTGGGGAGTGCTGCATCAAGATCGGAAGTGGTGAGGTGAATGGGCGAAGATGATTCGGGAGAAGAACAGGTGCGTGAGAAGTCGAGGTAACGTTTTATGGCTAGCGTTCCAGCTTCACGAATCACCGCAGCTAGGTCGGCGCCGACATAACCGTGGGCACGAGAAGAGACCGCACGGAGTTCTTCTGGGGTGACGGAGTGCGGAGTGTTGGCGAGGAGGACGTTCATAATGGAAATGCGCGCCTCAACATCTGGTATGCCTGCATCTCGGTTAACACATGATTTAATGGTGAACTGTGCCAGATGAAGTACCTATTTCGATCTCTCTATCGAACCTCCCAGGACGCCTTAAGGCAGGATCGATGGCATTCGGCCTGTTTGTCGTGGCCACGACGACAACCTTCACGTCTTCTTCCGCCTCGACTCCATCCATCTCCGTGAGCAGCGTCGCGACAACGCGTTTCTCAACTTCCCCCCCAGCGCTGTCTTCCCTACGTGGACAAATTGCGTCCACTTCATCCAGGACCACGATGCACGGGGCCTTTGCTCGCGCTTCAGTGAACACCCGTCTTAAGCTTGCTTCGGTTTCCCCGTGGTAGGCAGAAGTGAGCTCGGGCCCGTTCACAATGAGGACAGATGAGCCCGTGGAAGCAGCGATGGCTCTTGCAAGGTGCGTCTTCCCTGTACCCGGTGGACCGTGTAGGAGCAGACCACGAGGAGGCTTGAGGCCTGTGTGGTGAGGTCAGACATAAGATTTCAGAAGGGGACAAACCGCCAACCAAAATGCCGGAACAGCTCTGGTCGAGTGAGCGGTATCTCTATCAAGTCTCGGATTTGGGTGATCTGCTTGTCTAATCCGCCGACAGAAGTATATGCGTTGGACGCCTTAGAAGGGTCGAGTGCTTCCACGCGAGGCTACGAATATTTCGAGTGTAAAGGCTGGCCGGGGACCTAGAGAAAATGCATACCTTGTGAGGGGATGGATCCATTATTTTGGTTGAATCTTCTAGGATGATCGCCGAGTCCCATCCAACGGTACAGAGAAGTGGTAACGAATTTACGTCGAGGGTGTCGAGGCTCTTCGTTAATTCGTCCACAGGATGCTCCCCCTTCGACTTGGGAGATGTCCACGAGACGACGGAGAAGTACCGATCTTGGCCCTCGTACTCGACTTGCACAATTTGAGTGGAAGAGATATACTTGAGGTCAACTAGAAGAACCAACCATTAGATGTGGTCAATGTAAGCGAATGAACAACGCACTCAACGACTCGCGCACCAAGAGGGAAAGCCAATCCCTTCGCTTGCCCTTGTCATTTTTTATCGACGCTGGTGAAGAGATCGGGCGTCCCTGGGCATCAACTTCGCGTAGCTTGAGAGAGTTTGCTTCGTACAGCTTCGCACTCGAAGGAAGCCATGGCGAAGCCGATTGCACACCGAGAGGTAAGAGTTGTAACTTCCCTGATTCCTTGAGGCGGGCGGTGAGTAAAAGCGATGGCGCTACCTGGGCCTCTTTGCATGCCATGAGATCCATAGTCAAGGCAAAACGGAACCAAAGAACGTACCTACCTCCTACAGACACCTCGGTAGACGGCCACGCGATTCCGACGGCAAAGGGCCTTGACTCGGAGAGTTTTCCGGGAGATGTCAGAACTACGGGATCGCCGGCTAGGATCTTCGAGCCTCTCAAATCCTCGTTATTGATCAAAACGCGTCGAACAGCGCGGCCTTCGTATTCGGAGGGATCGAGGGTGTGTATTGAAAATATTCGGGAAAGGGGAGATTGCATTGAGAGAATAGAGCACTAGGAGTTGGATCAAGCATGCAGAAAGGTGGTCTGACAACCCAGGAGGTCAACTGTAGCCTGTAGGTATGGATCTGTATGGATTGACAAGTTGAGATGAAGGAAATGAAACCGTGAGAATATTCATAGCTGTTCCCGTGCTCAGTGTTGGGAGCTTGGAGCTTGGAGGGTCGACCCCGTCCGACCGGTTAGCGGGGGTCTAGACGGGGTCTTGGCGTCGTCCTTGGAGCTGAGCACATGATATCCGCGTGCTTCCTCGCCAATATATTTCTATTAAGTTTCTCGAAATAAATCTTAATTCTCAGACAAGTCCAGGCTCTCGCATACAGCTTCAGAATCTCAGGTATACAGTCTCCTCTCAGGGTATTATATCAAGGACAACGCAATATGCAGGAAGATCGAGAAGATGCTCAATCACCTAACCGGAGCAGCGAAGCCTGACGCACTTAATGACTCCTATCCGTGTCCGCACGCTCCTTCAACAGCTCGGACTCGGACAACGGCGCGTAAGTGGACGGCGAAAGCGGGTGAGCATCTCGTCTATGATTTCTGTTTTGGGCTAACATCGAGATCAGCGAAAGGCAGAGACACTTGAGGTCGAGCGCCCGGCAAAAGTTCGACGAACGGAATCGTACACGCGTGGAGGAGAGACGTCCGAGTCAGTGACCCCATGCTATTCCCGATGCCTGGTTCTCACCGTACTACTTATATCGCCCAACTCTTCCCCAAAGCCCTTGGCCCCGCATGTTCATCATCTCCCCCAATTTCGTTTCGCGCCGCTTCAATCTCTTCTCCCGTCCCTTTTCGTTCCCGTCCACACTGCACAGCATGCTCAGTTCCCTTCAGTCTCTACCACACCGCACCCCCCTCCGAAAAAATGGCCAACTTCCTTCATACCGACGGCATCCGTTCTCGTCTCGAATGGAACGCGACCCCCAACCCCACCGCGGCCCCCCAGCCCACGGAGACCACCAAGTTTTTCCGCAAGGTGCGTGGTGCGATCGCTCGTCCTCCACGACCGCGCCCTCATCGTCTCCCTCGCCTTTTTCTCCGTTCGTTTCAGTGTGTAGACCGCGATCATTGCGACCATCGGTGCGTCTCCGCCCTCCTTCGCCGTCCTGGACGGAAACGAGGCTGATTCTTTCGTGTCTCTTATAACTATGTACGCGCGCACGAACGGTCTCGCTTTTAGTATTTCCTATTAGATTCCGGCTTATAAGTTGTACATAGCTTTTAATTTACGCTTGTCGGGGGGTTGTCCCCGGGTTCTTTTCGGGCCGAGTCCAGGCGGCTTTCGGCCCAGCAGTCTAGGAGGGGGCATTGGCCGGCTGGACCGGGTCTTGAAGGGGTCTTGGAGGGGTCTTGGAGGGGGTCCAGCACATCACTGCCCGTGCTCGCGTCGCGGTCGCAGTTAACATTAACAACTCTGAACGCTCGTAGTCCCCGACTCCCCACATCAACATACATATTCTCTGCATCGAACGCGTAGTACGAGCGGACAATTTTGCGCGATGCTCGCTCGTGGATCAACACCGCGCGACGACTCTCCCGCGCCTATCGCTCTTCAAACCCTCGCGAGCACCAGCTCCCACCCGCCTCCCGCCAAACGACGTAGGCCGAACCCGACCTCCTCAGCTACGACAGCTGCAGCCTCCCCCGCCCCCTCCGAACCCCCGGAGAACAATGTCGTTCTCCACGCTGACCTTTCTTCTCGCCCCCGCCTTACCATATCTCGTCACCCTGTCTTCGTTCCTCTCCCGGACAACCCAACATATCATACTACCGACCAGCTGGCCCCGAACCGTCTCGGGTTTCGCTATGTCCCCGCAGGCGTCGATCCTCCAGGGTTCCGCACCATCGAAAGCATACCCACTTCATACCGCATCAGCTGGGAGGACCGCAGTCCTTTTCTCAAGGTCACCACCGACGGTCTCGGTCTCCTCGGAGAGAAAGGCTTTCGTTCCGCACGCGGCAATGCACCCATCCGCGAGGGCAAGTGGTACGTTGAGGTTACCATCGAAAAAGGCGGCGGGGAAATCTCCGATTTTTCCTTGTCAAATGGCGCACCGTCGCAACAAGGCGCCCACGTTCGACTCGGCTGGGGACGACGCGAAGCCTCGCTCAACGCGCCCTGTGGCCTTGATGGTTATTCCTACGCCCTCCGCGACAAGACCGGCGAAAAAGTCACTCTGTCCCGTCCACGTCCATACGGTACACCCCTCCGCTCGGGCGATGTCGTTGGCATGTACATATCCCTCCCGCCCCTCCGCCCTGCGTCTCCCAGTGACCCTCACGATCCCGCTCACCTCCATCGTGAGCGCATTGCGATCGAATTCAAAGGTCAGGAATACTTCGAAGCCCTCGAGTACGCGCAAAGCAAGGAAATGCTCGCTCTTATGGATTTCTCCCGCAAACCCGACGCTGCGCCTGCATCCGCCCCGGTGGCCAAGAAGGGCGCGACCGTGAAGAACGTTCCCGAACGAGGCTCGCGCGGCTCCTCAACTACGAACGAGCCAGAAGCCCTTCGCCCTCTTCCCACTCTCCCTGACTCCCGCGTCGCGTTCTTCGTCAACGGCGTCCCCCAAGGCACTGCCTTCCGCGACATCTACGATTTTCGTCCTCTTCGTCCGACCGACGGCGCACGCAATAAACCTGAAAAACGGCGCAGAGAACGTGAGGGTGTGCGAGGACACCGACCAAATCCGTTTGACGACGGTTCGCTAGGGTATTATCCTTTCATCTCCCTCTTCGGAGAAGCGCGCGTCCGCCTCAACCCCGGGCCCGACTTTGCCTTCCCACCGCCGGACGATATCGATGCGACTGTGGATCCAGCACCCTCCGCGGAAGAAGAGGAGGAGGACGTGAAGCGCCGACGAACCTGGCGTCCACTATGCGAGCGCTATCCGGAATACATGGAAGAGCAGTGGGCCCTCGATCGTGTCGAAGCAGAGGAACTTGTCCAGGAGATCGCACGCCGTGCCGCCCAGGACCGCGAGGACGCAAAGAAGAAAGCGGAGCGTGACCGTAAACGTGCACAGGCTGCCGCTCGTAGGAAGGCCAAGAAGGACAGTGAAACCCACGCCCAGCAAGACGAAGCGCGTCCATTCCCCTCGTTTGCCGGACTGGGCGTGGACGCTGCCGCCTCTCCCGCGCCAACGATGACGGGTGCATCGACACCGGGAATGCAGAGTCGGGCACCGTCTGAATTCGGGGATGAAGGAGAAACGTATGGGTATAGTGTGTATGGCGAGGAGGGGGACGACGGAGACGGCTCGACCTTTGGCGATGGTTACAGATCACACTCGCATTCTGTGTTTCGAAGGGCACCTTCAGAGCAAGATCCCGACCCGTGGCCTATGGAGGAGGGCGATTAGCGCCTTCCTTCTTTGAACCCCCTATCACGCGCATGTAATCGTTCCACATTGGAAAGCCACTGGGAAGGGGTATCATAGCACACCCATAGGCAGCGCCATAGTCATATTAATTAGTAGAGTAGTCGTATGAATGAGTATCGTAAGCGCTCCTTGTGAGGAAGTCGGTAGGTTGATAAGTTAGATCGCGAAGTATAGATCCTGAGGACGTCTACTTAGGCGTCCACCTCGGGGGCGGTACCCTGGTTGTGTACCTGTTTATTATAAGTAGTCCAACCTGTCAGTCGTCTGAAAGAATAGCGAGATGATAAGTACTTACGGAACGGTCTTCCCACCTCCCTTAACCTTCTCCACTTGCAGGTCGAACACGAGCTCGCCACTCGCAGGGTCTAGCACGATGCTACACCAGTTACGCCGACCCATGATATACTGGCCCTTCGGCTTAGTTCCATCTGTGTCCTTGTCGAATATCGGGATCTGTCATGGCTGTGATTAGTTCCTAGGGGGGACAGTAGAGGGACGAGGGTACCATGGTCTCGTCAGTGTCAGCGTAGTGCATCGTTCGGTGTGTCTTGGTCGAAAGCGTGTTCACGAGGGAGAGAACCGCAGCAGGTGGTCTAGCGCTGGTAAGACCTTGTGTAAAAAGCGAAGGCGATAACCACTCACGGTGTATTCACGATGGCGCCTACACCGCGTTCAGCGGCCATTGCAAAAGAATAAAGAATCAGATACGCACTGGTGACAATGTTGACCATGTAGCGATGGTCCATGGGTGGTGGGACGTCCGGTGCTTTCTTCACTTTTACCAAAGTTTTGAGCAAGCCCACTGCCCCACAGTGGACGTCTCCGGAAACAAAAGAAATCCGTATCCGGCGGCGTAGTGCCAGTGCCTGCAACTGCTCAATGAGCCAGTTGCGTTCAGCCTGCAAAATCAATCTCGTGAGTCATGGTATAAGCAGGCAAGGAATGAAAACAGACCTTGTGGTGTTTTGATGTCCAATGATCATTCTAGGTGGTGGTCAATAAGTGCGTTGTGTATTGGGCGAACGTAAGTAACCGTACCAGGTCATCCAAAAGCTCTGCGTCCGCATTGAACTTATTGACGAACCCTTTCAAACCCATAGATCCCGCTCGACCCAACGTCACCAACGGGTTGAACTTGGATGACAGCATTGTTTCCAAGAAAACCATGCGTGGATATGCAATTGGAATGCCTGGGGAAAATCTAAGCACTTCATTCCTTCGGTATTTGGCAAGGTATATGCATACCCAATTGCACTATGAGGTGCTCCGTACTTGGTGGAAGTAGGTTCATCCTGTCAAACACCTTCTTGTATTCTTCTGGGCTGCACACCTGACTGAGTCTTCGTTCCGCTCTGCACATGGCATTAGCTAAGAAGCCTCGGACCACACGCAATTATCCTCACCGACAGTCAAGAAGAAGCATCGAAGAGGTCGGTCCAAGATAAGTTAACAGTGAATGAGAGGGGAAAGGGATAAAAGGGCCCTGCGAGCCGATGATTGTAGACTTGCTCCAATGTGCGCCGTATCGATCGTCCAAGCCATCCACCTCAGCTGTATAGGATTATAGTCAGTGCATGCGTAAAGCAGGGACGGGAATGCGTACGATTGATGAAACATTGGAAGAGGAGGAAGAAGAAGTAGCCTCTTGAACCTATGCTGAGAAAGGGGCAAGTCAGTTTTATGGTCACACGGCGCTGAGAGGGCGCGCACGTTCGAAATACTGGGGCCATCATGAGGTCATCCGGGTCTACGATGTGTGAGCATGGCTACAAACGAGGAATGAGATCATTCTCACAGCTCCCAAAACCGTCGATCTGAGCAGGCAGTCCCTAGTCAGCGCGGTAGTATGATACCGGTCAAGAGTGCCGCTCACCAGATCTGTAGACGCGAAGGCCTTCGAATCAGCTCACGATCCAATAGGTATATACACGACGACTCACCATGATCATCTGAATTCAACTGGAATTAGAAGTAGACTATGGTAGCGATGAGGTATACGTACCGGCCATGTTCACCATAGGTCTGAGCCATCACATCAGTTTTGCCCGTCCTCAATAGTCTAGAGAAAACCTCACATTGAACTGTTCGCTCGTGCGAACGCACCGCTCCGGAATGACTGACAGTAGTGGTTGAAGTAAAACCGATCAATGCAAAACATAATCTCCGGGGTCGCCGGCATGCCTTTCTTCGCCTCTGGATCGGGGTGGGCGACCCAATCCTGAAGCTCCGGCTCTCGCGTCAAACTGGGCGCGTACATATGTTCAGATCCTCCCTGATGTCCACGTAAAATACCAAACATACCCGTCACAATAAAGCTGATCTCCACCTCCCATGAGCGCGTGGAAAGGTCGTTCTTCATGCTTGCCGAGGAGGTCCACCCAGACAGGATCGTATCCGCTTTGGTACCCAGGACCGCGGAAGTCATCGGGGTTCACGCCAGCACTAAAACCGTTACACTGTCGCAGACATACCGGTCATTGTCCTTGTTCGGAAATGCCTTGCGAGCTTAGGGGAGACCGCGCTTACGGAGTACGCCGCGACGCGCATCGTCTGTGTGCGTCCAGGAACGAAGAACTCGAGGTCTTGTCCATTATTAAGGTTGTACCGGATACGCATCTCGTGTTCAGAGAGAGGAATTTCAATGAGAAAACGCCAAAATGTGGACGTTCTAAAGGCAGGTGAGAAGAGAGGCACATAAGCTATTTCTACCCGCGTCGACAAGGACAGGGGATTCACGCACCCGCCATTTCCTTCATACACGTAGATTTCCTGGCCGATCGCCTGCCGCGCTTGTGAGCGAGGACCATCGTATGACATTGATTCGTGTCCGGGCGCATAGTGCATTGTCATAGGATCGGCCGGATGTGGACCTAAGTCGATAGAACGCCCGCCGTTTGTCGCACCGTGCTTCTTCTGGGACGTATGCGCTCTGTCGGGATCCCATGTGTAGGTGAGGGTAGGAAATGGCTCATAGACGGATCCCACGTCAGCAGCTGGCGAAACAAACGCGCGGTAAGATTCGGCATTAGATGCGACCTGGGATAAAAAGGACTACAGGACGCACTGACAACGAGCGCGGCCCCGCGCCATATCCCATTCTCGACAGTATCATAACGCAGGAGCGGACCGCACATAAATTGCAGATGTGGATGCATGCGCGCCATACGAAGGTTCTGGGAGCGCTCGACGGCGCTCATGTGGACGAGGGTACTCGCCTGAGATTTGGTGGACGGTTCGCGTGGACTGGTCGGATGTTGTATGTCATTTTGTGCGTGGGGGTATCCTTGCTTGTACTTCTCATAGTTGACTGGGCTCATTTGGGGGGCGAGGTCACCTTTGGAAGGGACAGGCGGCGGGGCAGGAGATGGGTGTCGAAAGCCGCCTATAAACTGTTCTTGGAGGGGTTGGACCTGCTCTTCAACAGGTTGAAAGCGTCCATCTGGTCCTCTGTAGCGGGGGTAGCCTTCTCCCTGCGATGAGTCAGAACAGAGATATGAGTGGACTTGAACGAGGACATGCCCTTTCGGCAGCGGCAGCCCTGCGCTGAGCGTGCCAACCAGGATTATCCATGCCGATGTAAAGTGGGAATCGAACTCGGAGTTGGTCGACGAGTGATGAACCAAGAAAAAGAGAGTGAAGCCCGAAAGCAAGTTGAACGATGTGTAAGTAAGGGAAGGGTGGAAGGGGCCAGGCGAGGCTAGTTCGGAGAGTAGCGGCGGAGTAGCCGTCAGCTACATAAGCTCTCCAGATCGGCCGCGATTCCTTGGGCGCTCCAGCTTCTCCCTCTCTTCACACCAGCCTCTGGTTCTCAGGCTAGCTAGCCAAGCGAAACGACGCTTGAAGTTTGGGGAGAGACAGAAATCCAGTATATATTAAGATGCGATTATTGATGGGCCCTAGCCAACATGTTCTACAACGCTCGTCACCAACTTCCCGTCCTGCACCTTGGTCAACAGCATCTCCGGCATCGCTTTCTCCTCAAACACACCGTCCTCCTCGCCCTCCACCGGAAGGCTCACGTTGATGCTGCTGCATTTGGCCGTCGTGATCTCGACCCCGAGACAGTGTTTACTCAAGTAGATCTGGCCCGAGTCTGTTGAATCCAGCTGGATCGTTGGTGCTGCGCCCGTGATCTGGAGCGTGAACGATGGAGACGCCGTCACTGACACCGATGAAATAACCGAGTCGACCAGAATTGACGTCTTCTTGCAGTTGACTGACACCGATTTGATCAGTAGGGTGCCGCCGGAAGCGGTATCCAGACACTCACTAAGCGTCACAGCGTTCACCTTTCCCTTGATAATCACCGTTATGTTCTTACACGCGAACAGGTTGACCGTTTGACTGATCTCCGTCTGGTCGACAGTTAACGCCGACTCATTCTCCTGGTTTTCCTATACCCCACAGAGAACATCAGCAATGGCTGTGGCGAAAGCTCAGAGATGCGACCCACGATGACCCACTTGTTTCCCTCCAATGCAAATTTGGCAGGTTTCTTCGACATTAACGCCTGCGGCTTGGTGGGCTTGGTCGGTCGTTTCGGTGCTGTGAAGGACGGTGTCAGCTAACACCTACGCCCGAGCCTATCTCCGCCCCGACAATCCGTTCATCGAGGTGTGAAAGCTCACCTGATGAGGGTGATGGCGTGGAGCTCGGAACGATACTGCTCGCTCTTAACGCCGGGTTTTTATGCGTCATTTCGCTCTTGTCAACCTTGCGCAAGCCTCTCGTTACATCCTCACCGCGATTTAGCTCAGCGAATACCGCCGCGACACCACCACCGGCCGCGGGAGCAGCGCCAGTAGGTGGCGGCGGCGGAGGTGCAGGTGCAGGAGGCGGGGGCGGAGGTGGGGGCGGAGGAGCTCCTCCGGCGGCAGGTGCAGGAGTGGCTTTGTATTCCGTGATAGATATACCCTATAGAAGGGAAAGCACGTCGTGTCAGAGGTGACATTCTGAGTAGTAACGGACTCCCACCTTTGCATTCCATACAAGACCAGTCGTGTGGTACTCCATGACATATTTCTTCATTTCGTCAAAGATCGCGATATAAGCACGGACCCACTCCACATGCTTCGCGTCCCTACATTGCTCTTTATTAGTATATCGTCTAAGAGTATTAGGTTCGACGACGCACTTCTCCTTGAATTCCTTGATGATGCGGTTCCCATAAAATTGACTTGACTCCTTTACTTCGCTCACATATGGACCTGGCTTGCTCTCCTGCACGTGCCCTGTCTCATCAGCGAATATCCATTGCCGGACAGACCAGACATACCAGGGTCACCCATGCCACCGCGGGCGCGCCCTCCGCGAGGAAGGACAGATGATTAAACCAATCGCGCTCCTTCCTATTGGCGTCCTTCAGCTGTGTGATCGCTTCGACGTCTTTCTGCAAGTCGGTCAGTAACGTTGCGAACGCCTTCTGATCCGGTTTCTTGCACAGTGCCGCCGTCCTGATTAGCCCAGAAACATTGTTATACAGCTTTTCGACGAGCTTCGACTAAGAAAAATAGGTTGAGCACGGGCCATAGGGCAGGCAAACAAGGGATTAGGGTACGTAAACACGTACCTGCTCGACGACGATCGGGATAGCGAACGACTCGGTGAGCTTTACAAATGGCTTAACCTTGCCGTTGAGAACCTGAGTCTCGAACGCAACGACGCTTGGTGGATCCTCTATGACCGTCGGTGCAGGCGGGGGCGCGGCAGCAGAGCCAGTCGCGATGGCCGGGACACCGACGATCCCTTCAGCAGAGTTGGTGAAATCGCGGTTACAGATATCCTCCAAACGCGACGTAACAGCTTCTAGTCTGTGGACCACGGGAAATATGTGAGGTAAGGCGAGAAGACGGGTGGTACACGTACTCACCGCTTGAGAACCGTGGACATGTTGAGGTTGCCGTTTGACATGGTGGCCAAGTGGAGCAATATGGAATGAAAAGGATATAGGGGCGTGTGGCGCCGGGTGACAGGACTGAGTTCGGTGAGTAAGTATGTATGCCGTTGACGAGGCCCGTCGTTGAGATGATTGTAGATTCGCGGTCGGTTCGAGCACGGCGGTGTATAAAGCTGGAAAGGAAGCTAAGTCTCACGGTTAGACCAGTTTCTATTCATATAACCGGTCTACGAAGCTTCTTGCAGTGCTGACTTGCTGTACATGCACACACTGGTTCATCAACCTCACAAGCATTGTGGCGATACCAATGAGCAGTGTTCTTTGAATAAAGGGTGGATAGCAATGTAAAGCGCGAAGTCAGATAGAACTAGTTCGAGGCTGATGCTTAATGCTTGAAGCAAGAATACGAATGAGGTGAAGGAACCTAGACATCACTTCGAGCTTCGAACTTCAAGCTTCATCATTGAATCTTTCATCGTCATGGTCTTCACCTTGCTGTTTCGCCTTCTTCTTTGCCTTCTTCCTTCGCCTGCGTTCTCGCTCGATCTGCTTTGCCTTTTGCAGTTCACTCTTCGATAAACCGGGGTTGCTGATTTTGTCCAGCTGCTTCGTCGTCAGTCAAGGTTAGGTGAGCGACAGCGACAAGTTGCACCTTGTCTAGTAGGTGACGACGAGCCAACATGCGATTAGTTTCTAACGAGCGAGTTTCTTGGCATGTAACACGAAGACCAGTCGGTTTATGAGTGAGTTGTACATTATTCTGGGTTTTATTGATAGATTGACCTCCAGGGCCACTGCCTGAGAATGGATTCAGCAACGAAGGTACAAGCAGAAAATCAAACTCGTTACCTCGAACAAAAGACTCTTCTAAATCCTCCTCCTTCAACTCGGGCACCTGACGATCCTTATGGGCCTTTTTCAGCTGTGAATAGAATCTAGGAACAGATATTGTTTCATCCGGCGGTGGTGAGCTGGCAAGTCATCTGTATCAGAATGAGCGATACCCTCAAGCCACGGAAACGGGAGTGTGTGTACTAACGAGTCAGACTGAGCCTGTTTCTCCTGCTTGCGCTGTCGGCGGCTGGAAGGAGGGTCTGGAGGGTTGGACATGACGCGGTTAAGCTCGTTGTCGCCGAGCTCACTGTGCTCTGTGAGACGGATTTCTATTGAAAGCTCATAAGAGCACGACACGAATTATATAGGAGAATGACGCACTCCATGTATCATTGCCATCCGGATCTGGCAGCGCAGGCTGTCTTTCCGCTTGAACGACGTTTCTCCGAAGGAAATTCGCCACGTCTTTATTGAGGTTCAGCCTTTGACGAAGGTCGTCCTCGCTTTCGGCCGTGCGCAGATTACCAAAGTCAATCCGCATCTTTTCGTGGAAAGCTAGGCATGGAATAAGGAACTGACACATCCGTTTACATTGCCTAACATGAGCACGTACCTTGGAGGACGGGTGGGTCGCCTGTAAACCTTGAGTAAAGCCCTATGTGGAGAGATAGAGCACGAACCATTGAAAGTAACACGGGCTGCTCTCCACAGGTCGCGGTAAGATGCGCGAGCGGCAGCCTGGAGAGAGGGTGTGAACAGGACGCTCATGGAAGGACTCGGAGGAGCTGAAGATTGGGCAACCGACAATTGGTTGAGGGACGGTCACGAGGTAAATGCTGACATCATCCCCCGTTCAGGCACTTCCGAGATCTTGTAAACGATCTTAGATCGAAAGCGTGTCGGGCCGACCGCGTCGACGCGCGCGACGCGTCTCTCCTCCGCCCTTCATCCCGCTTACCTTGTATCTATTCCACAGGACCACCATAAATGCCCAGCAAAATATGTAGCAATGTACGCATGTTAAGCTTACCTAATGCTGAAATTCTGATAACGTCGGAGGCCTCAATCGCTGGAAAATATGCCTGGAGTGGACAACATTGCTCAACGACGTTCCCGACGCGTCTATCGCGGTTTGTAACAGCTGGACGACCAGTGTGGGCGTACCCCCGCTCGTCAAAATATCCTCGGAGACCTGCAAAGCCTCTGATACGCAAATACTAAAGGCAGTCAACAAAGACGCGCTGATTTCTCACGTGACCCGCGTCGCTTTAGGTTCTGTTGAGTGGTCGGAGGTTGAACACACCTTGCTTTCCTTCCCCCACCATCTCTTCCCCCCCTCCGCCCATCCCGCCGTCTACCTCCCTATCCCCCCGCCCATTCTCAACCGGTCCTTTCACAAACACAGTCCTAAAGCCTCACAACATAAAGTAACATGTCTGCGACCAAGAAATCAACCCCCACCAAGTCCACCAAGAAAGCCGCCGCATCCAAGGCGGTTCCCTCTCACCCAAGCTGGACGGATATGATCAAGGTAAGATTCACGCACATATAGGCATCTAGCTCTTTGCATCTTGGATCTCCTCGCAAGCTTTCCCGTTCATCGTTGTCGTCGTGCTCGTTGCCCAAAAGGGGTCGGCGTCGCTCCCGGCTGTCGCCGCGCGTGAACGATTCCTGTTCCCGCCATCGTTCCACGCTTTCCCCGTGCTGTGAAAACATGCTAATTGACCCCCTCGCGATCTTCGCACAACAACAACGTACTCATCTTTGTCTTGCTCGCCTTTGCTAGGAATGTATCGCCGAGCACAAGGAGGACGCCCGTATCGGAGTGTCTCGCCCTCAGATCAAGAAGTAAGTACATTCCGACATCCATGGCCGCCGCCAGCGAAGTTACTGACCTCGAATAGGTATGTCGAGGAAACCTACAAGTTGGAGATCGGCAACGCACAAACCTCTCAGCTCGCCAGGGCTATCGCTGTCGGCGCCGAAAAGGGCACATTTGTCCTCCCCAAAGGTAATCGCTTTCCGTTCCAGCTAGCCCTCAAGTTCTCACATCACGGTCGGGGCAGGTCCATCTGGACGTGTTAAGCTTCCTCCCAAGAATGCGAAGACAGTCGATTCTTCGGAGGCCAAGGAGGTATGTCATTTGACAGTGATTGTGGGGCCACGTGTTTGACACACGCCCACAGAACAAACCGGCACCCAAGGCGGTCAAAGCAGCGCCCGCCAAAGCAGCTGCTAAGCCCAAGGCTAAGACTGCTACCACGAAGGCAGCCACCGCTCGCAAGCCCGCCGCTGCTAAAGCTCCTGCAAAAGCTCCTGTCTCGAAGGCGAAGACCGTGAAGAAGCCCACTGTTGGTAAGGCCGCCGCTGCCAAACCAGCTGCGAAGAAAGCCCCCGCTAAGAAGGCGGATGCCCCGGCGAAAGAGGCCCCCGCAAAGAAGACACTGGCTGGCAAGAAGGCTGCTCCCGAGAAGAAAACCGCTGTGGCTTCACGGCGTGGTGCCGCTAAGAAGGTAAACTTGCGTTGTAGTATCAAGCGCCGCAGACACTGACAGCAAACCTACAGGCCGTCACTGGCGCGACGACCACTACCAAGGCCAAGACCGCGGCTGCTAAGAAAGTCCCAGCAGCGAAGGCGTCTCGTGCAACGTCCGCCAGGAAGGTATGTATACTGTATATCTCGTATTCCGCCGCCCTAACCTGTTACATCGTAGACCGCCAAGAAGGCATGAACGTTGCGCGGCCTCGTCCCTTGTCGTTCACCTGTGCCATACAAGCCCCGTTTATCTTTATACTATCTCTACCTTCGTACATGTGGTGATTCATCCCCCCTGTGAGTAGAGGCCGTCAGTGATGTTGTAGCCGGAACATAGACTGTCTCAGTATCTTTCTCGTCATAGCCTGTACCAATTCGACGATTTGTTTGACTTGTCAATGTATGAATATAACTTATGTTTTTCTTGTTCTGCTGTTTGAGATCTGAGGTTGCCACAACGCGAACGGGACACTTCAACTTTCCGGGATGTCAGCAGTGGTACATACTTACTCGGGATCTTCACATATCGTCATTCCTCACGGTGACGCCCTGAGGAAGCTTCTATGATCGACCTTTCGAAGCTCGATATGGTCGAAGCTCAAGGCAGCGTCTCTCATAAACGCCCAGTGAGCGGTTGTCGTGGTACTAGTTGAGCCAAAGACTGTTTAGGCAACTCTCTTTCCTAATCCAGAAGTACACGATGCGTCGCCGTGAAGTTGCGCACATTACACAACAGCAAGGCCTCGATTGAATAGGTAGATAGTTACTCATGCATCAGCATTCACAGAAGTTGGAGAAATTACTAGTAAGTTAGAGGTGCTACAGATAGAAAGGCACAGCTCTCGAAGAGCAAGCAATGGAAAAAATTGAGACACGACAGCCCGAGAGTAGTCTGAATCGAGTTACGCGTCCACAAGGGACACGCGCCGCGAAGTGCACTAAAGGATCCTTGTAAGTACTGATAACGGCCGCTCCGTCCACAACGCGGACGCTGTCAGTTTTCACTGGCAAACGCAGCTCTGCGGTGTCGTCAGGTGATGTTAAATAACAACGGTAGCCGCTGTAATAAGCATAGAACAGTCGGGTTTCCGGACAAGTTCCACACCGTAAAGCAACCAGGCTCCTCGCCGGAGGCCACGCCAAAGACGCAGATGACGACACGGTAGAGCTCAGCGTTGAGGACGGGGAGAGCGGTGGTACGGACCCAGAGACTCGGGTCACACCCGAGTCGGGGTGCCTGACGACGATTCCAACCCTCCCGAAAGCACATTCCTACGTTCCAGGGCCTGACTTTGCCACGACGTATAGGACGATCACAGGCGGGCGCACGTCAAGTCTTGACGAGGCTTGGGAAGGGAGTTTCTGGTTCGCCGCATCGCGCTATTGGCACGCGACTCTGCTAGAGCTATGTGTGATGCTCAGACCTTAGCCCGCTCGCGAAGATAGACGGTGAACGTCCTGTGGGGGGCGAGCGTCGCGGCTTTCGAGCTGTCGTGGTGAATCGATGAAGAAATACGAAGGCGATTTTTTATACTTTATCGCCGTGAGAATTTCCCGGACGATCCCGACTTGCGATCAACACCCAACGTCACCCGTCGCCCGAAGGTGGGAGCAGATAGGCGTACCGGAGTTAGACCACCGAGGACGATCTCTGTCGAGGACATCCCCAATCGACTGACCTGATACCACCAAATGGAACTCCTGTCCTGGTTGTACCATATAGCGTGGAAGGATCCCACGGCAGACATTGAGGAACCAAACAGTAAGGCTGCTTACAGATATTTGACTCTTTGAGTAAGTAGCCTAAATCTTGACAAGATACCACCATGAAGTACAATGACTTGTAGATACGAGTCCTTACAGAGTCAACATAATGGTGCATGTACAACAAAGTCCCCGGTAAAACGTCCAATGTGCTATATAGTCCTTGTGATGTGTCCAATAAGTCGAAAACAAAGTCCGCTCGTACAAACGCACTCTTCCTCCGGCATTACAATGGTCTGTAATAGCGGCGTTAGCGTGATGTCCATATTGTGAGTCACGGTGACGAGGTGACCATTCTGCTCACCATTCGACTACTTAATATCAGAAGTCCAGACCGCACTGAGAACGATCCACCTGAGTCGCCGTCGCATCGACGCGCCCAAGGAACTCGGCCTGTCCGTCCGTCAAGTCGTTCATCGCTTCCAACGACAGGTTGAAGCCATCGTCCGTGTGGTCGATGGCAAGGACCGTGATGGTTTTCCCTTGATAGGTGAGATGCCAACACGACCCACAGCTGGTGGATCCCCAGCCCGCGATGGCCGAGGCGCCTCCAATGTGTGGGAACGTGGGGAGGTCTCCGAAGTCGTTGTAGCCATGGGGGATGAGACCCTGGGGGCCATCGGAGCAAGCGACGGTGGTCAATGAGCCACTCTTGTTGTCGTATGTCTGGTCATAGCTGACAGTGGTCGCATACGCTGACGCGGCGGCGAGGATGAGGGTGGACAGGGTGGCGAGGAATTGCATGACGGTGAAAGCGAGCCTACGAAGAGGGTTAAAGACGAAGAGTGTAAAGCGGATGAGGGAGATACCACCTTGACCGAGCACTTTATAGAAAACCGAAAAATGTTGCACGGCATTCTCTCCCCGTCGACATCGCCCCGGGCGCATGCTCCCTCCGTAATATGACCCGCCTAGAACGCCCAAAGTAGAGATTTGACGTACGTGCCCACGGAGTTGTGGACTATGATGGGCCATGGGCATCTCCTACACCGCTTGACAAGGCTTGGATTATCGGCTGTCACTGGCCAGCCCGAGGCTAAGCACACAAGACACGCATGGAGTAGTGGGCCGAAACTCTCACCTGACCGTGAACGGACGTTCTACGGGCTTCTAGTACGGGCAAGACCGCCCGGAATGTAAACTGCCATGGCCGTTCAATCCGGCTGTACAACGTGGCTGGTAAGTCATTGAAAACGTCCGCGTCAGCGCTTCTGGAACAGTATGCAATGCATGTGTGAAGGGTGTGAAGGAGAGATGAGCTCGGGGACAACACGGATTTTAGGTGAGAGCAAGTCTTCTTAATGACGACTCGCTGCTTGGCTGAAGTGCGGTCAGAGGTCACAGGATGAATCATGGGTAGGAGGGAGAGTTGTATCTGGGGAAAAACACGCCTCATAGCAAGGAAATGGCTTGTGTCCTCAGATGCATTGGTGTGCTGGAGCTTCGCGACCAAACATCGCCTTGTAAGGTTGAATGCGTACGCACCTTTGGCATCCCTTTCGCACGCCAGCAGGCCTTTCAGGTACCGTTCGGCTTTTGAACGCAGATCAGTCCCGACGAAATTATGGTTGGGTCACGTACAGAAGAGACAGAACTGCCAGATCACGAAAGGGAATTCGAAGCCTGTGGTGGAAAAGACGACAATAAACATGGTAAGTTTGTGGTAAGTTATTGTTACTTCGGCTGTCCATCGCGGTCGAGAACGGGTTGAACGTGGAACGTCGGCCTATCGAGTGTTCGGCGATCTTCATGTGTATTTCTTCAGATCTGGGAGATGGGCCGAGACGACACACAAGATGATCCGGATGAGCTGAGGGTGGCGCTATCTGTTGTGCTTTATGGAAGATCAACTCCTTCTCGGCGCAAAGCGAGAAACCTGTAAGCAGGACCACCGCGGTTGGCAGGTGACGGTGTTCTCGGGCGTCAACGAGATGGATACTTAGTAGATAAGTCAAGAGGTATAGATACAGTGATGAATGAATGTCAGTGGATGGGGGATCGCATACATATACTGTTACAGATTGCCCTGTGACCATGCAAGGGATAACGAATGGGGAGGCTGACTGTCGGGAAGTCGATGCCACAATTAGGACGAGCAGGTACACGAGGTTTGGAACACGCACCTGCACTTCTAGTACTTTTCAGTGCCTATCAGACATGCGGGAGACCGACGAGATGCAGTCCGGATTGTAACAATCAGTGACCTTCTTCCGACGCGTGGTTCCGTCCGACATGCGCTCTGACTTCCATTTGCACTGAGAGACGGGGGCATCGCTTGTGGCGAGGATCGCGGGCATGACCAGAGCGGATGACTCTTCCGAAACTAAGCAGGAGCAGGGATGATTGGTGAACATTAGCGCTTCGGCCGCGATGGCTATAAGTAATGAAACTGTTAGCATATAACCGATCCAAGCTGCGGAATCACGGACCTTTCGGGGATAAGGATGGGCCTCTGAAGTCAGACAGGTGGAGACAGGTGGAGAGGGAAGGATAAATGAGAGCGTCGGGGGTGCCACAGGGGAACGTAGTCAGAAATGAGGGGATCACAGATATCCACTTTATATATGTGATTGTCAAGATCAGAACAATGCACCGCAGATGTAAATGAGACACGGGCAGCCACAGGGGCAGTCGCTCCGGCGGTGTCGACGGCGATCCCGGTTTGTGTGAACAATGAGAGGACGGAAGCGGGGGCGTACTCTCTGCTTCACGAACCGGCCTCCGGAGCAACCGCACAATGAGCGGGTCGCATGGCCTTGGGGTAATTCCAGGGTTGGTCGTCCCTGTGGCCTTGCGACGGCATGGACCGTACATTCCTCGTCTTTCGTATCAAAGGTGGGCGCTCAGCTGAGTTGAGCGAGGGAGACGAGGCCGACGTGGTTCTCCGTCGTGATGTGCTAGCGATGTTGGCGCGGACCCAGAGTGAATCGATTACAAAATGGAGCGAGATATGCCTGACCTGCAGAGCGTGAGGAGCTGGTGCGAAGGAGTGTTATGGGCCGAGAGCTTGCTGGCGTCGGTACCGAGTGTGTTGGTTGGTTTCGGTTACCTTCCGGTTTATGTCGCCATGTTCTATCTCGTCTTTCTGTTTGGCCAAGAGTTGTTGGACGTATATGGGTGGGCAAGCCGGTGGTGTTTGTTGTTGAAGGGGACAAGAACTTGCATCTGGCATTCGGAATCTTGATGGATAAAAATCACGTGTTTATCCGGCTTGTCGAATGTCGATCTTCAGGTCGCTCAACGCCAATGTCTTTCGCTCATCATGTCTACTCCGTCCGACCGCGTCCCAATTCACATCATCGACAAGCGAGCACTCGTCTGGGATGTTGACCGTAAGACAAATCAACATCTGCGCTATCTCCCGACTCACCCTCCGGAAAAGCATAGACGTCGCCACCCTCAGATCAAGTCACCGCATCTCGGGCGTCCTCGCAGGCACACTTCCCCATCTCTCTCAGCAAAATGTCTTCCTAGGCCTTCCCTTGGTACTCATGCCAGAGGAACTTGTCCTTCTCGTTGAGAAACGTGCGCCTACATCCCCGACTTCGGCGTCCTGACATCTAACCGTATGCAGAACTCGCCGTTCTTGTGGACGACCCTCGCGCGCACCGCATTCCAACAATCGACGAACTCAAATCCTGGGACAAGCAGCGTACGGACGATGTTACAGAGCAACTCGCTCGTCTGGCACAAGAATCTGGCAAGAAAGACGACAAGGCAAACAGCGAAGCGGCAATACAAAAACGCAAAGAACGCGAAAACAAACGACGGCAAGCCGCAGAGGCCGCTCGAAATGCTGTACTAGGGGCTGCAACACCCGCTGGTGACGATGAAGGAGCTATGTTCGCCCCATCATCATCAGCTCACACCGAAACACCCGCTGAGCCACCTCACAAGTCAACTTCTGTCATCGCTTCGAATCTACCATACACTGTTACCATCCCTGCATCATCCGAAGGGCGCCCATGGCATGACTCCGCTGCGCACTCATATTTGACCCTCGAAGACGCTCGGACGGCAGGCGTGTGGACGTACCCCACCACGGAGGCTGAGCGTGCCAAATGCGAAATATTTCGCGATCTATGGGAAAAAGGATATTACATGGGAGGGGGCAGCAAGTTCGGAGGAGATTGGTTGGTTTATCCTGGTGCGTTGCACTTCTCAGCTTCACTATTCGCGTGATACAGCAGTTTGAATCCCATCACTGTGCATGTCATACCATTACCTCTTCCCCCCTTTTGATACCCGGAGCCCTTGCGCTCTATGCACATCCCCACTGTTTGCTATTTTTCTCGTCCCGCTGATGGCTGTACTCTTCATGCACCATCATCCCGCAACTAACCGTATTGCTTCTCCAGGGGATCCCCTGCGGTATCACTCCCACTTTGTTGCGACTGTGCAGACCTCTCCTCAGTCTCGATTACGCCCCATGGAGGTCGTGGCCCATGGACGTTTGAGTACGGCAACCAAGAAAGCTCACCTTCTGTGTGGATGGGACCCTGTAAAGCGCGAGGCAACTTACATCAGCGTCGAATGGGCTAGCTTCGGCTAAGGAGGACACTACAGCGCTTGCATCTGTCTCTGGGCCTGCGTTGCAGGATGGGGATGTTGTACCCGAATGCAATATATGTATATTATTCGTTCAGTATACAGAAATAAACCTAGTATCCACCGTCCTCCAAGAAATCAGTCGAACTTCCTCCTCGATGCGAGCCTAACGCCCCCCTGTCTTAACATCGGTCCTCCTGATCCCCGCTTCGACGTCGATGGACGCATCTCGATCGCCTCTGCTCCCTCCTCCATCTCCACTCCGCGCCAATCTCTCTCCTTTTTCATCCCAGAGCCTGCGCGATTATGCCCCGAGCGCATACAAAAGTTGAGCACGCGCAGGACAGCGTCATTGATGACGATCACAGGCGTGAAGATAGGTATGCGGATGGGGATGTAGGGCGAAGGATGGAGGACGGTTTGGTGGGAGTCACTTGGCGGTAGGGGGTTATACGGGTCGTATGGCACGGGCCGTGCGTGCATGGCCATGATGATGTACTGGAAATAATGTTAGCTTCGATTAATGGGAGGGAGCCGATGAATGGGAACAGGAGGGGGGGAGCCAGCAAAATGGGCGGGAAAACGGCAAAAGACACCCACAGAAGGAAAGAGGATGGCGAACAACGCGGCATTGGCAAGTGCACTTCCCCACATGCAGAGAGTTGCGGAGGGCAGGCCTGTAACCACAAGGGCGACGTAATCAATCATATGAACTGAATGCATGCAGGTGCATGACCTCGTACCGAAGGCAAGGTAATACATCCAGCGCTCCTCAAGATGGCGTACACGACGTGAGAGCGACATGCCCCGGGCGATCCATATAAACCTGCGCAACGGTTCAACATTGACATTGACATCGGAGATTGCCTGTTGAACGCTCACTCGAAACAGTAATACCTGCACCCATGGTTCCCGGTCAATGGCAGATCACAAGAGAAAGAAGGGACAACGCACGCATCAACCCATGCGAAGAATGTGATCTCAGCAACGCCGCCGACAAGTGGCACGTAACCGAGTGCGAAAGAGAGTGCGACACTTGTTGAGATCATGACGCCGCGGTATGCCGAGGTTGCGATCGAATTGAGAAATACAATGTAGGAGTTCTTCGAGCCACTGTCGACCGGGGTGTAAGAGGATGACCGTCCATGCTGCAATGTATATGTTCTCTGTGCAATCAAATTGCACCACGACGTCTGTAGGGGTCTGACCATTAGCTTTGCATGAAGGCGGGAAAGGTGGTGACGAACGTTGAGGTATAGAGACGCGCCCACGACTGGCAACAGCCACAGAACCTGATAGAACCATCCTACATTTCTGTGAAGCCAGCTTTGGGGTTGATCTTTCGCCAGTGGATGCAGAAGGAGATCGAAGACGTAGATGGAAAACAGTGAGATCGCATTGAGCATGAATGATTTGACCGCGTTTGTTCGAATCTCGGGATCACTACATAGATCGACACCACCAAAGCAAATTTAGAATAGGCAGTGGTATGTATAGAATGGAGGCTACGTACACACCTTGTGACGACGCGGAGGACGACATCCCACCGTGAGGCGTCCACGAGCCCGCGCCATGCCCAACCGATTTGCAGTGTGAGCGTGTCCTGTAATGTTAGAAACGTAGGGTATGATGTGCGCGCAGACGTGTGGGTCGCTCTTTGGTATGAAGAGGGTTCCGGACGGAAGATGGGACGCGACATGGTATGTCGTCGTTGACAGTTGTGTAAGAGTAGCACAACCTACTGGCTACGAGAGACTAGACTAGGCTGACTAGCGCCGTCTGGCGCCGTCCCTTCGTCTCGGCGCTTGTTTGAAAGCGGAGATGGAAAGTTCCTCACAGTTCGACGTGCACCGTTCTCAGCAACTTCGCTCTAAGTCTAGCCTATCGCACAGAGGTCTCACAAGTGAGCCATGCACAAGAGCACCCGCCATTGGACCCCCTTTGATCCCCTTAGGTTCGTATTTTTGAATCACTGAATATCCCGTTAGCTTTTAGTTGGCCCATCATGGCTGTTTGGACTCCTTCGAATCCTGTCGGTCCTCCGCCGCCGTCGACACTGTGGCTGGTTTAAAAAGACTAACTCGACTTCGCGTGAGTCGCTTCTTCTCTTGGACGTTGAATGTTGATCATCCAGGGTCGCCGTCCCCATGGCTGCGCTATTCTTGCCTGTGTTAAGTACACTGTGTATCAGGATACACCATGTTTACATAAAACATGTTTCCGTGGCGCACTAGTAAGTACTAGCTGAGACGTACAGCTTTGCTGGGGTTTCTAGCCGACATCTGGCCGTGTAAGGTAGCTGGACAACTGGTGCCGCCGTGTCAGTGCGATTTTCAAAGAGTCCTTCGTGCGCTATTGATAGTGTGTTGTCTTTCTGGTGCGAAGAATATGGCGATGGGTAGTAGGATGAAATCAATGCCATTAACTCTAATGTACGTGGGATCCCTCTCTGAACCGGATTAGTGTTCATGAATAAATGCAGTAACTATACCAGCACCTTTGTCATTCATTCGACCCCCTCCTTTGGTCCGAAACTCGGGGGCTGCCAACACAATATGCTGAAGCCCGTTATGAAAGCCTTATCAGACTTATCATCGCGTTGGGTTTTTTTTGGTTCCCTCTTTCATTTGCGCATCATGCGACCTCAGCTGATTCGGCGAGGCTTCTATGAGCCGCAACATGCAAGACGACCCTCTCACTCGTAGTGACCCAATCATGCCGCTCCCCCATTCGGACGGCCGTCCCCATTGAGACCTAACATGTAAGTACTTGCAATTGACTCAAGAGCCCGCCATCTGGGAAACCATGGGTTCAACCCCCATCTCCAATTCAATAGGCCATCTAGGGGACCTGGGTCTGACGACAAACGCAAACTCGTTATTTTTACTTAGTTCAACGGCCACTAGAATCTGAATGTGGCTTCCCGACTGCTGACCACGTCCCAGTGCCCTTCTAGTGTGGTCAAATCTTGCGGTCTTATGCGCCTAATGCCAAGATAGCGGCTTTAGCACGTATGGATGACGTATATCTTGACTGCATTGTCCGACCATCTGGCACGGGGCTCCGGATTCGACGGTACTGACTGATCTTACCAGATTAGACACCACACGCGAGGTGACCCGTCGTTTTGGATCGGATCACGGCAAGGGCTCGTACCGGGAAGGCAGATGCGTGACACCGCTGTACCAGTATAGCAAAGGTTGGTTTGACGGGCCAGGTCTTCTCATCTATGCCTCGTGTGCGCGATAGGGAGAAGCACGTGCAAACTTTGTTTCATCCCACCCCATTCCGACCAGTCCAATTTGGACGGAATAGACTCGATGGTGGCGTCGAGTTGGAGATCAAAGACTCAACCATATGGACGCAACATGATGCAACACATCCCGCGCAGGATCGAGAATCACAGGCGAATTTAATGATTGGAGTGCGGTCCGACACTGTTGCCCCTCAGTGTATTGTGGAGTCATCGGACATACCCAACACGGTGAGTAAACCGTAGGCGAGCCTGACGGTCTCTGCACGAATATGGTGACCTATGAACTGTGTCAGCCTCGGGATTTAGACGACCACACGACGATGGTACATTGCACATAGTACACACTGTGCGATTTATACGAAACACGCAATGATCCTGTCATGAATTCAGAGAAGGAACACGTGGGACTTCGAGAACGCAACGGAATCGAGCCGCAACATAACGAAATCAACCGGAAACTGGGTTCGAATTCAGGATCCAGTCGTAGGAGCTCAGACGCGGCTGGTTCCCACACGGTATCCATTACATTGGGAGTAAAACCCACGCTTAGCTGAGGGTTTGATGCCAGTAGGGATTTGCAGGGAGGGGGGCATCGCGCCGGCGGAAATTCGACACACCACTCTTGTGATGTGCGCGAGTTTGCGTAGGTAGCTAATGGATCGGAGGGCCTAGGGTGCGAAAGGCGGTGTAATAATGCCGGTAAAGTCAGCCTGGGTGTAGTGTGGCGCGACAGCAAAAAGATTGAATAAGGCTATAAGGACTGCGGCGTACTTTGGTCTAAGCCGCATATGTAACGTGCTCTACATCCTTCCTCGCATTTGAAGGACGCGCATGCATCCTCTATCCACGCTGGGCAGAGCACGGCATGGAGGGAGAGGTGAACTTGAAGTGCGATGAATCGACGAAGATAGACATTGAGACTCCCCATGGAGCGCTTAGATACATGCTCGTGGGTAGAACTGCCCATAACTCTAGATAGAAATACGAAGATAAAGCAGTGTTGTTATCGGATCGACAATGAGAGACAAACCTCGGAAGGGTCTGGCAAGATGATACACCGGTCGCCCGAGTCCAGCTCTACTCGTGTTTCAGCAGCCGAAATAGTCGAGGTTCGGCCGCCCAGAACCTGTCGCACGGAAAGCGGAAAGGGCGGAGTTTCGAAGACGTCGACAGCAACGATTGAGACGTGAGTCTAATAGCGAGCACTCCGGGGGGCCCACCGGGGGGGTTGACGAGATGATAGGTGATAAATATGCATTAGAAGATCATTGACACTCAAGAGTATTCTATGGCAGTATACAGATGGAAGAATGCGAACCAAAGGCCTGATTCGCATGGCGAGAGGAACTCCGCCGCAAGTGGGTGCTGTTCGACCGTTCCTGAGCTGAGTCTAGTAAAGCATGCTTTGACGCCTTGGCAAGTTAATCAAGGAAGTGCGGTCCCAGAGTATGGGAATAAGTGTCACGGGAACCTGGCTGGGATGCGAAGAGAAGGCAGGTACTTAAGAGCATGGAGGAAGAGACTCGGACGAGGTCCGAGAACGAAAGATGGTAAGTAGCCAAATGGGTGTGCAGCCCCGGCAGCCGGCGCAAAGCTGACTAAGGGTTAAATGAAATCCGATATTATGGCGCACATCGTGGGGTTAACGGGGGTCTGGGAAGGGTGAGATCAGGCCTTCCCAACAATGATCAGATAAGACATAAGTAGCAAGTATAACATTCTGCTACACACCCTGATCAGGACTTGAACGGGCTAGCTAACGGTGGTATATGTCGGAACCCCTCACAGCCATCTACACGTGGGCATGTCGAGCGGGCAGCCACCAACGGTGCGTCGCTGTCTCCTCTATCAGGCTAGCTAGATCCGCCAACCATTGACTTACTCTGGCGTACAGAAATGTACGCAATATCTGTGCGTGCATGGCTCACCGTCAATCTCGGTCGTGCATGGCTCACCGTCAATCTAGCGATCTAATGGAGGGACGGTGGGGGTGGCCGTCAAAATGCCTTCCTGCGATCTGTGTGCACCGTGCTGCATAGAGCTGTAGTAGCGACGAGGAGGATCTGGAAGACGCACCTGCACGGAACGCCATCCGGGGACTTATGTTAGATCATAGGAGGCGGGGCGATGCGTGTGTGCATGTATTATCAGAGGATATGTTGGTGTTCTTGTCAATCACGATGGTATGGTATGGGTGGGAGATATCTGATGGACATAAGTCGAACATCGGGTGTCAGGATGATCAATATGTGCCGAGGTAGCACGGTAGCAGGCGTAGATCATGTAGCGCGCAATTTTGTGAGTGAGAAAAGGAAAGGAATTATGCAGTGACTTGTTGATGTTCGCCAGGGCATGGGTTTCTGAGCAGTGTGCCGGTGACCGGTGACCAGTGGCCATCTTGCCAGCAAATGTACTCAGAAGATTTCAGGGATGTCCGTTCCGTGATTGCAAATAAACATCGGACACACGAAAGAAAAGGACACCGTATAGCATTTCACGATCAGCACCCGGTATGAGCAATTGAACGGCAATATACATATATGAATCAACCGCCGCAGGACGAAAAAAGGTCAGAATGGGAACCGGGCATCCCATGGTTCAGTGCGAGCCAGAAGGAGATGCTGCGGGAGACAGGCTTCCCGGGTTCGCCAACTCTCGAAGTGCCTCAGCAGCTATCTGGCGGCGCCGACGTACTCGTATCTGAGCAAGCGCACTGTCTGCGGCGAGAGCCCGTCCTTGGACGAGGTCGCTGCGGAATATTTGACTGGGGGGCTGTCTCAGGCCGGAATGAGATCTTAGAAGACGAGTGTACGCACCGGTCCCACCAAGCTAACAAAGATTTCACTTCAACCTGCTCGTCGGGGTCCCCCAGGAGGTCGACGAGACTTCGGTAGAATCGCTCAGAGTCCGTAATCTTGTCTGTGCGTGAAAAAACTCCAGCGGAATGAAGTGCAAAGCGAACCTGCGATGAAGATGTAGTGAGGAAATAATGACGGGACTGGGTGGAGATCACCTGTGTCGCGACGTAAGCTATGGACGCCCTTGTAACGCGCTTCATGCCGTGGCGTCGAGCATTTCCTTGCCGAGTTGCCCTAGACTCGCCGTAGACTGAGCTGGGTGAAGTGAATATGTATTTGAACGCCTGTCCAATGCCACCAGAAAGTCAGCGTGCATATTACATGAGACGTCTATAAGCTAACCATGACGAGAATGGAGCTACGCAGCAGCCCCTTCCATGCATCCTCAGGGTCGTAATGATAGCCTTCATAGAGACAGATGGGCCACTGGTCGCCACTGGGAATCGTCTCGCCGTCACGCAACTGTCACTGTATCCTGTCCATGAGTTGGGTCAGACATCTGCGTCACCGACCGCAAGGGGACTTACTTACTCTTCATCTTCCCAATTCAGCCCGGCGGGACACAAGAGAAACCCTGTTCGAGGGTGGTTGAAGCCACGAGTTGACTTGATGTGGCGCGCGATTGGCGGATTGAGAGGCTCTCCCGGCTCAGTGATCCAGTCAAGGATTGCCCCCTTTAGATTTTTGGTGTCGTCGGAGCGGGCACCGTTGATACCTTTCTGCATCTACAAGAGTGACCGGGGTTTATGAGTGACAGACAACCGTTTAAGTGTGGATAAACTGACCAGATCGCAGATATAGTCCATCTGGCCATCGTCCTCGTCGTCCTCGCCGAAGATGGCGTCACGAAGCCCAGGGACCATATTGAGGAGCGCCTCGTATGTCTCCTGTTCAACGCGCTCACTGGGGAGCTTATCTATGAGCGCCGTGTCGGAAAGGATTCAGGGAAGAACGTACGAATAGGGAAGATCGGAGACCGATCGACGGGCGAGCTCAGGTGCGCGAAGCAATGCATTGGTGACCAGGATGCGGACAGAACACATCCCCGCGACGGTCCTGCCAAAATGCCGTCCGTGGTAAACGTAAACTTCACTCTTGACTCTGTGGATAGGCCAAGGGTGTCTAACCAAGTCGGAGGAAATGAAGGGCAGGGACTCACGGTCGCTTGCGCGGGCCAATGGACATTGCGTCTTGACGCTGTCGCCGCACCAGATCGTTGTTCTCTTCTAGAGGCATTGCTGCGATATGTTCTGAGTGGGAGGAGGACGAAAAGAAGGATGATGATGTGGAAAGACACGGTGGAGATAGGGTGTGACTCGAGGAAGGATGAAGGCTTAACGGCGCGTGAGGAGAGGGTTGTTTCTGTTCTTATGCCTACATGGGCGCGCGTCGTGACTTGGTGGTGACCGGTGCACATTTGGGTCGCGGTCACATGTTATGCGCATGCAATGGGAGGCAAGGGAGATATGATTTAAAGGCAGGGTTCAAGGAGGGGCGGGGGTGACACGCAGCCCACGCACCATGGATTCCCGGTAAGTAAACCCGATTGCTGAATGGCCCATAAATTCACCTAGGCTTACTGTCATGGCGCCGAAGACCGCGCAGGCACGTCACCTTTGTACTCCCACCCTGCGCGCCCAAGCGCAAACGATCGCAATCTCCAGGAGACCACGTGCGCGGAGGTTTTCCTTCCAAAGCAACGGGAGGTAGATCCAAGAGCCATATCACTGCCGAAGCCCGGGAGGACGGATCCAAGGGGAAGCGTGCACGCGGAGGTATTGAGTCCGTCCTCCATCCTACTACTCTTGATTTGCCCAGGAGCACGCGCAAAGCGTCCTACCTCTCGGAGCCGAACATGGGTGGGACTTGCTGGTCCACGAGCGCAGATTGGATGTCTTGGAGGTCGCTCCCATCTCTACCATGTTGGAGCGAAGGCGAATACCCCCCGACAGGTGGGGAGGCTGAGATGCGAAGAGAGATGTCAAGGAGGGAGGTTGTGGGCGCCCGCCTGGCGGAAGAACAAGCGAGGGCGACTGCGAAGGCTAAGAAGGCAGAGGTGAAGGTGAGGGACTTTGTCTAGGCGAATGAAGGGAGGTACGTAGCGTAGTTAGAGTCTCCCAATGAACGACAACGACATCTTACATGACATTGCAGATGGCAAGCAAGCTTGAAGACGCAGACTTGGTGCTGTGGTCGCATCCGGTCGCGTGACTCTCTGCCGTACCGGTTCCGGTTCCTGTCCTCGGCACCCCGACTTGCGCACAAACTGAATCTTCTCGAGCAAGAAACACAATTACATTGAAGCAGAGATCACAAGGGAACACGGATGGCTGAGAAGTACATAATCAAAGCAACAAAGGCAGAGTTTACTTGAGGCGCCTGCACTTGGGGCGATGGATGGGCCAGTGGCTATGATAATGATGAGAAAAGGAGTGGTCAGCAGATGGAGACGAGTTCCACAGGATACTCACGCTAGCTGGCACGCCTTGTTGCAATATTGAGCACCCCCGCACCCGCGGCAGGTGCTCAAAGGTTTGTCAGCGGGAGAGTTGTGATGCTCGCACTGCGGGTGGAAACAAACACGACGGGAGATGAGGTATTCGGACGAAAAGTCCAAAAGGACGGTGGTGCCGAGTTCGATCCAGGCTTCGCGCAAGAACGTGTAGATGTCGACGACGGCCTGGGAAGCGGCGTCTTGGAGAATGGTGGCCTTTGCTTCATCAAGAGCACAAAGACCGATGTACCACACGCGTTTGATCGAGCTACGCAGACATGCATAGTCTGCATCGACGCCTTCAAGCCGGATTCGGCGTGCGAGGGCGACGCACGTGCGGACGAGCATAGTGCACTCATCTGAAGATGAAGATATACGTAAGAAGTTAGAATGTGTGGACCGGCCTCGGATAACGGAGCGCTTACCAGCGTCGGGGACGATGGTCTTTGAGACGAGGTGGACGCCTTGTGCGGCGAACCAGATTAAGTCGAGGCAAGGTGCATCAAGCTTAAGACCTTGTACGCATTCTTGGATTGAGGTTTGCCGACGGAGCGCGTCGCTGAAAATTGCCTGGCTGATGTGGGTGTAAGCAGAGCTCGCATTGCAGTTGCATCACCTACGTGAGCGTGAGAAGAGCCATCTTCCACACATCCCAGTGGGTTTCCTCCGTACCGATGCGAGATTGACGCTCGAGGGCTAGCAGGATGGTGGTAGAAATGGAGCGAGGGTCATGTCGCAGGATCCAACGGCAATACGAGTCGGCGACAGTGACCAGACACAGGAGGTCGTACAGGGCATGGTCTCTGATTTCATCGCATTTGAGGTCGTCGTCGATCCGCTGGATGAAGGCGTGTATACCGATGTCCCCAACAATGATGTCCAGGACCGCGGCGCGGATGTCCTCCCTTGAGGTGTGGCTGTAAGCCAATATATTGACTGCATCCACGGCGGCGATCCGTGTCTCCGCAGAATCGAACGCACACAAGCCCCACAACTTGAGCGATAGCGAGAGAGCGCAGCTGTGACTCCAGCTCAATGACGCGGAGGGAAGGGTAGGGTGGACGCTGCTGGCAAGGTTAGTGGAGAACTTGGAGGGAGCTGCTGGAACAGGACGTACCTGTCCTTCTTCAAGAATGCAAGGCATCGTAACATGGTCACAATGGCACGACGAGGCTCCACGCGAGGAGAGGCTAGCCCCACATCGTGGAACCTATCCCAAAGCATTTTGCACACGTTCGGTGCGCGCGAAAGGAGGGACATGGCGAGCCAGGTGTAGGTGTGATTTCCTGGATTGCTTCGGATAAATAGGGTGCCTTCACTCCAGATGCGAGAGAGTGCGCGAGCAAGAAGAACAGGCCAGATCTAGAAACTTTAAGCCTATGTTTTCGGATGAAGCACGGACACGCACATCCTGGTACGTTGTAAAGGCCTGACCAAGGAAAAGATTGTAGATGGCTTCGCATAGGTCCAGAGCAGACGACCAGAATGCATCCGCTTGGTCGTGGGTGACGGAGCGGGCGGAGAAGAGATGGCTGAATGCGTGAACGAGACAACCAAGCTCATGCCCTTCCGCGTCCATGACCTCAAGACGACCTTCCTTGAGGGTGGCCAACGTCTTGAAGCGTGATATGGCGGCGGGAAAGTCTGCTACCATGGCTTTATACTCTTCCATCCATTGAATCTGGGTGGCGTCGCCGTTCGCAGTGTCGTCGTTAACATCGCCGTCTTCCTTGGGTTGGAGGACGGAGTCCACATTGGACGCTTCTATAGAGACAAGCGCTGATAGGAAGGGAGCGTCAGCCATGTCCGCAGGATTGAATGGAGAAGGTCGACACGGAGGGACGGAATCGCAGACGTCTTGACTTTGATCTCTAAGTGAGATGCCGAAATGGTCTTGTGACCTCGAGAAGGTCGAAAGTGCCCCTTGCGTGACTTCAAGAAGATACAATGCACCCCTTGCGTGACCTGGGAAGCATCCAGGTCTGGGCTGGAAGGCCGCCTGGCGCAGCCAGGGATAAGGTTGCTGCACGTGCTTCGGAGGATGTCGCTTCTGAGTCTCAAGATTTGAGGAGAGATTTCTGTGAAAGGTTAAGTTGAGCGTCCGCTGCCCCCCATACCGTTGCATCCCCCCCAACAATGGATTCATCTCACCTGAACAACGCTTCCATGCTTCCATCGCCCCAAGCAGCCCCCAGCGCGTCTCCCGACCCCTCTACCCTACCCATTTCCCCGGAGTCCTTGGCTCGCACAGGCATCCTGTTCGCAGAGAATGTGAAGCTCAAGAAGATCGGACACGACTTGGAGAGCGAGCTGCGAATC
This sequence comes from Amylostereum areolatum, assembly GCA_012932865.1. Taxonomy (NCBI): domain Eukaryota; kingdom Fungi; phylum Basidiomycota; class Agaricomycetes; order Russulales; family Stereaceae; genus Amylostereum; species Amylostereum areolatum. The sequence continues at coordinate 349,434 of SAXG01000027.1, forward strand.
GCGCGCGAGGAGAGCCACCGCATTGCCTTGGACCTTGCTCTCGCTCACAAGCTGTACGACACAGCCGAGAAGTTCAGCACCCAAGTCGACGATGACCGTGTCTGGGCGGCGCAAGCCTCTGTGGAGGCCCTTGAGGAGCGCGACGAGGCTCTAGATGAGGCGGAAAAGGCGCGCGAGCAAGTTGAAGCGTTGAAGGACAAGCTTGCTAACCTCGACCACAAGCACACTCTGGACGCGCGCGCCGCTGAGAGGCGCATCACCACGCTCGAGATCGAGGAGGCCTGCCTCTCCGAGCGCTGGGAGGCAGCCCAGGAGGAGCGGGCCGCGATGGCTGCTGCTTGGAGGGACGAGACCGCTGGCTTGCGCGCCGAAGTTATGGCCTTGAGGCTGCAGTTACATGCTGTCGCAATGGAGCTTGCATCTGCAGCGATCCGGAGGTCAGTTCTTTGTCAACACATGTGGATCATCGACTGACGTGTACTTACACACTCAGCGTTCGTTCAGTGTCGCGAGTGCCATCTGGTGCCGGGGAAAGCCAGGAAGCGAGTGACTGATCCTCTATTGATCATGGGTTGGTTCGGGTGCATCGGAGCGCGTGTGGGCGGTGTTTCTGTGCAGTGAACCCCTGAGAGGACAGGGGTGGTTAGGTATTTGTACGAGTACGGTTGGTTAGTTGGTGATTATATGCCTTGTTGGCCTTCTGCGCGGCGTCAGACCTAGCAAATAGAAAGGGAAAATGCACCTCACACTGAACATGGCTGAGTGATTGTATAAGGAAGGTCGCATGTTTACGCACCAATTTATCACCGCACTGACAATCGCTGAAAGGCGTCTGAAGGGATTCCATAGCGCAGTTAGTAGACAAGGGGGGCTTAAAGAAAACGGCGCCCGTCGCGGGCTTCTCGACGCACGGTTGGAGAGGAGGTCGAAAACCATTTATTGATTTGCAAGTAGAACACTGAGGGCGATGTAGACAGCAAGAGGGTAAGACATGGTCAGAAAGAGATCTATCAACGCGAAGATGGGCAGGGTAACGTCTCCTGGTGCGTGGTATATTCAAGTGGACCCAGACGGCCCAGGAAGCGATGAGAACGATGTATGAGGGGATGAGAGTGGTGTAAGAGAGGACAAAGATAACGTGGAAGGGGAAGATGGAGGTGTGGAGGGAGACGCGGTCACGAATGCCTCATAAAAGGTGGAAAGATCAAATGAAACAGGGGTGGGGGATGCGACTGGAATGGCGGCGGGGGGGTGCGCGGGCGGGAGGAGTTCTCCTCGGTACTGGTCGGATGGCATAGGGGGAAGAAAAAAGGGGTCCCGAGGGGGCAAAGTTGGCAAAGGGAGTTGGGTCGGAGGGAGGCGTAGCGTGGATGTCTGACCCTGATAGTCCTCCACCTTCGAGAACGCAGTGCTGAATGATATGTGGTCTGCCCATTGCTTCTTGGCCATCTCGGTAAGCTCGAGCGCCGCATCTGAGTGCCGCTGCACTCGGAGATGGTTGGTGAGCACCGCCTTTTGTCGGATGATGTGAAGCCGCTGGCGCACATCCTACGGCAGAGCTCCATGATCAATAGATGCAAAGAGAGTGAGGAGACATACCGTGCGGGTGACATTTTCAGAGGGTTCTAGCCCTTCCAGGGAGTATAACTTGACCAGATCCTTGACGCGGGGAGGGTGGGATAGGATGCCCACGGCTGGCTAGACGGTGGGAAGGCGGTGAGACGACGATACCAAACTCAAGCACATTCATGCTTACCCTTGTCATCATCCAGATCGGGAGTGGAGAGACGGAGGGTGAAGGGGGAGGAGCATGATATGGGGAGGTAGCACGGCATGTGGAGATCATGGTTGTCGTCGACGAGAGAAAGTGTAAGGTGAGCGAGGGGGAAGGGAAGAACAGCCGTACCAAACTGCCCTGATTCGAAAGCATCTTTCGCACGAGATCGGAGTTGAAGGCGCCGAAGTGTTAGTCCCGCTTTAGTCCCACTCGGCCTCTTCAACTCTATTCCCGTTGCGCAGCGACTATCAACTTCGCGATGATCATGCAACCGCCAGATTGGACATAGATTGGACGTATGCACCCATAAACCTGGCGAGAAAGTCGAAACAGTGGCGCGAGCCCGACCCTTAGGCGGGCAAAGTGGTTCACGTACGGCGACTCTAAGTTAAGCTTGTTCACTGTCTTCTTTCGTGCAGGTCCCCGTTTTCGCGCGAGAATCGGCGTAGGAAACTGGCCTGGATCGGCAGCTCAGCGTTCAGCTAGTGCGTGCGGCGGCCGCTCTCGCCAAAACACTTGGACGCCCATATAATATAACAAAACGCACCTGGTGAGGGAGAAAATTCCCGCGGGCTCATTGATGTCTAACTACGTCCCCCCGACTGCCTACCCTCTGTTCGACGAGCATGGTGAGTAGTCTTTGATCCTCTGAAAATGCTAACCTGACAAGGACCGGCAATAGCGGCTTTCTGGGTCGCGACAAAGTGCGTGGACTCTCTAGATGGTAGGTGCCTTCAGGTTCGCCTCAGATACTTTGGACTGACTGACCTACCCTTCAGAGATGCTTTTACCAAAGCAACGTGATCCGAGTAAGTCTTTTGTGTTTGCGCGCTCGCCCTCTTTCAATCTCACTAGCAAACCTTCATACAGGAGCCGTGAAGCCACGTGTGTATATTATTCCCCTCCTGGTCATGTACACGCCAGCTCACACACGCTCCAGGATGGTGGGCACCAATCGCCTTTAAGATGAGGCCGGGTTGTAGGTGCATTCATTTTTGTTAAACCCTGCAGGAATTCACAGTCGCTTTTTCTGTAGTTATACCCTGGTCTGAATGGCGAGGGTGGATCGCGTATTGGGCTCATGTCCTCCGTCAAAAGAGGTCGCTGCTCGCGGCGGACGCGATCGCTACAGCAGGGTTGGCGTCGGCGGCGCTGGACTGCATGTTGCATGCTCTCGAAGCGCGCACGCAGGCGCTGCTGGACCTGGAAATTGACCATCAACTTGGTATCATCTGTGAGTCTGCGCCTTCTCCTTTTCATTTTGTATGGCTGAGCAACACACTTTTCGTCTCCAGCGCCCGAGACCCCTCTTGTGAGGTGGGTCTCAGCACAAGATCCCGGCGCGCGCCCACAGGAGGAAGCAGCTCTGGTCCGATACCTGGACAACATAGATGAGATCGAAGCAACGGTACATCTCATGTCGTTTGTTACCTTGTTTGCGATCTCATCTGTAGTCCTATCGTTCAGAGGGCTGGGAAAGATACAATTTATCCTGCAGGTTCTATACAGTTCATTGTTCTATTCAGTCTCGTTCACTCCGGCTCACACGACCTCTGTGTAGAAACATGGCGAAACAGTGACATATTGGAGATAGGCTATGAGCCGCTTGTTCTCCCCTACGTATTCCAGGTCATGGTGGAGGACGCAAGGCCGGCGGCCGCACCCCGTTCGGACGACGTGTGGCAGATGGGGAAGGCAGCGTTGAAGCGCGCGGGCCAGTGTCACCTTGGAGGAAGTGTCAGCATCTCATACTATGGTGCGTTCATTTCCTCCTCTCCAATTGATATGCGTGTTTGATGTTGTTGCAGAACATTTCCTTGAGGTCTACAAGAATCCACACACCACGAACTGGTGCTGGGGCTTATTCGACGCGGTAAGTTGCAGCATCAGACTTATCGGATTCACACTCCTCACAGCTTCAACAGCTGCACGTGGCAATCAACGACCTGCATGACGATGTACACCAGGCCTTCAACGCGCTCCTGGAAGGAACACACCCAGATATAGCTCTCGATGACGTGAGTGAAGGCATCCCTGCTCTCACCATGGACGCCGAGCTGGATCGCGGCCGCAAGGTGAAGCTGTTGATGGACACAGTGTACTCTGAGGGGCACCGTCCTGGCATTGACTCTCAGGTGTGTCCCTTTCATTCATGACGCCGTCGAAGGGTGCTCAGACCAGAGCTACGCCCGCAGATAGCAGGAGTACAATATAGGAGCCGGCTCCTTGCGCGCGCGCTGGGAATCGTATACGGTCTCCCTGCCATGGCGTGGGCACGCGCCGCCTTGTGCGACGGTTCGCGGTCAGCATTCGCTGTTGTCCCGTACGCAGCTGCGATGGTTCGTTCGTTCCTTCAGCGACTCTGTGATGCCGCGCTGATCTGCATCTCCGATGCTGGACAGCTGGAAATCAGCGTCATCAGGGTGCTTTGCCGCACGGTCGAGCACCTTCCCGTGCGGCTCTTTCCGCCTTTTCCAGAAGCCTTCCCAATGGACCTCCTGACGCACCTCCTCACTAAGCATCTCCATAGGATTAATTCCGCCTTTATAACCGACGCAGACAAGCTTGAAGCCTCGATGTGGGCGGATGAAGCAGCACAGGTGAGTTCTGCCTTAGCCGCGCATCTAGCATAGAATCTCATCTGTTGTGCAAAGTGGGGTCTTGACAATGAAGGTCTGGTTCCAGGCCTCGGCGCCTTGTAAGCGGGCGCACGTCATGGCGTCGGAGGCATAGAAAATGACTGATTAGAGCGCGGTGCATGTGATGTCATTATAATACCAGCCAGTGTTATATCATATTATTTTAATGTGTATATGTTTAGCCATCTTGCAGCATGGCTCTGCTTCAATGGGACTGTGGCTTGAGTGCCTCTCTTAGGAGGTTTGACTCTCACATTTGCAGGTACAGAAGGGAGAAAAAGAGGCTGTGATATTATCAGAACTTATGAAAATCTGTAGTTGACCTGACACTCTATTTCTATTTCCCAGGAAAGTAGCCCTTTTCAATAAGACCCTTCGCATCGCAAGTTGTGTTCATTCCGGCCTTCTTTCCTGTCTGGATGGAGTTGACCCCAAGCTCTTCCGTTTGAAACATGGAGGACTGGTTGAACCAGACTGATGACCGGCGCCCCATCTTGCTGCCGTCCAAAGGCTCTGCAGTCTCCTTGGTCGGAATGCTGCCATCGGATGTGGCGCAAACTGAGGAAGCGGCGTGAGCACGAAGAGGGCAGAGAACAAGGCTGGCACTCACGGTGCCAATTGAAGTGGTAAAGCAGAGAGGAGGGGTAGGCGACGAACACTCCTGGTGGGATTTCCACGATGATGCCCGCCTCCCAGATTACCAACCATGCACGAGTTTTGTGATCAAATTCACCTACAAAGGTTGGAAGTTAGCTAGCGTCTGAATAGCCCAGTGCACGGCGCCTACCATGGATGAAGAGCAAGCACACGCCGATGGCAAGATTCTTGGCGTCAATGTGGGGGTTGCAAACGACGTCCTGGATGTTTTTCTCCGGGCGAGGGTAGTTCAAGCAATAGTTATAGAAAAGCCCGAAGAGGGGCTTGACTCCGGGATACTGTTTCTCTAGCTTCTCTGCCCCTTCACGAAACCTTCGAGCGATGTCCGGGAAGGCCCGCTCTACGACGTCGCAGCCGATTTTGCTGGGCGGAGAAGTTAGCTCCAAGGTGTGCTCTACCGGGTGCGATTGCTCACGTTATCCGCATGGCAGGGCCGTCTTCGCGCATGAAGTGAGCGATGGGCCCTGCGTTTTTCCGGTGGAACTCAACCAGTGCAGGATCCTGCAGAGTGGCTTAGTTAAGCTGCGCCAGACAAAAGCTCAGAGGGAGGGCTGCTCACCGATTTGACGTTGCGATCGTGCCCGAATATGGAGAACCAATGCATTCCCCTCTTGTTCGCCTGGATAATCGCCTCTTCGAAACACACGCAGTTCTCAACCAGCCAGTCGCACTCCTTGTCGAACAGCTTCATCAAGGCATCTGTGCTCAAGCCCTTGTAGCTGCGGTGAAAAAATAGCCTCCCCTTGCAGTCGCGCGCTTGAGTGGGGATCTGGTCGTTTTGCCTGCAAGGGTAGGTCAGCGGGCGCACCGGCCTGCAAAATCCGGCATTGCTCACTCTTCATAGGCGATCCTGGTGAAGGCCTCCAGCTCCTTGACAATCGCGCCGGTCTTCCAGCGCAAGTTGATGAGCTTGTCCCTCGCTTTCCCCATGAACACCCCCTGCCATCCCTCCACGGACAGCCTCGCATCCTTCTCAATGTCCAACCCGGCCTTCGCCTGCATGGTCTCTACCCCGCGCCGCGCCTCCCTTTCCTCCAATCGTTCGTTGCTGTGCTTGAGAGAGTCGGCCGCCGTCCGCCGTGGCCCTTTCCTTTCGCTGCGCTTGGCATTCCGCCGCTGTCTCCCTTGTCCCTCGCCCCCCTCAGACTGCTCGCTCTTCCTCTTCCCCGCCTCCTCCTCCCGGTCCTTTTTGGGTGCTGGTTCGACTGGGTCGGCGATGGCCGCGGTCGCTGCGCGGTGCCCTTGCTCCAGCGCTGCTCCAGAAGCCGTGCGTGCGGAGGAGTGCGTCTCTTCGCCAGGTGCGCGCCTCACGCGCTTCGTTGCCCGCTCGCTGGAGGGGTAGCTGAGTGCTTCTCGCTTCGCCCGCCCAGGCTCGACCTTGCGCTCGTACTCAATGCTCGGAGCGCCGACGCTCTTGGGTTTCCGCACGCGGGGCGGTGCTCGGGGCTTTGCAGTGCGCGGCGCTGCCCTGGGGCGGGGGTTGGCTGGTGGAAAACTTCGCCCCGAACGAGTTCTCCCGAGAAATAGCTGCTGCACTTCTGGGTCGACGTTTCCGTGCGCCTCCCCCTCGTCGAGGCCGGCTCTTGGCATCGGAGGAGCGCGGTCGTGCGCGAGACGTTCCCTATGGAGTCGGACTACCACTTCCGCTAAGTCCATGCTCGTAACGAACTCCCGAGCTTGCGCGTCGCCTGCGTTCTTCCCAGGAGGCATGCTGAGGTGCCAGCGGATCAGCGGAATTCGTAGACAAAGGGCTGGCGAAGGCGTACAACTTTCCCAGAGCGCATTGCGCGGCGTCGCGGAGGCCGACCAGATCGGACTCCCCCTCATCTTCGTAGTCAGACGGTAGGGGCGTCAGGGGCTCGTCGTCGTCGCCCTGGTGCCCGCAGGTTGCCGTTGAGCCTGTCGTTGCAGCGCGAGCTGCAGCGAGGGGTTCGTCGTGGACTGCCGGTGGAGAAACTCAGCGTTAGCGCCGCGGCTTGGGCTGAGCAGGGAGACACGAAGGGAGCACGAGCGCCCGCTGCTTTGGGCGCCTCCCGCCCCGCCGTACGGCTGCCTGAAAGGCAGCGCAGTCACGGACAGGGTTGCGCCTGAAAGGCGCAAGGAGGCAACAAGCTGCAACGCGTTGTGCGCGCCGCGCGTTGGCCTCATTGCACGTGACACCGTTAGCCGTGCACGTTGTCAGTCGCGTCCCCAACGCGTGGGGATTTTAAAGAAAGAAAGAAAGAAAGAAGGGAGGCGACTGCCGTCCCAGAACAGCCCCTCCTCGTCGCTTTTGCGGGGGGCGCGGGGACTCACGCGGCACACGTGCTTGGGCGGCGGAGCGGGGCTGGTTTAGGACGGAAGATGCTTGGGGCGGCGAGCCCGGTCGCGGTCGTCGCGGGGGGCGCGGGGACTCACGCGGCACGCATGCGGCGACCGCGACCGGGCTCGCCCCGTGATGGGACAAGGGTGGAAAAGTAAAAGTGAGAAAGAAGTAGCTCACCTTCCATCGTGGCAATTCTCCTGTGCTAACTTGACGAGCTTGAGAGGGGAGCGTTGGGAAAGGGGTGGGAAAGAGGGTGCGGGGTTGGGAAAGGGTTGAGGGGGTGGGTTGAGAGAGGGTAAATAAACGCGTCGGGAAAAGGCCCGGAAGAGATTGGGCGGAATGGCTTGAGAATTGAAAAGGGAAAGAATTGCGGGTCGGTCCTTGCCGATTGTGTATCGTTGTTGACGCGTCTCTGCGCGGTCACGTGTGTTTGTTTACCGGAATGATGTCATCTCGAGGCCTCGGAGTCGCAGCAAACCGCCGGCCGTAACGCGCAACTTCCTCGGCCGTTTTAGAATTTAGAGTTCTCTTGGGTTGTTCTAGACTTCCCTTCAAGCTTCTTGCCCTTCGACATCTCATGCGCCGCTCTGTCCTCACCACCCTCCACAACGCTCTACCTAATCGCGGAGGCGAGATGGCCCTCGGCTTCACGATGCGGAATCGCGGATGGACCGCCCTGGTTGACGCCAATGTGCATGGCTTCAGAGTGTACGTAAGCATTCGTTCGAGGCGGAGAAGGACGCTCCTTCCGATTCTCCAAACTTAGTGCCAGGAGACACCCACAAGCCGTCCACGTGAATCTGCACGTGTACCCGCTCAATATCGGAACCATGTGTACCTGTGCCTGCATACATACAACCGATGCCTCAGAATCTTATCTATATACCCCCCGGGGTGCCGTTGTGTACGTTCCTCTTCCCGCGCTGCATCCCTCCCCCCCTCTGATCATTCTCCTATGAAGCGTACAGTCTCCCCCATCCTGTCAGAAGGCGATATGGATATTGACACCGTACAGTCGGGGGAGGACGAACGCCGCTGGGACCCGTATGATATAGAGCTGCGCTGCCTTTGCGGACGCGTTTTCCAAAAGTCGGCGCCATACCACCTACACCTCCGGACATGCACGCAGGGAAAGAAACGGCGTCATGATGCCCTTCAGGCGGCCAAATCCACCTACCGTCAGAAGAAGTACGTGCGCACAGCGCGCTCTCCCGAAATGCCCCCCATCGCCAGTACTAGCACCGGTAGTACACCGGGTTTACTGGATACCTATGCTTCCGAGACCTGCGAAGGTGATTTCCCCGAGGTGCGCTCCCATCTCTTTCAATTGGGCCCGTTGACTATCATACTGACGAACCTCGTAAGCTCGAGGCACTCGCCCCCGAACCGCTCGCGACGGAGTCCACTGTCGCTCAGTCGACGCACGGGCGTCCTATACGCACCACACGGGGTGTCTTGCCCAAGAAGGTCCTGGAGTACTTTGATACACGACCAGAGGCTCAGGCTGCCTTGCCCCCTCCGGAGTTGTGCAACGACTTTGCGGAACGGCCATCGCAGCCAATGCCGATTTCACCTCCTGTCCTCGATTCCACGTGCAATCGCTTTGGTATGTTTCGCCGCTACCGCACTGCACATTTTCCATCCCACGACCCGGAGTCTTATCTGTAGCCAGAAGACTTTGTCGATGTCCCTCGTGTAATGCCATTGTATCAAGTATCCGACACCTCGTCCACAGTCCCATCTCCCCCACGCACGATGGCACAGATACTGTACCCATTCGAGAACCTCAGCGCCTTCCTTCTCAGTGACTGGTTCTGGTCAGATGGCGATCAGAAGACCCTCGCTAACTTTCAGAGGCTGGTAGGCCTTCTCGACCCGGCGAGATTTTCCTTAGAGGATATACAGAGCACGCATTGGCCAGATATCCATCGGCTGCTGTCAGAAGAATCCCTGGAAGGTCGTGAATGGGAAGATCCGGACACCACGGCTGAGGGTGGGTGGCGAACCACGCCCATCAGCATACCGGTACCCTTGCGCAGCGCAACGCCTCCCGGCACCTATACATACAATGCCGGCGATCTTCATCACCGCACCCTCCTGTCTGTCATCCGCGAGAAGCTTGAAAACGATGCAGAGCAACATTTGTTTCACTACGAGCCGTTCGAGCTTCACTGGCAGCGCACACCCTCTTCCGTCCCCGAACGCGTCCACGGTGAACTCTATTCTTCAACAGCCTTCCTTGATGCCCACCAACAGTTGCAAGCACAGCCCCCCGAACCAGGATGCGACCGCCCTCGTGTCGTCCTCGGTATGATGCATGCCTCAGATGCCTCGCATCTGGCCCAATTCGGCGACGCAAAAATGTGGCCCTTTTATACGGCGTATGGCAACGAGTCCAAGTATAGACGATCCAAGCCTTCAAACCATCTTTGTACCCACACAGCTTATTTCCTTGGGGTAGGTGCTGCCTCCGATCCATGATTCGATGCCGCTGACTCTACTCGCCGCCGCCTCCTAGCTCCCTGACGATTTCCAAGAGTTCGTCTTCATGCACACCGGCGCCGGACCCTCCCAACCGCTGGAGACGCACTGCCGGCGTGAGATCTACCACGCTCAACTGAAGATTTTATTTGACGCGGAGTTCATGCATGCGTACGAGCACAGCATTGTCTTCCGGTGCTACGACGGTATCGAGAGGCGATTTTTCCCTCGCATCTTCACATATTCGGCCGATTACCCTGAGAAGCACGGCATCGTTTCCTCGGGTTTCCCCGCCGTTTCGCACCGCCTGACTGCCTCGTTTTCAGGGTTTATCTCGCCAGCATACGAAACCTGGGCAAGTGCCCTTGCCCTCGATGCACCATCACTCTCGCCGAGGTTAACCAAATGGGCACGCCGCACGATCTTGACTCCCGCCTCACGGCAGCCCGTGTCAACGACCAAGAATATCGGCAGACGGTCACTCGTGCACGCAAGCTTATCTACGAGAAAAACCTGGCACCCAACAGCGCGGCCGTCGATCGGCTCCTCAAGGACAAGTCATTGGTACCCACAGAGGTGCGTATCTCGGAATCCACACTACTGGTCAACAATCTACACTCACTATCTCCGGTATCGATGCAACAGAATACATTTTCGCACCTCCTTGGCCCTCTCGGATTCAACCATTTCCCCATGCTCGTAGTCGACCTCATGCACGAGTTTGAACTAGGGGTCTGGAAAGCATTTTTTGTCCATCTCTTGCGCATCATGGATGTCCTGAAATTACTACCAGAAGTCGATCGTCGGTACAGACAACTCATCCCGTACTTTTCCCCGCCTTCGACTAATGTCTGATTTGAAAAACTTCCAGATACCGCGAGATCCCGATGTTTGGTCAAAGCACGATAAGGAGATTCTCGCGCAACGTCTCGGAGCTTAAGCAACTTGCCGCGCGCGACTATGAAGACATCCTCCAGGTGAGATATCCGGCGCCTCTCACCGGGCTTCAAGACCTTGTCGCTGATGAAAGACACGTAGTGTGCTATACCTGTATTCGAAGGATTATTACCTGATGAAGAGGACAATGATCGCCTCATGCGAGTATTGTTCTTAGCTGCCCACTGGCATGGCCTCGCAAAGCTGCGGATGCACACAGACACCACAATCAACATCTTTCGCTCCGTGACAACGTCCTTGGGCGATGCCGTTAGGGAATTCAAACAAACGACCTGCAGCAAATTCGAAACATGTGAATTGCCGCGTGAGGCCAATGCTCGGATTCGGCGTGAAGCAGCTCGTGCTGCAGCCAAGGTGCGCCTTCTCCTCTCGGATGGTTTGACTCTTTGCTAATACCGGGTTGCTAGAACGCTGGTGTATCTAACTCGTCTGCTCTGACCACAACGCCCCCTCTCCTCGCGCACGAACCGTTGCCGTCGCGCGACTTATCCCAACCGACCGCCTTGACTACAGCACCTTCTCCTTCACGTTCAACGCAGATCACGACCTCTGGAGATCCACCGCAGGTGCACTCTGACGACATCTTAATGAGGCGACGATCTTCCCCGACCGTCCCCCCAGGAGAGGCCGAGGAACCGGTTCAAGAAGATGACAATCTGGACGAGCACGTCCCTCTCACAAAGAGCTACACCCGAGGCCGGGGACGGCCCCGCGGGCGTGGTGGTCGGGGTCGGGGGCGCGGACGCGGACGCGGAGGCGGCAAGGGCAAGGACCGCCACCAACCTACGCTGACGATCCGCGAACAAGTGCGACTTACGAGAGCTAGCCAGACAGGCCCCACCCAAGGTACCTCCACGCATCCTATGACGGGACCAATCCCGCGTCAGAGCGCTCGCGTCAAGAAGGAACTCAACCTGAACACATACACATGGCACGCCCTCGGCGATTATCCGTCCACCATCGTATCGGTTGGCACCACCGACTCTTATACCACGGAACGCGTGCGTACACTTCGTCAGCTTCACTTCGCTATAGCAGCTCACTACTGCTCTCGCAGTACGAATTAGAACACCGCACCGGCAAAGGTCGCTATCGGCGCACCAACCGCAAGAACTTCCTCATGCAAATGACGCAGATAGAGCGACGCCAACGTCGCTTGCGAGAGATCCGCCAGATGCTCAGCGAAGTGCGTGAGGTGACGGACGACATAGCTCGAGATCCGCATGCCCATTACCATATTGGAATCACACAAAATAATCCCGTGCACGTACCCACATGGATCAGCAATTTTTCTCGGGATCCAGCTCTTCATGTAGGTATTCTCTACTCCTTAAACAACTGCACACCCTCTGATGTCACTTTCGCAGGGGTTTGTACCCGCCTTGCGGCAACACTTACTCCCTCGCATTCAAAAGATCCACGCCGGCGAAGCTCTGGCTCTTCGTGCTCAGGTGATGACCGCCCACGCTTTGTCATCCCCTGAACTCCCCGAAGAAGGACAAACCCGCCACGTAATCCTCAAGGAGGATCGAATTTATGGCCACAAGGTCATGACGGTGAACTACACGACGTACGACATTCGCAGGACCTACGACACCTTGTCGCCAGGCAAGGACCGTGATGCAGTCATGTTCCTTCCTGACGCCGGGGAGCCCTCTTCTTCGCACTATCAATATGCCCGCGTACTGGGAGCTTACCACGCAAATGTTGTTTACACAGGCCCTGGCTCCTTGGACTTTCGCCCCCGCCGAGTTGACTTCCTGTGGGTCCGACACTTCCAAGCCGAAAATCAGGAGACCCCCACCCAGCGCTGGTCATCCTGCCGGCTCGAAAAACTGGTTTTCCCCCCGCTGTCTCAAGAGGGATCCTTCGGCTTCATTGACCCCAGCAATGTTATACGAGGTGTCCACATCATCCCTGCCTTTGCGTACGGGCGGAAGCATGAGGATGGGCTCGGGATGTCAGCCGCGGAGCATGCGAACGACGGTGCAGACTGGAACAACTATTACGTTGCACAGTACGTCCACGTCGAAACATTCAACTCCCTCCCTTCTCACATCCACCTTAGGTTCTCTGATCGAGACCTCCTCATGCGCCAACATTGGGGACAGGCTGTCGGGCATACTTATACGCACGCCCATCCAGATAACATCGACGACATCTTCCCGTACCACATCCCAAGCACCGCATCACCCACCTCCCCCGTGAACCGCACCCCCACAGACCACAGCAATCACAACACTACATCGGATGCACAGGAGCTACACAACGACGGTGACGCTGCCTTCTCAGGAGGTGACGTCGACCTCGGTTCGGATTTGGAAGAGGAAGGCGAGCCGTGGCACGAAGATGAAGTAGCGCCCGATGAGCGGGATATCGTCGTATTCGAGGGCTCATACGATTGACGTTAACACTGAAGCAGCACGAACTACTGATCGACCTATGTAGCGCACACACCCTTTTCCACGACATACGCGATTCGAAACACACTGAGCAAACTTCGAATGGACTTGGTTTCACCCTCCGTCAAAGCAAGTGATGAACGATGAAGGGCGGGGCAACAACGGCAGAGGAAGGCTGTCTGCAAGGCACGCATACTACGAAGTGCTAACAGTAACTCCCGGCGAGCGTCTATGCGTGGGAAAAGTTTACTTACGCCAGCACTCATCAACATTCGCAGTTGTAACTCTGCTTTCCCTACAGGTATGAAGTGACATGATGTCGTCACGCGCACCGCACTACCTCTTACGCAAAACCGCATTTACTCACCTTGCGTGACGCGCCTCGCTCGTTTACGGTGGCGCGAGTGCCGTAGCCGGGCTCTCGTGACGGACGTCGAAGGTATCGACGGGGGAATGTAGCCGAGCAACGGTGAGTAGGGGAAAACTCATCCAACAATCCGGCGCTCACCAATATCGCCACGTCGTCTTCACGCGCGCAACGTTCAACCCTATAAACGCATGGATCCACGGGTCGAAATCTTCGAATAAGGGGAACAAATATTTGGTACGTCCGTCCATTTTGCACGCGAGAACAGGCCTCTCAGATTTTCGTAGAAAAGGTGTTCGGATGGAAAGATACGGCCGAGGAGGGCCGCTGGCTCTCACCAAACTGTATGTGTACGTCGGAGAATGCGATGCGGTTCGACGGGTTGAAGGCGATTGAGACGGGACCCGTTGAAAAGGTCGAAGAAGCTTAACGGGGCAGGTTGAACGGTAAGCGAGATCGTAATTCGGAAGGTTTACAACACTCACAACGAACATAGGACGGATGAGTGCGCGTTAGTCGGCGACGCAGGGATGACCGGGGGATGACGAGGAAAGTAACGATCTAAAGCCGGAATCACAGAAGAACAAGAATATATATACCAAAAGAACAAACATCCTTCAAGACGTACACGTCGGATGACGTGGGTCGTTGGGTCGAGGTCGTGGACGCGAGACGACTTAGACGCTCGAGTTTGGCGGCGAACGACGCGTCGCGTTCACGCGAGTTCACTTCCACTTCTCTCTGCCCACTTCTCTCTGCCCACTTCTCTCTGCCCACCACTCCCTGCCCACCACTCCCTGCCCACATCCTTGCAAACCTTCTCATCCAAACTGATTCACACCCATGGTATGTCACTTTTGGCAGAAGTGAACGTATTTAGTCGGCTAACAAGGATAATAGACGTCGTTCATAGAGTACATATTGGTTGGAACCCTTCCCATCCTCGCCGTCGCACTCTTCAAAAGCCGTCGGGTGCGTACACGAGATTTCGATTAGCGGGTCGAACACTAACGAATAAGCAGGAGAACATGGCTTTGACCGCTAACTTAGCGTCCGCGAGGGCTCAAAGGCAGCGCGTCCTCACATTCGTTGACAAGATATTGCGTAAACTGGTACGTTTGCCGCAGCATGCATGCGACGGATACTGACAGGCTTCACAGGAGGTCTCAATGTACCGCGAGACTGGCGTTGAGACGGGCGGCGAAGGGCCGGGGACCAATATGGTGCGTAGTGTCGTCAGGTCGGCTCCTGTACCTTCGCTAATGGACGCTCGTGGCACACGCAGGTCGCCGTCGAACGTATCCGACGTGTTGAGCGCGACGTCGTACGCTTGCGCGAGGAGTGGGCGGCCGCTTTTGTTTAGCCATGTCGCTGTATATCTGTATATCTTGAAATTCATAGCGTTTCCCCCTTGGCCCCTCACCAGTCACACGAAACCCCGCAGGTCATGGCACTGTCGATTTCCGACCCCTCCACACCTCGTCAACTTGACGTCTGGCGGACGGTTTCACTCAACCTGACGAAAACACGGCCACGCGATGATCTACGAGCGATCAGTCTGCAGGTGTGATGGCAATAATATGCCTGCTTGACGGTCTTGTCAAGCTCACGACCTCTAGACTAGCGGTCAGCGAGCGATGAGCAGGCGCAGGAAGGATGCTGCTAGACTGTGCACAAAACTATCGTGTTGTCAACTACATGTTTTATTTATGGCAATGGAATGTCCGTGCAAGCTCGGACCGACGACGGCGACCAATCGATGGTCACATAGACATCCCTGACCTACTCCCCGGGTCCCGCTATTTTTCCGACAAGAAGATGGACGGTTCGCAGGCAGGGTGCTATTCCCTGGTATATGCCTGCTCTGCGACCGTCGGAGCGACACGGTCCGGTCACAACCGGAGGGCAATATCTGGGTCCCCCTGACCCCCCGATGCAGCTGCCCTTGTCCAGGAGCCGGTCGTCAGTTGTTCTGACGTTACCGATCCCTCCAGGGCCCTCCTACGGCTCTTTCCGCGCGGGATCACTCGAAGGACGAACGTCGAAGACAGAATGTGCCACATCCTATCCATCGCATCGTGGTGATACCGCGTTTCCACATCTAGCTTTTGGTATGGCCAAATGATTCCCTGGCAGTCATCAGTGGTCATTGGCATCGATGCCGCTGGTATAACTGGGCAACCGGCTCCCCAAACCATCGACATCCATCAAGCCTGACCGGGTGGCACTTTCAAAGGCACGTTTCAGAATAACACTCCGACATATCGCGCTAGCAGGCTGGAACAAAGCAACATGTGCTGACTGTTCGTTGTCCTCGTTTAGTCTCGGTCCTTGCGGTATGCTCTCAGCCTGTGCAATTATTGGTTGAACCGTGAGGACGAGTCGGAGCTGTGCAAATTTTCCAAGAACATGCATAACTGGCGGAGGGTGAATTTCTCCACGACATTAGCCCAATAACACGCGTTGACACTGTATACAATAGGCCTTTAGTCTGATTCGGTTCGGACTCTCGGAGACCAAGCGCCCTCTCCGCTCAAATGGAGGCGTCAGGAATTGAGATAGACAATGCTATATGGTTTGGTTCTGTATTCGCAGGGGTAGCAGTGCTGTCCAGGCGCCCGGTTCCAGGTACTTAAACAAGGCCGACCCTCTAGCCGTCTCCCCAGCTCCTACATGTCCTCAATGCCCTCCGTGATTAACTTCCCTCGGTTTCATATACCTGACGACCTTCTCTCACTAATGGGCAAGAGGCGTCCCCTTCCCGATCGGGAATCCGAGGTCCACATCTCCCATATTCCACACGATGACAGCGGCACTACTAAGCCTCTTCCGACGCGGGAGAGTATCTGCTCCTACGAGAAGTGGTCCGGGGAAGGCGTCACGAAAAAACTCCTTTCCAGTGGTATAATATGGAAGGACCTCAAAGATGGCCAGCTCCGTCGTACCGAAGGCGTCCCCGCCACAACTGACATCAACGAGCTTCCCGCTTCCCCACCGCTTCCCCGGAACCACCTATTTCCTCCGTGGAAATCCGACACCACACACACCCCTACGCCCATTCCCTCAGACGCCTGTATTAAGGGCCAGGACATCTCAGACTATGACCCATCCATGACGCCGGCGCCGGCCGCGGCTCTCTCCGCAGAGGTCGAACTTCTCGAGTTCCTCCGCGTCCATCCCCATCCAAATGTGGTACATTACTACGGCTGTATCAGGAACGGGGATCTCCTCACGTCGGCCTGTCTACGTCGGAACAAGTGCACGCTCGAGTGCGCGATGAACGGTAACATGTTCCTCAGCAGTCGAAGGGTCACCCGCGGAATCCGCGCCGCGCTCAAGCACCTACACTCCCTCGGGATCGCACATGGCAATCTAAACGTAGCAAACACCATGCTCTCAGACACAGGAGATCCTGTTGTCATCAATTTCGAACGGGCGTGCCGCCGGGCGCAGACGCCTTACTCGGGCCGCGAGGAGCGCACCCTTGAGCCTCTGCAACCTCTACTGCAGTTGGGCGGAGATGACCAGGATCCTCATCTCTGCAAGGTGGTGTGCGCAGAGGAGTTTGAGAGGGCGACGCAGGAGGATTACGAGGCGCTGCAGGCGATCGAGCGGGAGATCGACGCATATGCGCGGGCGAGGTGGCGCGCCAAGGTGCAGAGGTTTCTTTCGGTATTTCGTCCCGCTTCCCTGCCCCTGCGTCCCGCGCAGTGGGGGCGTGTGGTTCATGTTCTGACGAACATCCTCGTACCCATTATGATGTTTATCGCGTGAACGAGACGGGGGGGACGAGAAGGGGGGACGAAGCAGGAAGCACCCTTCAACAATACGTACTATACTACACTGGCACAGACTGGCAATTCATGCCTACTACTACTTCGCTTAATTCTTTCTTTATGGTTGGCCATGCTGGGGGTGCTGATGCATGTCCCTTACCGGGTCCTCGTTATGATTATGAATCATCATCATGATTATGCCGCAAGGTTTCCGGGTGGTGTTGGCGAGTTTGAGGGCACGAGAGCCAGAAACCGAGGGTCTGGCCCCCTCGCCGTGCGGGCGCGACAAAGCATTGACGACTATGGTATCTCAACTCGAAATGACGCGCTTTTTGATGCACGGGGATTCCCTGAGGAGTTCCGGAACGATGTTCCTATCCGCTACCGATACCCTTATTCAAGCTTGGTTTTCACGCTGTGGGCCGCAATGTCGATGAATAGTAGCAGATATACATGCATCCAGTCTACAAATACACATACGCAAAATTCTAAGGTGTTTAACTATTGATACAAGTAAATTCCGCGTCTCTACGATCATCGTCTTCCCAGCCCAGGATAGAGCGCCTGCGCTCGGGATCCAACCAATACAGGGCCTACCACACTTTCATCCGGCTTGCCACACGCACTATCACCGATTTCTTCTTCTCATTTGCCTTCGCCACCGGGGGAAGGAGCACAGCGCAAACATCGCCAGTTGTTCCAGGAAGGAGCACGCTTCCGGTGCGTACAAGGCTGCCTGATGATTGTGGCGTGTCGTTCCTCGGCGTGAGCAAGCTCGAAGAAGGAGGCGTAGGTGTCGCGCCGAGCACGCCTCGCCGAAGGGTCTCAACAAGGGAATGTCTTGCGCGAGGGTGGACAGGAGGGGCCCGTTCTATACGAGGTGGTGCAAGGGAGCTGTGACATCGCATCGCGAGCGGTGGAAGCTCGTAGGGCTTGCCCATGAGGATAGCGTAATTTTCTACCGTCGCCCGCGCCGATTCGCTCGCCGTCGCGAGCTCCGCATCCGATAGAAGGAACCTCTTGACTTTCGCGATCTCCCTGCGGACGTGAGCGAGGTGTATACGCTTGGAGGGATCGGGTTCAAGCATGCGGATAAGAAATGCGGTTGCAGCGGGGGTGATCGGAAGGATGCTGGAGAGAGAGAGCGGGTCGTTGACGTAGTGCGCGAAGTTGTCGTCAGAGGTATGGGCTTTCTTCCAAGGGATAGCGGCCCGTGATCATGGTGACCAAAATGATCCCGAGGGACCAAACGTCGCTGATGTGCGTGTTGTACGACCTGTGTACGATCTCCGTGCCGATGCATTCTGTGGGAACGTCATGAGCAGAAATAGGGGCCACAAACGAAGGGAAAACTCACCAGGAGACTTGAAGTACTTGCTCCCCGCACCGAACTGGTAACACTTCCATCACCGGCGACGCGAGCCCAAAAGTCAGCAATGTAGTGCTTGCGCCCGTCCTCCGAGACGAGGAATGTTCTCCGGCTTGAGGTCGCGATGGGCAATCCCCCGTCGATGACAGTAGCGGACGGCGTCGACGATCTGAATGAACGCCTTTTTGATCCTGTCGTCCCTTCTCCAGAAAATGCCGCGCTCCGTGATCGAGGTGAGCAGGTTTCCCGCCCAGGCAGAGCTCGAAGACGAAGTAGAACCGGCCGTTCTCGATGAAGGTGCGGTGGAGCGTGACGACGTGTGGGATGAATACTCACGCCGGCGTGCAGGGAGGCCTCCAGCTGGAAGCGTTCGTATGCGGTGCGCCTGGGTCCCTTGTTTTGATGAGCTCTGGACGGGTTGTCATCGTTGTGGGGAAAGAGACATTTGACGGCGTACTGCCTGCGCGTGCGCATCTCGGTGACGCGGTAGACCGCGCCGAAAGCCCCCACACCGAGGAGTTCAACGATCCGTAAACGTCCAGCGTCGATAAAATCGCCAAAATTGTCCGGGATCTTGCGCGATGGCATGATTGGGGTGGATGCAATACGGTTGACGTTAGCGTTGGACCAAGTCCAAGGAACGCAGAGAAGCCCCAATGGCGTGTGCTGTTGCAGAGATGAATGCTGGACGGGGGTTATTGTGGGAATGTAATGGAGGGGGGTTCAGTGGTGGGTGTCGGTTCGAGGTGTCGTGAACATAGGAGTATAGGTGCGCTTGACCTTGAAGACGTCCCCTATACCGCCTTGGCCCGTTCCAAGTCTGAGACCCCACGCTCTACCTCCGCGATTGGTGTAATAGAGTACGCGTGAGAGCAGGGGAGAATGTGCGGCTCGGATGGCGGGAGTAAGAGAACCGGAAGGCCTAGGCGAGGACGCAGAGACAGGAGTGTGTTGCAGGTGAGACATAGCTGGGTTTGGGCGAGAGATTTTTGGGACATCTTTATCTAAGGCCGAATACTATGACGGTTTCCTGGACGCTGAAGTCGTATACGATGATTGGAGGCTACTGGGAGAGGGGGTGGTGGAAGTGAGAGCTCATGAAGTGAGTACTTAGATAGAGTCAAAAATTGAAGTCGGCGATCCCTGGCAAGCTACACCGTGAGAAAACATTAGTCAACCCCAGGAGCTTCAAGCTTCAACTTGGGAATGGAGCACCATTGAATCTTGTCAGGTTTCGACGGAAGCTCTGCTCAGTACGATCGCGTACATCAACGGGACACTATCTGCATCCCAAACAATATCAGCTGTATCCTCCCACTAGCTTTGCTAATCTCCCCAGCCCGCCGCCAGCGTTTATTTACCAGAATCTTATCCGATCCTAGGTTTGCCGTTTCTTGCACGAAAGTCCTGGAACTCGTCGAAACTGCAGCAGGAGGGACCCATGGCCGCTAACTGCCAGGATATCGTCATGCTTTTCGGAGACTCGCTTACCCAAGGCGCCTGGGAGCATCACGGGATTGGTGCTCGTCTCGCCAGTAGGTGTCAATCCCCCTCTGACAGGTGAATGATCAGGCCTGCATGCACTTACCAGAGTAACCAGACATATACGCACGCCGATTCGACGTGCTCAACCGAGGATATTCTGGTTTCACAACAGAATGGGCTCTTCCCGTCTTTGAACAGGTATGCTCGCCTCCACCACGTCTCCGAGACGCGTCGACTAGTACCATCCGCCTTGCTAGATTCTCGCAAAGAAAACAGAACAGCCGCACGTCCCCCCTGTGCGGCTGCTCACAATCTGGTTTGGCGCGAACGACGCCTGCATCAAGCCTTCACCACAACATGTCCCCCTGGACCAGTTCATCACGAACCTCCGCGCGATGATCCATCTCGTCACGTCGCCTTCCTCTACACACCACTCTCCGCAGACGAAGATAATCCTGTTGACACCACCGCCGATCAATACGATACAGCGCGGGGCAGATCTCGCCAGTCGCGATCCGCCGAAAGAACTGGATCGCTTGTTCGGCGTGACAAAGGCCTATGCAGACGCTGTGAGGGAACTTGGGAAGACCGAGGGCGTGCCGGTGGTGGACGCGTGGACGAAGCTATGGGAGGCGGCAGCGAAGGAAGAAGGCAACCTAGGGGGCTTTCTGACCGACGGCCTGCACCTGAATGAGAGGGGATACAAAGTACGCATTCTAGATTTCTTTTGTTCGCCGTATTGAGCCGTCTTGGCAGATTGTATTCGACGCGTTGAAAGAAACCATCGACAACGAGTTCCCCGAGCTGACGGTCGAGCATGACAAGTCCAAATACGTTTACCCTCAGTGGGAATACTTCCTGGACCATACCGTCGAGGATCTGAAGGCGCAGACGTGGGTGGGTCGTGACCAGAGCGCAGTCTTGAGGGCGGGACCTTCGCGGCGTTCGCGCCGTCGAAGAAGCGAAGAATGGATATCGATGAAGTTTGGAATTAGAATCATGATGTTTTGATGCGCCACGCGCGTTCAATTGTCCACACGATGATGATAAGTAGACTCCTCGGAAGGTCCGGATCGAGGTGCGGGGGCAAGTTCCGGCAGGTCGAAGGAGATGGGGTTTTGGCGGCCCAGATCGTATCGTGCATTTCATTCTGGTTCATTGTGCGAGAAAGACGTCAAAGTGGTGCCGTGGCATGCTGGCGGCTCATTTGAATGGTGAACATAGACGTCGCGCAGACGACATAGAAATTCGACTGGTGGCGCTGTGGGGGAGAATGTTGAAAAAGGTCGGACATCGCGGGCATATGCTTTCCGGAGCAGGGACGGGACAGGGGGGCTTGGACTGATGGTCGGACGTGTTTCCAAAGGAACGCCAGAGTTATGGCGCTCAATATGACCGTAAGCAACTTCTGTTGTGCTGGGCTGGTCACACAGAATGTAACCTGGGTTAACTCGTTGGAGAACGATCCGGGCGCGTTGGCAAGAGGAACGTGTATTTTGAGGGACACAAGAGCGATCTGGGACATCGGGGAGATCGCAACGGAGTTTCTAGACGATAACAAGCGCGTGAGATGCATCATGATGGAGCGGGTGACGGAAGGGAGAGGGGGGCGAGAGGGCGGAAACGGATCACGTGACGAAAACGAACCAGAGGCAACGCGATATAAACAGAGGAAAAAGGGAAGAAAGGCGCTTTGTTTTGCCTCCCCAGCGCCAGCAGCCGAGGGCCGACGACGACACCGACGCATACGGCTCATTTCCCCGCTCGACTTTGCATCGTTCTTCTCGGTGAGCGGCGTCTTGTGGAGGAGGAAGGAGGTTGAAGCGCTGACTGGACGAGAAGGGAAGGAGGACGTGGACCCACAAAGATCCACAAGTAGTCAACCGGTTGCCTCGCTGTCGCCCGAGCGCTTCTGCCTCTGTTCGCTTTTCCGTGAGAGTCTCTTTCTTTTTCTCCAGCCCGCCTCCAGAGCTCTACGCCTCACGCTGACAACCCCCTTCTCCCTTTCAAGGCGCGGCCTCCTCCGTCGACACACTCCTTAGGTTCGTCTCACTTCCCCCGACTTTCGGCCCCCGGCCGCGCGCGTGGCACCTCCGTGCACTTCCAAACCAGTAGCACAATAGAAATCTCATCCCAGATCCACCCCTGCGCCTCTTTGTCCCGATTGCCCCCGATTGGACTACATATGCTAATGGACAATCGTTGTCACGTAGCCGACTCTATCCGTCTCCGGCCCAGAACAACCGCCCCGTGCACCCTCCGTATGTTTTAAAACCCCCTCTTTGCCTCGAACCGCCCCCCGCTTACCCTCTTCCCCCCGCCTTCTCCTACTCTTCCCCACCACGTTCTCAACGATCTCGACGACGACGACGACCACGACGACGCCCTTTGTATCCCTCAAACTCCCTCTTGTATCCCTCTCCATCTTGTACCCCCGGCTCCCCGCCTTATTCAACACCCCCCTGTACCCCCCTCCCCCGCTGTAACCACCACCACCGTCCCCCCTCCGTCATGCCTCGCGAACCCTCAATCCGTTTCTCCCACAAAAGAAGACACACCGAACTAGAAGGACCACGTCCAGACAGGATATTCGACATGCAGGCTTACTTCGCAGCACCATCCACTAATCTCTCCCACTTCCTGGCGCCGCCCCAGAAACGTGCACGCATTCCCGGCATGAAAGACGACATCGACGAATTCCTTTCCTCCGACCTCGAGCTTTCTTTCGCCTCCACGATGTCTCTCAACTCCCCCTCGAGACAAAATCCGAACATCACCCCCGAAAGCGAGCGGGACGACATGATGGATATCTCCCCTGCCCCTATCCGCATCTCCACTTCTGAGAACGCCGGCTTCGGCGCCAAGCCAATGTCCCGCCCCCGCGCGAACACCAGCGCTGCCAGGCTCTTCGGCCGCGATGTCAGCAATGACTACGCCCCCTCTGTGGACTCCTCCTCCTCCAAGTCCGGAAGCATACGGGCCAAACGCACGCAGCGCGCTGCCCTTCCCATGGAGTGGTTGTCTCAGACCAAGTCTGCTGAACCGGAGGTAGAGCGCCGCCCGCCCATGGGTCTTTCGGTGAGTCCTCGATTTCAGTTCAGACTGCCTGTTTGGTGGCTCAACCTCCCATCTATTTAGCTTGCCCCTTCCTCTCCCGATGCGATGGACATCGACGATTCCTTCTCTCACCCACCCGCCCGTCCCTACGTGGACATCTCCTCCCCGGCCCCTCCCCTCTCCGCCGCCCCGACAATCACCGGCTTCGACAACATCTTCGACGCCGCCTCCCACGAGCGCAGCCGCGACGACATCACCGCCCATCCCGCAAAGAAGCGTCGTTCAACCTCTCCTCAACCTAGCTTTGGTCGCCGTCGCGCAGGAACTATCGGAGCCATGGATGCTTTCGCCAACTTGGACAGCTCTCCCGCGCCTCTCACTTCTCCAAGCGATTTGAAGCTCGAGCGAATCGTCAACAGCAACCTTGCGCGCCTCCCTAAGCCTATGCTTGGTGGCATCGGCAACCCCTCGGAGAATCCCAACAAGCGTCCTCGCCGTCCCATGATCTCTTCTATGGTCGCCCCCTCCGACACTGTTCGGTCTGCCTACCCCGTCCTCGGTGGGGGAGATCAAGAGAACAAGCCCCCCGCTCCCCCTGCGCCTCGTCGCGCGTTTTCCGCGATGCTACCTCCGGGTAGCCTTGGCGATTCCTTCTCGGACGAGTCCTCCTTCGAGCAGGGTGATTCCCCTGCGGCTGCCTATGCTAAGAGGCAGCAGACGAAGACTCTCCGCCGCCGCGACGGGACGGAGGACTTCAGGCCCTTGACTGGTGCTCCCACCATCCGTGCAAGCCCCCGTGGTTTGGGTCTTGGTGGGTTTGGCGATAATGAAGCGGCGGGCAAGATCTTGCCCTGCCACCGCGTTCGCGAGGACGGCTTGATGAGGATCAAGCCTCACACTGTGCGTCCATTCTTCCCTCGAAGGAACTTTACTCATCGTCCCCTTTGTAGTTGGACGAGCTGCTCGACGGCGTGTACGACGACCAGATTTCCTCGTTCCAGGTTATCGACTGTCGCTTCGATTATGAGTTCAATGGTGGGCACATACCGGGTGCCGTTAATATCAACACGACCGACGCTCTCGAGGACTTCTTCCTGGGCAAGCATATTAAGAAACCCATCGCAAGCACGAGCAACAATGCTGGCAAGAAGAAGATCCTCGTGTTCCACTGCGAGTTCAGCGTCAAGCGGGCGCCCACTTTGTAAGCCGTCTCCATCCAGCTTTCCAACCGCAGTCTATTCTGACAGACGCCAAACAGCGCTAAGCACCTCCGGTCCAAGGATCGGATGATAAACAACCACAGTTATCCCAAGGTGTTCTACCCCGAGGTCTACGTGCTTGAAGGCGGGTACTGCCAGTATTTCAAGGAGTCTGGAGCACGCTGCCGCCCCAATGCATATGTGCGCATGGATGACCCTCAACACGCCGCCGCGCGCAGGGAGGACCTTGGCCAGTTCCGCAAGGCCAAGTTTGGTCGGACCAAGTCGTACGCTTACGGTGAGGCCATGGGCCATGGTACAAGCAGCCAGCAGCAGCAAA
This sequence comes from Amylostereum areolatum, assembly GCA_012932865.1. Lineage (NCBI taxonomy): Eukaryota > Fungi > Basidiomycota > Agaricomycetes > Russulales > Stereaceae > Amylostereum > Amylostereum areolatum. The sequence continues at coordinate 374,245 of SAXG01000027.1, forward strand.
AACGCAACACCGCGCCTAGCGGCGGACCCACGCAGCTCTTCGCCGCTGCGAATGCTGCGCGTACCCGTCGCGGCAGTGGGCTCGACACGCTTGTGGAGGACCACCACGCGGTACAGAGCGAGGACGAGGACACGGATATCGGCGATAGCCCGTGCCCTCCCCCGACCAAGAACACGGGTCTCAAGGCCAAACGTCTTGGGATGAGCCGCGCACCGGCGCTGCTGAGGGCGGAGACCTACGACTCAGCCAGGTTCGTCCTACTAGGCTGCTATCACCCTTGACCTGTTCTCTTCGCTTTTCCACTTTCCTCCTGAGAATGGACCCCTCTATGCATCCGCTCTACGCGTTGTTGTTATCATGTACTTTTTGCCGTACCGCGCATCGCTTTCTTCTCCTTCCTTTCCATCGTTTTCGAGGAGATCGCCCAAGATTTTTTGCATTCTTGCCGCTGTTGTCGTCATCCCATCGTCCATGCCCTCTCGCCTCCGCTGCCACCTTTCGTCGATGAAAACCTCACCTATCACACGCTTCCCCATCACACGATTCCACCGAACACTCGTCATGTCTCTGGTTATGCCCTCCCCTCTCTCGCCGCTCCGCTGCATGCATCGTCTACTATGTCGCAACGTCTTCTCGCCACGCTCTTTTTCACCCACAGATATTCGCCTGCGGCCTAGCGCCCTTGCCTCATATCCGGCGTCCACCTCTTTCCCTGCGAACCAACCGTCTACCGGACGCTCGTCGCATCCAATGGCCCGTACTTCACTGTTCGCGGCTGCATTGCTGTTTCGCCTCTCGTTTGGCACTTTTCCTCATCGGACACAGCATTTTTATCCCAAACTCCCATACATCTCCTGTCTCCCACCATCTCTCCCCAAGCCCAAGCACGAATTTATCTGTTTCTATATATGCACCCATCTCCCTATCTCATCCCCGATGTACATGAATACTAGCGTCTCGTTCTGTTTCCTCTCATTCCCGTCTCTTCCCCTTCCCTTTCTTTTTCGTTGGCGTTCGTTCTACCTTCCACATCTACATCCGCGCCGTCGTCGTCGTCGTCGTCGTGGCTCCACTATCCTCTTCATTCCCCCCTCTACCCCGTTTCCTCAGTTTCAAGGTTGTGTGTGATATATATAGGCGTGTCTCTTTTCTCTCCGTACGTCGTTGATCTTCGTCGTCGGGCTTGGAGCTCGCCTTGTCTCGGACACTTTTCTTCCTACTAGCTCCTCTTCCCCTCTTCCCTCCCCACCTTCGCCTTGGCCACGTCGTTGTCGCTCTGGCGAGGGGCTTTCCGCTTCCCCTTTCATCTGCATCGATCTGCACATACAGTTTCCTTGTTTCTTGGCCTTTTCAATCGAATTGTATCGTTTGGATAAACCGCCCGCGCGCTTGCCTGCGGACACTTTGTTCTTTCGTTCGTCCATCCATCCTTCCCGCTTGATCTTCCCAGCGCCCAGCACACTCGCCGTTTGACACTTTGTCCCCTGTCGGCGGCAGGTGAGTCGAGTGGCGCCATCTTTAAAGCTGTTTATCTTGTTCTTTCGTCCGTCTTTCAGCTTCGACGCTAGCGTTTGTGCACTGACATGTCACTCTGCCAAACTATATTTATGGATATGTTCATACGTGAATGCGACGTTTGTTGACGATCACACGGTCATGCCGGAGTACGCGAGGAGTTCTCATGGACATGCTTTGCCGATTCTCGTGGTGTCTACGTAGCGGCCCCTTCGGGAGTTCTTTCCCTATATCAAAGAACCTATGTAAGTATGACAACTATATCCAAAACCTGGTCGGCGGGTCGGACTTGTTACTTTAGAACCTTGCCATGACTGCCATTGACAAAGTCACGTTGTGCCAATCCAAACTACTGAAGCTTCCTGGAATTTTGGTTGTGGAGAAAACATGGATATGACAGAGTATATTCAGTATGAAGATGCCTGGATCGAAGATGTGTAAAGATATGCGAAACCCTCAAACTACGATTCCGCAGACTTTTTCCGTTTCGCCTTCTTCGTGGAGTCCAGCGGGCCATCGACCGATGACTCCGCCTTCCGCTTGGCCTTTGTTGGACTATGCTCCTTGGTCTTTTCTCCCTTCTCCCCGACCTTGGCCTTTTTCTTCTCCTGCTTCTTCTCCACTTCCGCTTCCTCGACAATCCCCTTCTGCGGTTGCCGCCCCTTCTTTGCCGTACTAGTGTCCTGCGCGAGCTGCACCATTTGCTTGCACATCCCGTGCAATGCTGTCGACGACCCGAATCGCTCTGTTTCCGCCAGGCGTGCCTGTAGCTCCGTCCATAAAGCGGGCTTCAAAGCCTTGGAAAGGTCTCCAGGCTTGGTCGCGATTCGTTTGGTCTGACGTGCTGCAGATAGTGCAAGCTTGAAGAGGTCTTTGAGCTGCCCAGCGGTAAGCGTGTTCTCATCACACGCCTTGGTGATAGCTGCATGTACGTTTTCACGAAGCGAGGCCATAAAGGCAAGGACGTCGCTCCGCTGATCGTCCTATTGCAAGAAAGATCAGCAAGGTACATCCCTTAAATTAAACAGGAGAAAGACGGACGCTTGAGGGCAGGTTATTAAGCAACGACTGCAACAGCCCGTAAACTTGCACCTGGCGGTAGTTGTTGACAGCCTTAGTTGTCGCAGCGAGGAGATCGCTTCGAAGGCTCCATGCCGCTACCGCATGGCGCTTGATGAAATCCTCGAAGAATCTTGCATTGAGGTCCGAGGCCTTACGCTTCGTGAAGTCGACCAACGACACGCGATAGGCGTTGAGTACCGCCTCCTCGTTATCCTGCAGGAGAATGCGCGCGACGTAGAGGCCGCATTGGCTGATCACGCCAAGCGCATCTGAGGAATGCACCTTCCGCGCACGAGCGTGCAAATTGTCGAGAATATCCTTAGCAGCAGCAAGATCAACACCGACAGGGACGTCTTTGAGTTTGCCAATCCTTGACTTGAGGAGACCACCAGCTTTTTCGGAGAGTTGTTTTTCGTCTGAGCCCGAACCGAGTGTGAGGTCGAGGAGGGGCGTGACGAGCTGCAGAATTAACGGGCTAGTGGGCTGTTTCTTTACGAACAGATCCAGCAGGTCGAGAATGCGATTCTTGAAGTGTGTAGCCTCTCGCTGGGCGTCATCTAAAGCATGTATTCAGATAGTGATCCCTCAAGGAGAATAAGACAGACGAACCTTTGCTCTTACCCTTGGTTCGTTCTCTGAAGATCTGAGCGAGCTGATCATCTATGGCCATCATCTGCTCGTCGTCCATTTCTTCTTCCGTTTCTTCATCCGAAGCACCATCTGCAGACTCGATCCCGTTTGCTCTGAGTGCTTCTGTGATCTTCCTTCTCAACTCCTCGTCCTCCTCTTCAGTTTCCTCGTCACTCTCCCCACTTTCATCGTCTTCATCGTCTTCATCGTCTTCATCGTCCTCGTCCTCGTCGACTTCATTTTCCTCGTCGACATCCATCCCATCGTCGCTGTCCGCCATGAGTTCTGCCGGATCGCGTCGCTCTAGTTGCTGTATATGTGCATGTAAAGATTCAGACTACAAACTGATGGGGAACGAATACGTACCGCGAGGATAAGGTCGATGGTGCTACTTTTGACCACGCTACCGAGCAGGGAGAAGCTCTGATTACCAACTGCGCGCATATAGCCTGTAGCTTTCTCGAGAAATCCGATGATTGTATCGACTAGCACGTCCGCGGGTTCTGGCTCTTCTTCACCAATTTCCTCCTTGGCCTTCGCCTTTGATTTCTTTTAGAGAGCTTGGGGAAAAACAGCCTTGAGGTAGCCTCGATGCATGCCTGTGACCATAATGAGACAGCGTAGCATGACCAAGTCTGACAAAACCAACTTACTTCCAACGGCGCGGCATCAGCGTCTTCGACGTTATTGATGGTATACAGCTGAAGGAGAGAAGACAGAATCAACAGCTCAGCTCCCTTTGCAGCTGTCTCGTGTTCGCCGGAAACCTGTGGAAAAGAACTGTGTAAGCATTGCAGCCTTCGGCTAGAATAAATTATGTGAGCTACCTTTTCTAGCTCGCTCGCCATCTGGAGTGCCTTCTCAAAAGTCGACCGTTCCTCCTCTTCAAAGTCCACCAATAGCTTCACATGCTTTGAGTCCTTTTCCAGCTTCCAGATTGTCTCGACCACACGTGCGACCCAAAACTTGCCGTCGGAAGCCACGCCAGCCATCTTTTGCGTTTTGTCATCTGCACTTTTAACAAGGGTGGCATGTTGAGTAAGCTCAGCGACACAACTAAGCAGTCTCTCCCGACATTGCTTGCGCAATTCATCTGAAAACGGAGGAGACGGCATAGACTGCAAGTACGGCAACTGTAAGAGTGCTGAGTGAGCAAGGATGGAAAGGCAACTCACAGCAAGAACAGGACTCTTCTCTGATTTCTTCTTTATGACGAAGATGCCATGAACGGTGAGCCAGTCAAGGATGACCTGTATCCATTCGTGATCTTTGGGTATTGCTCCATTGCGAATCAACGAGGCAAACTGTTCTATAATCCACGAACGACGAGCATTCGTCACCTGGATGTCATCACTATGAATGAGTGTGAGTACGTTAAAGGTAAACGGAACAGTCTGTTGAGGGCTCACTCATCCTTTTCGTCGACCTCCGTGAATAAGTGTGTGATGTAACGCTGAATGCCCTCCACATCCATTGTTGTGAGGATGGACTCGACGGTTTTTGTTTTAGTTAGCTTATCAAATTGCTGGTTCCCGTTGACACCAGTAAGCTGCAAGATAAAAGAGAACCCGATTGCGGGGGTTTTTTGTACAACACTGTGAATATTCGTAGCCTAGGAAAGAGCAGCTGTGTCTATGAGAGCTATCAACGCATGGGATGAAGGTACGTACGATCTGCTTGGCAAACTTGTGCAGATAGCGGTCGTTATGTGAGAGGTGATTTATCCACGTTCGCATGAAATTTTTGGTGAAGATCATGGGGAGATCTGAGGCTTTGATACGAGGAAGGGCCTTCTGAATGATTTCAAATCCCCAGTACTTCCGTTCGTTGGATGCCGCCGAAGCAAACAGAGATTCTACAGTTTGTTCAATAGAGGACACTTCGATGCATCAGAGCGTACGTACCATCGACGACGATTCGGAAGAACTCCTGGAACGAGCCCTTTGGAGGCGTCTCACTGTCATCTGCTGGCAGGAGTTCGTCAAGAAGTATATCCCAGACGTAATGGACCTGGGGTTTCCATGACCGGCCATCTGCCTTGGGGAGATCGTCGTCGTCGTCGTCGACCTCGAATTCCTGTGGAAAAGGTCAGGGTCACAACGGTCAATAGCTAACCGTGCGACGAATATACTTGATAATGACCTTCAAAATTTTTGCAAGGGCGCCCATATTCCCGGTATGCAATACATCGCCGTGTTTGATCGTGGGCGCACATAATTTGCGCCAATCCTTCTCCGGCCATAGACGTTGCATTTTGAGTGACAACGCGACTTTCTCCGGGGACCATCCCTTGCTCTCCGTGAAAACGTCTTCTAGTATTTTCTCTAGGGCCTCTGCTTTCCAAGTTGCCGTACTTGCATGAAGTTGGTCCACTGCAAGAGATAGGGCCCACCATGCACTTTCACGCAACCACGATTTCTTTTCTCCAAGCTGAAGGAGTTGGGTGATGACGTCCGTGTAACTAGCAAGGCTGCTCGCTTCAGGTGTGGCGGATCCGGAAGACGGTAGGGGTTGTTGGCGGACAAGAAGGCCAGACTGAGCGATTGCAGTCAGACCGAAAAGGCGGGCAAAAAGCATATCGCGTTCTTCTTGGCCTGTCATAGATCCAGAAGTCTGAGATGCATCGAGAACGAGTGTGAGTATCTGACTGCAGGTAACAGTGTGGATACGAGACAACAACTACCCTCGTACACACAGAATCAGATCTCAATCGTGGTCTGAGCCAAAGAGCACATACCTCTGTAAGCGCAACGGCAAAGCCGAGTCTGCTGCTCTCCCTGGGACTGGCCAAGCCGCGGACGAGCCGGCGAATCGAGTAGGAGACATCGCCCGCATTCAGGAGGTTGAGCTGATCATCTTCTTTCCTGCCAGAGTTTCCATCGTCACTCCCTCCGTCCTCCTCGTCCTCCTCTTCTTCGCCGTCGCTTGCAGGAGTGGACTCCTTCGGCACGAACGAGGCCTGTAGTTTTTCAAGAGCGCCGACAAGCTTGACGGACGCGTCCAATCGTTCCTTCTTGTCGGACGAAGATAGATTCCAGAAAAGAGGGAGTGTTGACGACATGGCTAGCTAGCGCATGCGAATGCAAGGGGGCTGAGAGCTGCGAACGTTGCAAGTACTTGCGAATTGCGAACCTATTGCGACGCGTTGATTGACTCGCTGCAAAATTTGGCAGGTTCACATCACATGACTTCAGGCTTCGACACTTTGAAGTTGCAAGCCATTCCAATTACGTACTTATGATCACCACTGTATTCCGGCCATCCTTACGGCCTATTAGCCCTGCACATACTTATCTTAGCCCTGCAGTGATGTCAGAAGGACACTCGACTGGACGCGACATGTTCCATAGCCTGCGAAAAGGCCGAAGCACCAACAAAGCACTAGCAACGCCGGGAGGTGCGTATCGCCGCGTACCATACTACCTAGTAACTCTCTCATCGGGTGCTGTAGAACCATCGCAGAACAAAAGGCAGGACCACCAGCCGAAGCCTCGGCTTACTCACTGTGAGCAGTGATTTTGTCGGCGAACGTCGATGGGGAGCTCAACGGTGGTGAACGAAGTCCTTTCTCTGCCCATAGTAGGTCTCGATTCTTACGCTCAGTCGGTTGTAACCCAACTATCTCATAGGGACACCATGCAAAATTACGCTCGGACGTCTCTACATTTACCTCGGCCCTTCTTAACTGCCATCCTGCCATCTCAGGATTTGACCCGAGTATTGTCGTACTACCCAGACGTCTCCATTTCACTCTTGGAGTCATGTCCCTCGACTCCCCTTCCGATCCAAATCGCACACTCGATAAGGCCATAACTCTGCTATCAACTCTTCGTCCACGTATAATGGAACTTCTGGATGGTCACAAACTTCGCGCGGGTCTCGAGCGGATGGCCATCCTAAAGCCCGAACGCGGAGATCCTAAGAGTGCACATGTTCTGTACGTCGGACCGGACTTAGCGAGTGACGACGGACTGCGATTGCTGGCGGTTGGCGGTAGGTATACAGATACCGTTTACGGGCGTTTGGCTGACAGTACCTATGATAGAATTCGTCCGAAAAGCCTTCACTGACGCCGGGTTGGCCGTGGACGAGCACAGGCCCCTCACGGTATGTGTAGACAAGCATTCCGCTCTCCGCTACTCAGCGTATGGCAACACGCCATCTAGCTTCATTGCACGATGATAAACACCCAGTACCGTCGTCCGCGAGCGCGCGGCCCTCGACAGCCATTCTCGTACGCCTCCATCGTTGAGTCCGCGGCACTGCGCGCGATCGCGTTATCGCCGGCCTCCTCAAACACTGCGCTATCTTCGGAGGGCTCACAACGTCGCGCCAAACAAATACCGCCCATCCCCGTGAAGCTCGGAGTATGGGATGTCGATGAAATCCAGATATGTGAAATGGGCAGCTCCGGACCAGAAGGTGAATACGTTCGGGTCGGCGGTTGCTCACTCGCATGAGACCGGCGGGACCCGTATGCCATACAGTAAATAAAATCCTCTGATCATTCATTTTTTGCTGACTTGTCTTGCGATGCATGATGTTGGTATTACAAGTCGGATATAACGCTACGGATGATGTATGTAGAGTACTGTGATGATAGCCTGGGAAACTGTGTAGCCACAATGAATACGAACGGAGAAAACGAGGAAGAAAACCAGATCATTAAAGCTATTCAATCAGGAAAGATCCCGCCACGACTTGTACCATATAGATGCGGACATCGGCGAGAGGAAAATGACAACGTATGAACGCGTGAGCTGGAAGCTGGAAGCTGAACTCGATTCATTCCTATTCCACCATTGAATCCAAGACCGAAAATGACCCATTGGTCCCGACTAATCGAAATGCATCCAATGCCCTTTCACGCCCAACCTACACTTTTCGCAATCCGCCCTCGGGCCCATGGTCACCCTAGGCTTCCTATCCGGCCCTTGCAATGGACTAGAGGTATACGCCGCCGTATGCAACGGCGGCGTAGGTGTGGCGGAATGGTTGGCACGGAGCATCGTCGATGAGGCGAAGCCAGGATGCGCCTCCGATCCAAATGTTGGATGCGGATGCGTCTGTGGCTGGCCGTGTGTGGACGCAAATACGTTGGGTCCAGGACTAGGTGCAGGTGTAGGATACGGTGACAGCGATCCCGAAACGTGGATCGTAGGGAGATGCTGTTGGGGATGTTGCGGATAGGAAGTGGAAGCAGGCGCGTCAAGCATCGAAATTGAAAGAGTGCGCTGTGACACGAAATTTGCGGCATAGACACTTCCGCGTCCATATTCTATCTCGCCGCGATCATCATCAATCACAGCAAGTAGAATAGGAACGTGGAAGGGCCGTACCATATTCTCATCCCTGTCATCTTGTGCCGGGGGTGTCGGACATCCCATTCCCATGCCAGGGCCCAACTCACCAAACCCACCCATGTCTATTTGTATCTGCTGGGATGCGATCGAAAGAGTCCTCGTCTGCGCGACCCAACGCTCCTCAGGTCCGCCCGTGAAAGGTCCACCCACCGGTGACGCATTGTATGGCGATGGCTGTGGTTGTGCAAATGGCAAGGCTTCGTTCATCGTGTGTATAGACAGTCGCCGTTTCTGGACAAATCAATGTCGTTGGTTCTCAATCGCACAGCCAGTGGCAGAGAATAGGACACACCTGCGGGTCGCGAGTCAGACGCGTCGGACAGCTTGAGGAGAGCGTGCGCGTTTCGCAGGGCGATACGAACGAAATGAGGGAGATTGCATGTTGACTTCCATGAATGTGGCGTTAAAGGAAGACGTGGACAGAGTGGAGGAAGCAAGAGCAAGAGGCGGTGACTCGTGAGTGTCTGGAAAGTGGAAACCAATAATAATATGTGCGCGGGCTCGAACAGGAACAAGTCAAAATACGATCACGTGTGACCCTGCACAGCGCGTCGCATGAATTCCAAATTCCAATGGCATGGATCCGGTCGGAACGGCGAAGCTTGAAGCGCACTGGAGTTGGTGAACGGAGAAAGACGATTGATGTACGTCTTGCATCTCTACGTACAAAGCGAGTCCGTGAACTACAGTATAGTACATGCACAACCACTCTTGGTGATCTGAAAAAAAAACATTTTCTACTGTACAAACAACAAAGCGTAGGCCCAAACTAGATCGAAGAACGGTTATATGTGAGGCGGCCGAATACGGTGATGGGACACAATGCCAAAGCAAAAAGGCGCCTATATCACATTCAACCCTGGAGATGGTCGATTTCGCGCGGCAACTTCGTCTCGCCCTCTTCGTACAGGTTGCCCGTTTCCTTCCTCAACATATCGTTGATCCACTGCCCGTGCGGCTTGATCTTCTCGCCACGGCTGTACATGACTGCCAGGTACAACCAAGCTGCGGCATTCCCAACCGTGCCCACCTCGTCGCTGACGTGCGTTGCCGCGTACTTGCTCACGCGCGCATACAGATCGGCATCCGTGTACAGGTCGAACAGATGACCCGCGACGGCCGCGTTATCACCGACGTCGCACAGGAAGCCAGATTTGCCGTGCTGAATCTGGAGAGGGATACCACCGGTGCGACAAGCGACGACGGGTTTACCAGCGTGCAGGGCCTCGGAGACCTTGACCTCGAAGCCCTCACGAGTTGACAGCTGGAGGGCAATCTTTGAGTTTGCCATCAACGCATTGAGCACTGTAGGATGCGTTATGACTGCAGCAAAAATAATAAAGCGCAGGAACCTACACTGATCACTCGGCGGAATGCGCGATACGACGATATCGTTCTGGTACTTCTGGTACTTTCCGCTCCGGATAAGGCGGATAACCTCGTCGTAGATGATGCTGGCGTCGGGATCGTCCACGGCACCATGACCACACACAAGTAATTGAGGTGTCTCTTCATCCTTCAGGCCCTTCTCCGTGAGCAACTCGCGGAACCGCGCGTACGAGTCGATCACGTTGGGGATACCCTTCGATGGATCGAACCGGGCGATTTGCACAACGTACTGACGCGCAGGCCACTGGAGCTGCGTCATCTTCTCTTTGGAGCATAGGGCGCGGAACTCGCTCATGTAGAACGCCGAGTCCCATGGGGCAAGGTCCTTGTTCAACCCGTCGAGGAAGTCGGTCGCTGCGCCGAGCAAGGCTACCTTCTCGATAGGCACATCGCTCGGGACGAACTTGCTCACGGGGTGACTGATGAAAAGATCGGCGAGCTGGATGTTCTTCCAAAGGTACTTCCAGACCTCTTCTTGTGGCGAGCCAGCATTGTGGACAAGATCGGAGCGGATTTCGATGTGTGACCGATAAACGATGGGAACCTCGGGGCGGACCTTGCGGATTAGGGGAATGAGGCCGGGCATCTGGGGGTCGTCTATTCATACTGGATGAGCTAAGGTGTGAAGACATGAGTCTAGAGGAACGAACCGATGAAGGCGATATCAACGCCACCAGCGGCAAGCGGACCACCCTCCGCAGTCCACCGGAGACCGTTCTTCAGGATCCACGCGTCGAAGTTATCCTTCGCGTCCTGAGTGAGACGAAGTGAAGCAGGAGCGACGCCTTGCAGGATGTTGTGATTGTTCTTCGTCGTCCGGAAGACAGAGGGAGACGGGTTCGGCACATACCTGAGTTACAAACCGTAGTCAGCGCTTTGTCCTCAGGCACAACATGGATGAGGTGTGGGATGCGTCGGAGATGAGACACGATGCGGGGAAGAACGTGGGGTAAGAAAAGCCTTAAGGCGCTCACCAGGCAACGTCAACGTCAAGTGCAGTCAGGAATCTGATCAGCGCGTGACGCATCTAGCGGAGAAAGACATGTTTAGCGTTGCATCGAGTACGTAACAGAACGGCATTGACTAACGAGAGCGACACCTCCTGTACATGGGGAAAGAATTTGCGGTCAATCACCGAGGAAAAATGCGGGTGGAAGGTAAAATGAGACATACCGCCCTGCGGGGTAGAGGAGAAGAAGCCAATCTTAACGTTCTTCTCGCGAAGTTCAGTCAGCAAGCTGGATGACCGCGTCCCAGGTACCCTTGCTGACGCTCTTGCGATACTCGTCCAGATCATCCACGAGGTGAATTTTACCGCCCGCATCGACGGCAACCTGGTTGCGCGGACCGATGCTAAGTCGGGGGTTGTTGTTGGGACCGAAGTGCATGATACATTTGCGGGCGGCCGAGTCGGCCTGTTCATCAAGCGTGCGGGGAATGGGGAGTTTTCCAGATGCAGACGATGCGGTGAGGGAATTGGGGTTAAGACCAGGGGTGCCAGAGAGGATGGAGTGGTCAACGTAAACGGTGGGGGTGTCGGCGCCAGAGGGGACGTAAGAACCGGTGGTGGAAGAGATACGGTGTTTGATGTTCGGACGAGTGAGAGAGTCGGTATGGAAGGGCTTGATGTTGAAGACGACGGGAACGATATCGAGTTCTAACCAAAGGCGAGTGCACAGGTTGGGGGCCTGAAACGCCGTAAGCGTTGGAGGGAGGAACAGAAAAGTGGAGACACGCACATCGCGAAGGAGGGCAACGGTGACGCCAGCTCCAAGAAACTTACAAAGATGCTCGGAAGAGAACTTGCGGATGGCATCGAGGATATGTTTCTCGATCTCGGCGGATTGCTGTTCGGATTCCTTGGGGTCATATGGGAGGAGCGACGAATTGAAATCGGTGTTGTAAACCGAGTCGTGGATAGAGATGGCAATCTCGTAACCGCGGTTGTTGTTCACGACAGCTCCGGCTATGCCAGCCCACATCGGCTGTACTTCTCGTCAACGATTGTCGAGAGGTGGAAGTACAGGAAAAGACATACGGTGAGCGGGGTGCTAGAGACCTGCTCATTTAGAGCAAGGAGATCTTTGATAACCGCTGAGCCTTTGGACTGGAAGTGTTGGTCGGTGGGCGAAGTTGGGGCCATGGTGTGTGGGGGAATTGGTATTTGGAAGGGCAGGGCAGGGCAGGGATTTATAGCGGACGGGGAGAGCGAGGGAACCAGACACCATAACGAGAGTCGTCCAGGTTTGTTCACCAGCATGCGCCCCGTCCCCGACACCACGAGACTGACAGGTTTTCTCCGGAGGCCAGATGAGTCCAAAAGCCAGGTCAGGCCGGGTCCAGAGTGGTTCAATGCCGCGTGGGCTACGCATGTCGAGCTGTCGTCGCCGAGAAAGCCTGGGGCCTTGGGTCTCGAAACTCGGAGAATGACCGCGACGCCGCTGACGACGCGTATATCTGTCGCAGACTCGCGCCGGTCGCCATTGCAGACGGTGAAGTGAAGGTGCAGCAGGTCCTGGCAGGAATCGGAGTCTGCAGGAACGCGGAGGCCGAGTCGGGGCCGTCGCGGCGCCGCCGACCGCGAGGCCGTCACGGCCGTTACATTCGCGACAGTCACGGTCACGCTATCACGCCGTCACGATATCTCAGCTTCGCGGCGTCGTGCGCAACAACGCCAGCAGCTAGCATGTCCGCCTGCGACGAGTGCGGTCACCCTACAGAATGGACCCCCGACGTTGGGTCTGCGGTCTGTACCCACTGTGGTACCCTCGCTAATCCCACTCAAATTTCTCTCACCGATCTATCCGACTTTCCCAACGATTCCTTCGTCCGACAGAACCTCCTCACATACTCTCGCTCGGCAACTCTCAAGAGCGTTCGCACCGACGGCTGGGACCTTGCTGGCCAGGGAAAAGAGGCTCGTCATGAGCGCAACAAGGTGCGTTCTTTGCTTATCTCGCGTGCTCATCCCCTTACCTCCACTCACGCGCGCATAGATTGCCGTACACGAGCTCATACGCACAGTCGCCCTCCGTCTCGCAAGTCCAGGATGTGCATCTCGCGCCCAACTTCTGTTTGACCAAGCTCTCGACCGCGCTGGTCTCCGCTGGGGACGCGCCGCTACCCTCGCCGCCGGCGCAACCCTTGCCTTAGCCATGCGCGAGGCGGGCAATGGCGACCCCACATGTGACATTGCCGTGAGTTTCTTTTCTCCACGCTCCTAGTCTCAGTTCCATTCCTACCCTTCTCTTCGCCGACGCGTTCGGGTCTTTTGACCAACAGTGATCCCTTCGTCCTCGTGCCATACGAGAAGAGTGATCTGACTGGCCACCTTGGCGTCTCTGTTCGCGCGTGGGTGCAGGGACCCCACCCGATGAACCTATCGATGACCACTGGCCCACCAGTCGGTTTCTCCATCCTTTGTATGTCGTCTTCGATCTCCCCACCCTCTGCCCAGAAGCTGACACTCCCGGCCTATCGATCTTCTCTACGGCGCTGGGGGTCTCATGTCGGTATCCTCTTGGGTCGGACGTTCTTTTTGGATACATCGCGGATCGCACCCCGATGTTCGCTCCGCGGCATGCGACTGCACGCCACCCCCGCCCTTCGCACCCAGCAGTCCGCCTACTTTCACGGGGGATGAGTCGATGCGATACCTAAAGGGTGTCCGCCTTTGCGGCCCAGTTCATGACTGCATGACCCCTTGGCAGAATGCTCTTTCGATACGAACTTTCACCTATTCACGCCGTGATGGTAAGAGACGAAAGCTGACTTGCCTTTCTTCGCCTAGTACATTCTTTCTGTAACCCAAAGCGCGCTTCGACGCATGCTTTCCCGCGTTTTGTCCGCCCTGGAACTTAAACTTCCACCTTCACCGCCGACAAGCCATATTCCTGCCCTGCTGGATCACATTGTATCCCTCCTCTCCAATTCTTCCGCACCCCCATCCCTTTCGATGGACACTCTTGCCTTTCTTCGACCCATCGTTCCTTCTGCTCTTTCCATCCATCTCACGCACCGCAGAAGGTCTGTATGACATATTGGCCCTGCCGACAACCATGGAAAGCACCAAGCATCCTCTTCTAACCCTTCCCTCCGCTCCTCTCGCCCCTGCGCTCCTTCTCCTGGCTCTAGAAGCCAACTCTAAACCACCCCGAGCCGCCCCCCACGTCCTGGCTCTCGCAGCCCATCTGGGTGCGCGCCTTGGTGCCGCCGGGACTACGGTGATGGAGCGCTATCGCGCCCTCTGCGATGTTATATGTGGCGTTATGGATGATGTACCATGGTTGGCAATATCCGCGGTAACTAAAAGCAAGACGAAAAGCGCCGCCGGGAAAGGGCATCGCACCAAGGGCGAAGCTGCCAAAATCGCGCGGAGAACCATGGTGGCGCGCGCCGTTGTGGACGTCGTACAGTTTCGGGAAACTCTATGGAAACAACGTGTGAAGGAAGGTGGGCCCGTGACCGTGGTTCTCGAGGTTGACGCCGACGAAGACAGCAAGTCCGACAAAGGACAGGTGGTGCAGCGCGGGGAACCTTTGGACGCACCATTGCCTGATATAGGCGTCAAGCGGAAACGTTTGGACGCAGATCCAAAGACTACGGGGTACGCTCGCAAGATGAAGAAGCCGCGCACGGCGCAGGGTCTGGCAGCACGCTTCTTACTCAACCCGCTCGGGACGCCTTTATCGTCGCTCTTCCTCCCCAATAAACCTCTCTCCTTATCGCATACCACACATCTACTCGCGCCTGAGGTAGAGGTGGGCCTGAACGCACCAACGCGACTGCAGTTGCTATGTTCGGGACGCGGCGGCGAGGTGGACATACGCGACGAGGAACTCTTTGCCGAGGGCGAACTGGAGGATATCTTAGTATGTGCGCCTACAGAATGCGAAAACGGGGCCTCATACGACCATAAGGGGCGGGAGGAGTGGGAGAGAAGACAGGCCATGTTCAACGAGATGTGGAAGGAGGAGGATGGGAAGGAAGCGGAGAGGGCTCAGGCGAAAGAGCGGAGAGGACGGAGAGAAATGCAAGCCCATCGAAGTAAGGGCAAAGGAAAGAGCCGCGTGGATATGGAGGCTCTGGAGAGGGTGCTGAGGGGTGGGCTCGATGAGACCGGGCAGGCTGTAGTGGTTGGGTTTGGACTTGACGTGAGCATTGGCATCGATACGGACTCGCTCACTGAATTTGAGAGTGACGAGCACGGGAGCGAGGAGGGAGACAGGGAGGATGATTGGGATGATAGTGGGTGGCGAGGTAGCGGTACTCGTACGCCTGATGCCGATGTGGTAGTAGAGGTCGCTGCGTGGAGGCCTGTGTCTCCTGGCGGCGGTAGTTGGGATGATAGGTATGATCTGTGAACGGATGACTCTCGGATATAATCATATGTTGCACATTTATAATTCTTGTTTGGTACTACTGTACGTACGGCATCTCGTGTAAATGCGCGGTTGGTTTGTAGTGTGGCTATGGGTGCTAGGAAGAAGTGCGACAGCATATAAGTATACAGGACGAAAACATACGTAGCCACAAACCGAAGTAATTTACAAACTTACATAGAAACCGGGTTCAAATGAAGAAAATGTCGGACACTTCTGCCGCAAACTCTTCCACAATATTATGCTCCAGCCATTCATGCGGCACATGGAGTTCCATAAGAGGGCCGTAGGACTCCCTCCTCAACGCCAAAAATGACACGAGAAGCGCACATAGTGTAGTCTGACAGCTCGTCCACGGACGAATCCCCTTCCATCTCCGTGTCCCCGTGTGCCAGAATCAACACCTCAAGCTCGGGGAAGATTTCGGCGTGCACTCTACCTGAGCCCGATCCTTGTCCGCCTGAAGTTGAACGGTAGGCCGGTGGCTGAGGAGCTTGGTAGTCGATCATCGTCTGCAGGAACGACGCAAACGGCGGTAGGAGCGTAAGCTGCTTCACTCGACTTGCGCGCTCGAACCGCTGCATGCAGGTGCGCGGAGTTATGCCCTGCGGACGCGTAAGCCCCGCAAAGTTGAACGCGACGCGGAGGTCGGTCACCTCGGAGAGGTGGGCACGAGTGAACGTATCAAGGAAGTCAGCCAAGGCGACGGGTCGGGTGTCGCGAATGGCAATAATGGAGGGCAGTCCGAGGGGGTGTGAGTAAGGAGATGTCCAAGCGTCGAGGGTGAAGAAGTTGAGGTTGGTCACGCGCACATGGAGGACGCGAGGAGGGTTGTCGGGTCCGAGGCGGCGGAGGATGAGGGAAGATATAGAGGTTCTCTCGGTAGTGCTCCGGGAATCGAGTTCGATGCGGAGGGAGGGAGGACCGGTGATGCGGTTGGCGAACATGCATGCGAGGAGAGTTGTGCTCTCGACAACGTTGAATCGAATTTCTTCGAGTCGTGAAGGAACGGAGATGGGGCCTGGTGCAATGTCCTCTTGGGCCGGTGGCGGGAGGTCGGGGTATCCGTCCGTGATAGATAGGTGTTTTAATGACGACATTGCCTGGAATGCGTCGCCTAGAACACGTAGGATATTCGTTTCTTCAAGCTTTGGTATGCATACGACGTCGAGCGACGTGATGTTCGAGAATTGGGTCGGGATATTGGAGAGCGTACACTTGACCAGCGAGAGGCGGGTCAAGCGAGGTGCGTTCGAAGCGAATAGGGTATCTGGACATATCAAAGAAGGCATGGCGACCAGGCTATGACCACGTTCGAGGGTTAAAGACTCCAGCAAAGGCACTCCGTCCACAAGAGGGCTCTAGGGCCTTGGGTTTGTCCACGCGTTTTATGATCAACTCTCGGACGTGCGAGAGGTGCGGGCGCACAAGCGCCATCGTGGTCCTTTGAGCACTTCGGTCATCCCACCTAGGAATGGTAAGGGTGAGGGGGGCTTCCCTGGATCGCGTGAGCATTTCTGCGGCCTTGTCGGAGTCATAACAGTTGATTTTCGTCCAAAGGCTGGCTTGGTCCAAGGCGACCTGTGACATTATAGGGGACTGAGAAATATTCGAAACAATCTCGCTACTTGCCTGTCTCCAGTATCTGCAGACGTGTGTCACTGATATCCATCCGGCGAACGTGCGTCTAACCCCGTTTGCAGTCTGTGTAAGGCTGTGATGCGACGATACTGAAAATTTCCTCGAGCACGTCTGGTGGAAGGGCGTGTATGGGCGCGTGCGCGTTTCGTCGTTGTTTTAGGGCCAAGAGAGCGAGAAAAAGACCTGGATAGTTCATCGTTCATGACTTGGAAAGAAAGCTCCTTCGACGCGCCTTCGGGCAAGAGTGTCTTCAGTCTTGATTCCATGCACGCCAGCCAAAAATCACTGCATAGATCGGCGGTCGATCGATTAATTGGTGGACGAAACATGTCTGCCGACCTACTCTGGGGATTGTGCGATCATATTAAGGGTTTAAAGGTAGGGGGCAGGTCGTTCGGAGGTGAACGCTTGAACCTGTGAGCGTCGGAAGAAAGGCTTGAACACAACTCTCGAGTTGAAGCGTCAATATGTTACTGCAGCCGCATCGCTTTTCTGATCGAATCTGTGGGAAGTACATATCGTCATCCCGCTCATCTGCACGTAGAATATATCTCTATGAATTGTAGAACATACACCGATATCCCACACACCCATGCCGGCACCCTCGATCAGTACCACACACGTCACAAGAAATACAGGTTCAAAACCTCTCCTCGTATTTCCTCGACAGAATCTTTCCACTCGAGGGGCACGTATAAGCGCGCGATCGGTACTCCGTGTTCTCTCCGTGTCTTTAAGCATGCGGGCAATACCTCATGCACCAAAGTCTGCGTTAAGGTGTCTTCCAACGACAGCGATCCAGCTCCGGGCAAACAGGAAAGGACCAGCGTGTTGAGGCGTGGGAAGAGCGTAACTTCTGATCGTTCTGGCTGGGACATGTTCCCTCTGCTGGATTTTGTTTCCATCAACGCAATGACGAATGGTAGAAACGGTGCGATGAGAGTGACGCGATGCACTTTCTGCACCCAATGCAGATCGATGAAGCAATCCGAAGGTGTTCGCTTCTTTGGGAAGAGTTGTTCGGCGTTGAGGTGTAGGAGTAGATCGACCACTTCCCCCAAACACCCATGGCGGAGGAGGGCCAGAAAGTTTCTTCCGGTCAGGTCCGAGTACGATTTACCACGACAATCACGTATGGAGATATCCGCGGCGACTCCGGAGAGATGATCGTGGCAAGACTTCCAGGCTTCCACGACGAAAGTACTTGGATTGGGATTGCGGATGTGAAGGACCTGGGGACGCGACACGTTACCGAGAAAAGCCAGTGACTATGGAAGTGATCGGAGCGACATCTCCAACTGTGTGTATTTCTAGAGAGACGCGAGATGATGTGGGGATTTCGAGGGCGCCAATGAACATGTTTAAAGGTCGCATTGGTGTTTGAAGAGCGTAGAGCTTCAGAGATTCCAATCCTCCGGGGAGGAACTGGGAGACGTCCTGACTGGGCGTGAGGTCAGGAAATCCATCTGTGATGGAAAGATGCTCGAGATATGGCAATTCTGTGCGTATAGCGCGGGCAGTATCAAAAAGGGGTGATTCGAGTGAGTAAACCATCTCATATGAGAAGGTCAATTCGAGGCTTTTGATCCTGGCGAAGGCAGCCGGGAAATGCGGCAAACCACAGAGATGGAGTTTAAGGTGGGTCAATGTAGGAGCACTGGACCCGAAGAAGCTTTCTGGAAGTTCCAGATTGCGGCTGCGGCGGGAGAGATTGATGACAAGTGAAGGATTGTAAGATGGGCATGGATTCGGTCGCCAGTCCTTTCAGGAGGCTGAGGGGAGAGGGGCCGCCTATATCCAGCCGCTGCATATGCCAGGCATGGGAGCGGATACAATCCATTATGTTTCCCGCCTCTTCTTCATTCCCTCCAGAGTCTTGAACGGCCAAAGAGACAGGAAGAGACTTGGAGCGGGAGAGGTATTCCACCGTCATAGCAGCAGTTGTACAGTTACCGATCCTAGTCCATAAACCGGATAAAGCCAGCGCGGTCTCTCCACCAATCAGCATGAGACCGAGAAAGACCAGGGGTGAAAGTATGTGCTCACTCTTCTCCAATACCGACAGACATGTGTGATGGATATCCATTTCAGTCCTCGGTCTCCGTCTTCGACCGCGAAATCGGACGCAACGACGAAAAAAATCCTCTCCATGATTTCTGGAGGAAGGGCAAATACGGGAGAGCGATTGTTTATGCGCTGCTTCAGCGACGCACACGCTTCGAGGAGACCTTCAAGCTCCTTCTCTAACAGCTGGTCAGAGAGATGCTTCGATGCGCATTCGGGGACAACGTTTTGGAGTCGAAACTGTAAGGAGGATAGCCAGTACTCCCTGTAAACTGAGCGCTTGAGCGTGAATCAGGATATTTTGTAACGTACTGGGGTGTCGACATGATGATGGTGAAATGACGGTTGAGTACTTTTGTCGAACAGCGTGGAGGAGGCAGGCTTGCTGAGTGCGCACTGCAGCTTCCCACGGTCATAGATGTCACACGTGACACTGACGCGGGGCTACTCCATCACATGACTCGTGACTGACGCGTTTACCGTCACGGAACCGGCAGCAGCTGGCACACGCGCTTGAACATCCACCTCCTTGACGTATAACCTCTGCCTCATGAATATAGTCAAACGCTCGACCATGTCGGTGAAGATGCCAAACCTAAAGAGACACTCTACGACGCGCCTCTCGTCTGTGGAAACCACCCATGGCAACGTCGACAACAGCGACTCCTTCGACTCTGAGTCGAACAGGCTGCCGGTGGAAGCGACCACGTCTTCGTCTTCGTCTTCGTCTTCGCCAGAGATAGAACCTCCCCGAAAGCGGAGAAAGTTGCTAGCTGGAAAAACGTAACTTCGGATTATATTTGGACATGACCTTACGCCGATATCTCTCTTCTAGTCCAGAGATCTCTGCGACTCCTTCAGCTTCAGCTATAGCAACGATAATCGAGTCCTCAGCTGTTGAGGACATGGACGACTTGGAGCGGGTCACCATGGGAGCGAGCTGGTATGCTGCTATAAGCTCAGAAATGAAAAAACCATATTTTATGAAGGCAAGGTCTTCCGTTTTAACCACCCTTCAAGTTTCTGATGGCTTATACCATTATGAAGTTGAAAGATTTTCTGTGTTTAGAGATCAAAACAGGCACTGTTTTTCCAGCAGGTTTTCCCTACCAATATACCGTGTCATACCCTATTTCTCTGACCAGCGGCTTAGTAAATGACATCTACTCCTGGTCGCGTCTCACGCCTTTAGATGCTGTGAAAGTGGTCGTGATCGGGCAGGTCTGTCGCTGACATGTCTTCCGTATAATCGTCCTCTGAAAATATACACAGGATCCGTATCATGACGTGAATCAAGCCCATGGTAAGCCGCTCTGTATCAGTATCATCAGCCATCTCACATTGGCCGTCTCGCCAGGCCTCGCATTTTCCGTCCTCCCGCCCACAAAGCCACCCCCGTCACTGAAAAATATATACAAGGAGCTCAAGACTGAGTTCCCGGATACATTCCGGATACCATCTACTGGGTACCCGTCCTCGTCGTTCACCCACAGAATGTGTCTAATTTTATCCTCAGCGACCTTTCTCCCCTCGCCAAACTCGGAGTGCTGTTCTTGAATACTTGTCTGACCGTGCGCGCTCACAAAGCCAACTCACACGCAAAGAAGGGATGGGAGCAGTTCACCACCGCCGCGTTACGTGCGGTGGCCCAGCGCGACAACCCAAATGGCGTCGTCTTCTTTGCCTGGGGCTTGCCCGCGCAGAAGACATGCAAAGCAGTGGGGATTGACGAGGTCAGCGCCTCATTTGGATGTCTTCCTTTCGTTCTCGCTGACTTGTTGTAGACCAAGCACCTTGTTCTTCGGTGAGCCCAGTGATTCTGTCCTTTTACTGGTGCTCATTCTTCACCGCAGATCAGCCCACCCTTCACCCCTATCCGCTTATCGCGGATTCTTCGGAAACGAGCACTTCAAACGAGCGAACGAGTGGCTTGAAGAACGTTATGGACCAGGAGGAGGAATAAACTGGGCAGCACTCCACGACTAACTACCCCTTCGCTGATACACTTCATTGCAATGCTATTTGCTACACGATTGTCTATTCATATATACTACCCGACCGCCTTCACTTGTTATCGCCATTGCCCAATGTTTCCGCCTTGTCCAGGGGGCGGCGCGAAGAAGTTCAAATTGGAGTTCGGCATGGCTGGAGGAGGCATAGCTGCGAACGGCTGGAATGTCGGAGGTGCGAAAGTTGCCTGGAGCATATTGGCTTGTGAGGGCCCAAATGGTGATTGTTGCGCCATGGCAGGAGCTGGAGTGGGGGATGAAGAGGGCGAAGTGCCTCCTGCGATTGGAGGCCTCCAGTTCTGTGGCATGAAAGCAATGCGATCAGGTGAAACGTGGTTACGATGGGACGACAAGTGCTCACGTATTTCCTCCCTTCCCTGTAGAGCTCTTCCAACTTTTGATCAAAGATACCTTTCTCCTCGAAGTCGTGATAGGCCTTGTACAACATAAGCGCAGAATGAGCGTCCTCGATCGAGTCGTGGGTCTCCGTCTGAATGTTCTCTCCTAGCACGAACCACGACAAGAAACGAAGGGACAGCCGCCGCTGACGCGCCTTGATGAAGTAGAGGTCTACGGTATCAATGACCTGATCGGGAGGGACGAAGATATCTAGGAGACAGTGATCACTACGGTTGAGTCCTCACGGTGGAATGGAAATGCTCACTAATGATACGGAAATCTTTAGAGAGGCCGTGTCCGATGAATATACACCCCCGATCAACGAGGAGTCGGAGCTTCTTGTATACCACCTTCAAAGGTGTGAGCGTGTGTCTCGAGATGAGGGGGTCAAGATCGCCAACTGGAAAGGTACATGAGTGCCAACATGGTGGAAGTTGGTTTAAACGTACATTTGATCCCCGAAAACTCCGTTAGATAGTCGACAATGACTTCGCTAGTGTGGATATGATCATCTATCAACGGGATGCTTTGCCTGGGGCCATCTCCCCGAAGAACAGATACACGCGCAAGACTCAGCCTGGCCGGGCGAAGCACTGTTTTTGTTCCGTCAGATCGGTACTCCGTTTCTTCCTAGTCTTTTGTTAGTGATGGAAGGAAAGGAGGCGATCTGGTAGTACCTGCTGCATCTGTACGAATTCAGCGTCGATTGAAACCAGTGTTCCAGGCCTTGGGAACTCGTCTGGTCCCAAAGGGATATGTTTGATGAGATTCGGGTCACGGTTTCTAGACGCCAAGGTGAACGAGGCAGGACAGGCGATGAGGACAACACGCACAAAGATATCGATGTGTCATGGCTCAAAATAAAGGTGTCGATGTTGTCAGGTAAACCAGAAAAGTCGAGCCTTTGACGCATGTCAATGCGCTCCAAGTACAGGATGGTAGGCACCTGGAAATTCAAATTCAGTGAGACGGATAGGAGTAGTATATGTGGCTAGAGTGCACCTTCCATCGTCCGGGAAAGCTTAAAGCTTCTTCTTCAGAGATGTTCTGCACCACGAAATCGTTGAACAAGAACCAAGGACTTGTATGCTCGGCACGATCTTCTGCCTCAGGTACTTGAGAATATGATATTGGTTTAACAATACCGATGCAACACCACAGACGATGACAAACCTTTCACAATGGCAACGAGATGGGACCGCTTGTCTTTCGCTACAACTTTGATTATTACAGACTTCGCGAGGTCAACCAGCGCCAGTATATAAAGGTGAAGAAGTAGAACTTACCCGCAACTCGTACATGACCGGATGAGGGTCATCCATTCCATCGACTTGTCCGTGAACTTCCACAGAAGGCTTTAAAAACGTCTGTCGTCGAACATCCATCCAATGGTCAAGATTATCCTCGCTATTCACGTTCGCGTTGAGCGCAAGTATTGGTGGCAAATCCCTAGATGGAATCTCCCGACGCGATTCGAATGAAGGAAAACTGCTTGCAAGTCTGGCATGTGGCTTTGTGGTTCATTTCCCGGATGAGGGAAGCGCGCAGAACTGCTTCAAAAGTATTGTTCTCCCCTCCCTGAGGCTTCAAAGAGGTGAGTTAACGAGAGATTGGGAGGCGCTGATGAATGGACCTACCCTACGAGGATAAACCATGTCCACGATGTGCGTCATGTTCTCTTTTTCCCGCCTTGCTCCGCAGTGGACGCAGGTGATGATATTCTTTCCATCCAGTCCCAGGAGCTGCGTGATCGGCGCGGCAGCGGGAGATCGAGTGTCAGACGAGACCGCGGGCCTTGAAGGGAGGAGGAATGCGTTCTGTGGGAATGCGTTACCCTCAAGACCGAGGTGGTCGATAAAGAACCGGTGAAAAGATTGAATCATGTGCGAATAGTCCATGTCGGCGGATTCACGGCCGTAGTCGATAAGTTCAATCGCATTCACCGCTACACGACTAGACTCAGCATGATATGCACGCCATAGAAAGAGAGACGGACATTGCGCAAGAAAACCCGCCGCTTTGCAGAAATTGCTTGATTGGCAGTTGGTCCCTCTTGCATCCTCTAGCATGCGAACCACAAATCCAAGCTCGCACAACAGACAATGTTCCCGTGGGCAGTTCGTAGTGATGTGTGATTTGGCGAGACGTCTGATGGGGGGCATGTAATGCATGACTTGCAGGAGCGGGTTGGTATACGAGTTGAGTATGTGTGTCTCCAATCCACTAAACTCAGTCTTGTTGTAGAACCTTGAAAGCTATAGGTGAACGATGACGTCTTCAGAGATGATACGGCTGGACGGCTTACGCAAAGTCGAAGTCCTCAACACCGAACTTGGAATATTCGATCTCGACCTTACGATAGCGAGGGGGGACGTCCTCTGAGCCGATGACGTGCACGATATCTGTCTCCGACTGTGTTTCATTTAGCTGACACTATGAAGTGCAGTAAACACACACCAACCTCTGTCTTGCGTGACTTCCCGCTGCGGAACCGACCCCCATCCTTCACGGGCGGAACGATAACCATGTTCCTCCTGCCCTTGAGCTCGCGAGGCAATGCTGCATATGCAATATTGTCATTCATCTTCATCGTGCTCAAAATTTGAGGTGGAATTTTTGCTGGCGCTGCGGAGATATGAGATGAAGAGTCAAACTGAGGGGTCCACGAAGAAAGAAGCATTGTGTTGTAGTGAGGCAGGCCGATCATGTTGAGCGGACTGATAAGGGAGTCAGCCGAAGCGAAATGATCGAATGTCTGTATGGTCTCACGTTGAATCATCCCATTCGATTTCAGGCGGTGGTTCGGGTGTGTCTGCCCATTCAATCGGCTGGCCTTCAAACCCATTCAGAGGCAGGGTAGTGTCTCCATCGGCCGCACTCAGAAGATGGATAGCACCGTCGGCATCACCGAATGCCATATAGGTTCCTGTGGGGGAGACAGCGGCCGAGCTTATGAATGCAGGAGTATCGAGCTAGAAATTTTGGTGGGTGGTACTCAAATGAGTGGGTTCGTTGAGAAGTACCTGATAAAATTCGTTTCCATTGGTCGGGTTCGAAGTGTCAACAACGTTTATGAGTCCTTGATTTGAAGCAACAACTATACTCGAAGAGCGCCTGGGAAGGAGGTTGATAAATGCAGGCCCAGCGGGAAAGGGAATGGGAGGGAGAGCACGCATAGTGCGAAGATCGTAAAGCTTAACCAAGGGGTCGGGTATCGGACGAGACTGTCTGACGAGTTCCTTAGAAAAATTCACGGGATGAATAGAAACACTAACCTAAGTCCCCACCCAATAGTATACACATAATTACCGCTGGACTGCAAACCCTGAATCTCACTGGCATGAGCCTTGACAGAGTTTTCCGCGCCTCCATCTCTTCTCATACCCGTACGAGGGTCATGACATCGCAGGATGCCGTCAGAGGAACCGGACAGAAGGGATGTGTTCGCAAAATGTAGCTGATTGACAACGGACAGAACAGGGGGCTTGGCGGGTGGCGGTTCCTGTAAGCGAGTTGAGGAGAACGATCTCGGGAGAAGCGGTTGCTGCGGCAAAGGTGGAAGAGTTAAGATTATTTGAGAAGGTTGTTATAGGTCTTGGAGTCCTGTGCCACCAAGACACATATGAGACGCAGGATAAGATAGCAAGGCAACGAAAGGACGCGCCTCCAATACCACTTATTCATTCCTCCCTTGGTCCATGCGCCCACACCTTCCCCAGCAACACAGCACGCGCGTATATGGTTCTCATCAGAGACAATTTTCTTGACGGCCAGATTTTCGCTGCCGACGCGGAAGCGCACGCCACGCATTCCTTGCGCACTGTAGTAGGCCGATGCATACCCAGAGCTGTTACCGGACCAGAGCGTGTCTGAGACAGGATCGAAAGAAAGAGACGTGATGGGCTGAGGGAAAATGTCAGGCCCCTGCGCTATGGGTGCGATGGGTCGATATGCCATGTCCTGGGTGCCCGCCTGTAGGAGGAAAGTCAAGAGGCGATTACAGCAGGATTATAACGATCGTAGTTTGGACTGGGACAAAGGTAAGTAAGATAGATTACATATGCTTCAGAAGTTCAAACAAGTCATATCCGCGCCCCAAGTTGAGCTTACACCTACACCTACCCTTTCCTACGAGCTCCTACCCCGCCACTGCCAGCCGCCAGTGGTCATGCACACCCTCCGACAATCACCGACGAGGGTTCTTCGCCTATTGAACGATACTCCCAGGATTTACGCCCGGTTTGCTCGTCTCTTAACGACGTCGACGCGTCTGTCAGAAAATTCGCAGTCCTCCTCTTCTCCGTGGTTTGTTGATCCAGAAGAGACTGCCTTCACTGCACGCCGTGCCCAGGACGCTGTCAAATTCTCCCTCTCTCGTCAAAATCAGAACCAGTTCTTGGAACCTATCCCTGACGGCGTGACAGCCGCCATACGCCATCTACATTCACAGCTAGCACAATCGCCGTTGTTGGAACCGTCTTCTCTCATCGTTTGCGAACCAATCCACATACCTCCCGGCCCCCCGCTTCCAGAGGTGATACCCAAAGGTCGACGGCGACGAGGACGGACCTACGGTGGGGAAGGCGTATCGGACTATGGCGGTATCTGGAACTGGGTTGTCATCGCGCAAGTACGTCGTAACGCTCTGCTGTTTTGTCTCAAGTCTCAACAGATACTCTTGTCACCTTACTCTCAAGGTCAAGGAGGGAACAGAGAAGCGTGGCGCTATAGAGTCTACAGTACGGTTGGTGCGACAAGCGGTTCGTGCTTTCCCCCTCGTAGGGCTATCATACTGCTGACACCCGGGGTTGCAGCTACTTACCATGGACCCCCCTGTTACGCTCCCAAAGAAGACGCGGAGGAGCATATCAGATGGTTGGGCCATGGTGGACGCAGGAGACTTCGCTGTTCACGTTTTTAGTCGGGACTCGCACACGAAGTTCTTTGTTAATTCCAATAGATGGTAATGGTGCTGTCTATAGGCATAGCCTTCCGTATTATATCCGCTCCCCACTCTACAAGTGATCTCCATATCCAACGGATTGACTCAAATGTCCAGCTTTCACTGGCAGGATATGCAGATAACCGCGTGGCTCACGTATACGTCAGGTTTCGTCAAGCGCTCCAAGCTCCAAGCTCCTTCAATCGTCCATGGACACCTGCTACATCTCGACTCCACCCATGTCACTCGATGATGTGAGGCTGCGTCAACGACCCCACCCTGGGCAGGTCTTCAAATATACATATACAGCTCTGGGGGCGGATATCCCCACTCAAACATTTCTGACCGCACTACGAATCTCAATCTCCCCATACCTCATCCATAATCTCTAGTATAATCATGGCCGGAATCAACGACCGCGACCTCGGGGCGGGGAAGGGCGTCGATATCAACCCGGGTGTCGCCAATCCCACAAGTTCTAGTACTCATGCCGACCCGCTCGCATCGAACTTCGTGAGTCCTGTGTCGCTCATGTCGGCCCTGTGGCTATACATCCCCACCGCCGCAGGAATGAACTGTTGACTGACTGACCAATGCGTCGTTATGCCCCTACGACATCTCAGGTCACAGACCCGACGTCTGAACAATTTGGGGCAGGCGCGGGCCCCGATTTCGCTGGACATCAACAGGCTTCCCGGAATTTTAAGGAGACAGCCGGCGTCGTAGAGGGACGTCCAGGAATCATTGAGTCGACCAACATCGACCCCCTCAACGAAACCTCCAATACGGGTTAGCACAGAGTTCGCTTGCCTCAGTGCCGTGAAATCGTCGTTCTCGTCGCTTTTTGGCCGTGGATGAAGCACATCATTCGAATCTCTCTTTCCCAAATTTTGCCTTGCGTGTTCGATGATATTATGCAGCTTTGCTGACCACACTTTTTCTTTTGCAGATGACGGCTGGGCCAATGTGCGATCTGATCCCGGGAGCAACACAGGGAGCGGCGGCGCAACATCAACCGCATCGAATCTAGTCTCGGGTGCTGCAGGGGTGGCTAGTGGTGTGGCGAAATTTGCGTATGGGACAGCGGTTGGGAACGAAGATTCAAAACGAGCGGGGAGCGACGCTGTGTTTGGCCAGTGATGAGACGTACAGTGCACTGTACCTCCCTGTATCATTATGGTTCCTGCGTTTGGAAGGTTATGCGTCCTGCCCTTGTTGTCGTTGAACTACGATGTGTACAAGCGAGCATCCGATAATGTAGGATCGTTCAAAAAATCGACAACTTTCGACGGGTCGTGATGGAATATGTGATTGGATCCAATGAATGCCCTCGAATGCCACGTATTGCAGCGCCGGGGCCGCGGGCTGGCACCTGCTGGCACCGATCGCAATTGGCTTCGTCTTCCTATTTTGGCGCCAACATCGCGGTACAGTCTTCTACGCACTCTCTTGAAGTACTTATACTCGATTCCATCACTCTCTGGTTCAGTTTTCCAGAACGTTCCTACCCATCTCCGTGACAGGTGCAATCACCTATGATATTCTTCAACCTTGCGTGCTAGAACATACAGCATCATATACATACCTAACGATACTCAAACCTCGCCTGTGTGAGTCTCAAACTTCTCCGAAAAGGGACGCACATCCGACACCGAGGTGCTATTGATTGTCCCGATAGAAACGTTTTCTTCAGTACCTCCACGTCGCGGCTCGCAATATTGGAGATCGTCGTAGCGTGCGCAAGCCACATGTATGGAATTCTCCATGAATTCCCATCCTCTGTCGAGGGTCCGTTAAGCGCATCGTCGCCGTCGCTGCACCCTCAATGCCTCACGCCTCACGCCCAATTCAGGCCTTAGAAGACAATGGGAGAAGAGGACAGTTCGTTCTGCGCACTGCGCAGTGTTCTAACCGGTCTTGGTGACGGTCGAGCGGGACGCCTTTGAACCAGTGACCAGGGTTCGTCGCTGCTCCTGGATCCTGGATCTGCATTTGCCAGATCTCCCTCAGGAGCATCGGCGGAAGCCTGAAGGCATCAAAAAATGTGGGGTCGTGTCCCCAGTCATCGATCTGGACAGCAGGCGCGCTTGAATCTTGACGACCGTGTACAGTATATAAAGTCAACCTCCGATGCTCATCGGCACTTTTCTCCTTCCACTGGCCGCCTTCAACTTCCTGTTCACTTTCCCCTATTTTTCTCCGCGCTCGGAGGCTCAACATGCACGCCTTCCCCTGCCTCCGAGTTGAGCCATTCACAATCTACATCGACAAAATGGCATTGCCCATGTCTTCAAGCACGCCTTCTTCCGCTTCATCCCCTGGCTCCTTCCCGCTACTTCGACCATACCCACCATCTCCTGAAAATCATAGGCCTAAGACGGCCACACGTACCGAGAAACTGCGTCCACTGCCATCCGTACCTCGACACAGCGTGTCCATGACATCTCTCAGAGAGAATGTATCGAATGTTACGCCACCTTCAGTCCACAAATTCCCCATTGTTGGCTGGTCCATCGCACAACAGACAGACTTCCTCCTTATCGATGCCCACGCCGCGTCATTCCCCATCGGCTTCTATGTCCCCCTCTGCCTCTGCCTCAGTCATATTTCCTTGCAGTCCCCCGCCCCCGCCCCCTCCCGAGACCTCCGTCCTCAGCGTTGGCACAGGCAGTTCCTGCAGCGTCCACGTTGGTTCAGGCAGATCTGTCGCCATCACACACCCGCCTCCCAAGCCTTCTTTCGGCACCGATCCAGCCGTGTAACGGGCATGGAAGCTCGCAGTCCCTCGACAGTCCCCATGCTCTTTTCCCGGAGTATTCCTCACCTCATGCACGAAGTTTGCCATCGTCGCGCAAAGCATCAGTGGATCTTCCTTGGACCTTGATCATTCCGGAAGTCGAGCAGACTCCCGAGGTGGTCCGTCGGCAAAATTTGGCGAAGCTCGTGGCTTCTACCTCTTCTGCCTCTTCTTCCACTTCTACCGACGGGCCGACGACGAGGACAGGCGAAGAATCCGCAAAATCTCCTTTGCCGATCACGCCCATCATGTTCTCTGTGCCAACTTCTGCACTTTCATGCAGCTCTCCCCTCATTCCCCGTCCCTCGCCGCCGAAACGTCAAGCAGCTCCAAAGAGACATCTTTTCACAATGCCACACATGGACCTGCCTCTCAGTCGGAAGGAGTCCAAGCGGCTTAGTCAAAAGTGGATAAGGGAAAAACATGGGAAACGATGGGTAGAGGATGATTATCAGTGTGTTTTACGTTCTTTGCGCGCGCTGCGATGAAATTTTCTTTACTTTTCCATGCCACCGCTTTCCGCTCTTCTCTCTCATCAAAGGACTTGGACATAGACTTGTGTGCTGTACACGAAACAACCCCTCAGGAACCCCTGGTGGGCCATGAGTTCCACTGCATACCACCACATTCATTATATCTCCCGTCGCCCTTATACCATAACTATCGGGTACTTCGACCGCACATAAGTAGTTGACCCTTTGTAATTCTGCACGTAGAAGTAGAACGCCTTCACTATTCTTTTGGCGCGCAAGTAATCACAGTAAGTACCGCAGTTTTTCGACCAAGTGTTTTGATTTTAGCTTCGCATTTCGAAAGGTGGGGTTCGTAGGTTACATACGAAATTTTGCAAGTTAACAAGAGTAGTTTGAAGTCCAGGTGTTACAACAGCATAAGCGCCGGTCGACTGTTTGACGCTGATTCGTCGCTCAGGCGTTCATCATCTTTCTCTCGGTTTCCTCTCATCACTGTGCCAACGATGTCTGGACGTGCCGGAGGCCTCTACGGTGGCATCCAGTTTTCCACTTCGTCAGCTTTCATCTCTCAAGATTCTGTCTCAGCGTCACCCTCGGTTGCTCCACCAGGCGACGCTGCCAAATCCCAGGACTTCCCAGCCCCCGAGGCCCCTAGCGCCAGCACCAGCGCTGAGCCATTATCCGATGCGAGTGGTGCAACCACGCCATCTACAGTACCTTCCAAGGCCACAGCCGGTATCTAGTTCTGCTACACCGCACACCGTGAGATCCCTTCATTGACACGCCCGTATCCTCGATTCAAAACCAAGGCTGGTCTGCCGCGCTTGCCTTCGCACCCGTAAAGAAAAAAGCGAGGGCTGTCGCCGTCAAACCCGCCCTCCCTGCGTTCGTTAGCGAGCACCCCACGCTATCGGTGACCGCGGTCGTGGCGGCGCCGCCTACGTTGGTTGAACTACCAAAACCAGTTCTGGAAGAGCCACAGAAGACGGGATGGGGAAAGAAGATCAAGCCGCCGTCGATGGTGCTCGATGAAGATGTGAACGGGTTCAAGAATGCCCAGAAACGGCGCGGAGGTGGGGCAGGAGGCGGAAAGAAAAACAGGAAGGTGTGTGGGGCCTGCTTTTTTCTAATCTCTTTGTTTTACTCACCTTACGGCTTTAGAACAAGTTTGCTCAACAAGTCGCTGCGTGGGATCCACACGAGCAATATGACCCCATGCGTCCAAACGATTACAACGAATACAAGATATGGAAACGACGTGATCGCGAAGAGCGCTTCGAGCGACGGCGGATGGAAATGGATGAGCGGAAGCGGGGGCGACGAAGTCCCAGCTATAGTGACGATGGACACAGTGCGTCTGAAGACGAACGCCCTCGCAAAGCCGGTGTGTATCACGAGCTCATAACATGGCCTATCTCTGATATACCTGTAGGCCGTTTCGACCATGGCCCGAGTGAAGACCGCTGGACACGCGACGCGGAAGACTATGCTCAGCCACGCGGGATCGGCATGCTGAGCGCCCCCCCTGTTGCTCCTATAGACGTCAACATGGCAGGCGATGAGGCGTATAACCGTCGCCTTGCTCTCTCGAACATAGCTGCGATCGCGTCACCCCCGAAATCCCCTGCAGCGATTCCCGGTGACGATGAAGTCCCTGATTTCTCAGCTCCTGTGCTTTCTGCATTGGAAGAGTCGGGCGATGATGTCTATGCTCGCCGCCTCGCCATGTCGGTATTGCAACCGGCACCAATCGAAAAAGTCACTACCCCGGAACCACCAGCATTTTCAAGCGGCTACAACCCTTTCGCTCCGCGCAGTCCTCCTCCTCCGCCACCAGGTTTGGCTGTCCCTCCCTCATTTGAAGCGCGTATGCAAAACAGCAAGAATGCAGCTGCTGCAATTGCTGCGAAGTTGAAGGCTCTTGCCCCTGCAGGGGATGCGAATGTAAACGCAAATTCCGACGGCTCTTCCACGACCTCCAACACGGGACTAGAACAAAAGTGGGTACCTATCTTTGCGCTTTCAATCTCGATTTCTCAATATCTTAGCTGTTCGTTGCCTAGGTCTGACCCTCACGGCTTCGCTGCCCGCCTCATGGCTAAATGGGGACATAAAGAGGGTCAAGGTCTTGGGGCCGACGGTAGCGGCATCGTACATGCACTTACTGTGGAACAGGTGCAAGCAGGGAAGGGGAAGGGTGGCGGACAGGACAAGGGCAAGGGCAAAGGCGTTGCAGGGTCCATGGGGCGCATCATCAATGCAAACGAAGATGCGAAGGCCCGCGAAGACCTAACTCGGTTTGGGGAGTCGAGTCGAGTTATCGTGCTCACCAACATGGTTGGACCTGAAGACGTTGATGACGCAGAGCTTCGGGAAGATATTGGTGCGCCGCTCGATTTTCAGCCGCAACAAACCTGTGCTGAACGATAATCTCCTTCGGTGCTTCTCTATCTGTTTTTCTATCACAGGGGACGAATGTGCAAAAAATGGCACCGTCGAACGGGTCATCGTACATGCTGTCAGCCCACCACCGGCTTCTCCTGAAGACGCCGTACGCATCTTCGTGTTGTTTGCGGGCCCCGCTGGCGCCTGGAGGACAGTACGAGAGCTTGACGGTCGGTATTTTGGCGGACGTACAGTGAGGGCGCGATACTTTCCCGAGATCATGTTCAATCGCTTCGCGTTCGATGGCCCGCTTGCTTGAAGGAGCTAGTTGGATAACGACCTGTCAACATGGTATACTTTGAATTATTTTTGGATGTATGCGCATGACAAAGACTGGCACATTGACGTGGTTCCTTATAAGTACTCGTATTTTTGGCACGGTGACTCTTCAATATGCAAGACAGCTACGCAAATATAGGCCTCCACTAACATAAAGTTGTGAGTAAGCTTCCACCCTGACTGGGCAATAAATAGTACATTGTCAGTATGCCTGGTTCAGACGGTCATCTGCTGCTTCCCAGGTGAGTAAGTTACGAGAAACTAAAAAACTGACCAGCTCTGACCGGTTTGAACCCGCTGCCGGTGCTCGCGGCGTCAAAAAGAACACGTTGAAACGACATCCGATGACGCACTGCGGCGAACGGCGAGATTACTCCTGGGGAGAATCCGCCGGGAATGAGCAGATTCCGCGCAGATTCCGCGCGGACTCTGAACAGATTACACCCCCCGGAGAATCTGAGGAGAATGGTCGAAATACAGCGCAGATTCCCAGCAGATTCCACACTGATCCCGCGCATATTACTCACAGGTCGTGTTCTGCTCGCGTGATAACCTGATAGTTTTTAAATCATATTTAATAGCATTATCCCCCCGCTCCCCTCATATTCCCCTCCCTCGCATTTCTCTGCTCATAGGCACCTGAGGTAGGCACCTGAGATGGGCGACGACAATGTACTAGATTTTGCATTGCGTATGTAGACTAACCACAGGCATGAGCAGAGTCTATCAAGTAGTCAATGTAAAGCGCGTATGCACTCCCGCACTGCTCACGCGCGGGACGGATGAATGCCCGTTCATGGTTCTCGCGCATACATCCAGTCCAGTCCCGCTTCCCCTCACGCATAAATCCAGTCCGGCGCCATTCGAGGTGAGCATGTCTATGATAACTGATAAAGTCATCAGGCAATACTGCATGGCACAAACTTCGAAGGAAGCGCACCGTTTACGAACGGGTTCCCGATTCCCAGCGTAGCAGAGTGAAGGGTGATGATCTTGCGGGTCTAAATATACAAGCAGATTAGTAGGATCAAGAAGACGGGCTGGAACCGACTGTTACTTACCTCGGAGAAGGGTTGTCTAGATATATGGTATCCTGTTGCCTATGGTGCAATGGATGAGAGATGATTACTGTAGAATGATCAAAAAGATTGATGCGCACCTTATTAAGTTGATAAGCGGCTGTCTAGAAGGTTTTATGTCAGGACTCATGCTACCAGAAAGGTGGGGGAGGGGGGAAGTGAAGCGACGTACTCCGCACTGCCATGTCCTCGCTGTCGCTCCTTATTTTCAACTGGCGTGATCCCACGAAAAGGAAAATTCGACGCACCGCACGAGACGAAGAAGCCCAAAAGGTGTTACACTTTGTCGCCTTCTCGGCTCCCTTTCCTTCAATCAATAGCACTGGCACTCCTGTGCGCAGTGGCGGTTAGTACTAGATGTAAACGAGTTTTTAGAGGCTTACCATGAGTGGGACGCTCAAGCAGAGAGATGATTGACCTTGTATGGTGGTTAGATAAGAAATCAGGTGGAGGATGAAAGAGAACGAGATGGACGGATGTGGGGAGTCGCGGAGTCGACTCAAGCATAAAAGTCGCGCTAGGGGTCGCAACGCGACTTTTCGCACGGAAATGATAAGAGGGCTTACACGGAGATAAGGGTCCCAGCTGTGAAATTAGTCGGAAACTCGCGAGAATCTGGCGGGAACATTCTGAGAGAATCCGTGTTCTCTCTGCAAATTCTCCCTGGTAGAGAATCTGTCGAGAGTATGGTGAGAATCAGGAGGGAATATGCTCATTCTACGCAGATTCTCCGCGGGAGTAATCTCGCCGTTCGCCGCAGTGACGGCGGCCTCACTCTATGGGAAGGTTTGTCTCGTCCGTGGTCCACCGTTCACAGGCTCAGTGGTTGTGTATTTCTTCACATTGATACGTTACCGAGAACGCGCATTCTGTTCCCAGGACTCGCCACGGCTTCTTGGCACGCCCGGTGCTAGCCTCTCTCTTGTCAAGTGCTGTGAAGGAGGGCTTATTTAAAATGTCTGCAGGGAGTGGGATGCTCGATCTCCTTCGACCCCATGTTCTGGTAGGTCTCCACCGTCATCGTTGGAAGTTAACTTCATTCAGGCTTGACGCAGATCAATGGTTCGGCGGGTACCCCTACGTCTCCTTTTCCCGGTTTCTCTCTTTGTGCGAGCGAAGGACGACAACGTCGACAACAACGAATGTCCTACCTCCAAACAGAGCACGACCTCCACTGTGTCTCCTACCTCGGCCTCCAGTATATCGGTTCCCCTTCCCACGTCGGGTCCCCCATCCTTGTCCTTACGTTTTGACCAACCAACCAACACGAGCACTTGCGCCAACACACGGATCTCCTGGACACTGAACGGAGAACAGTCGGTACCCTTAACCATCCAAATCACGGATGCCTTCGCTTCCCAGGCACTGTTCAAACCGGGCAAGTTCAGTTTGACAGTCACCTATCGCACGCTCACAACCGATGTCCCGTCCACGGCCAGCCAACTCGACTGGCGGCCTATCGATGTGAACGAAGGCGAATATACGGTCGTTGCGTTCGATACCAACAGGTCAATTGGCTTATACGCCCAATCGCCTTCTTTCGCGGTCTCCGCTGGCAACACGTCCTGCTTGGACGATGTTTCCAGTCCATCTACTACTCTCCCGCCTGTCGGGTCAAGCTCCAAGCCACTGAGCACCGGTGCGCTGATAGGCATCATAGTGGGGTTGGGTGTTGGCGTAATTCTCATCGCCGTTGCATTTATGCTCCCTGGCTACGTTCGTCATCACCTCCCAACTCGTCGACAGCGTAGGGCGGGCGGACCATACTATTTGTTCTAACTTGTACTCTGGATGTATATACACATGGACCCACGGGGATATTGTGCGGGGTAGACTCGGGTAAGATGACAAACGGGTAGGCTATTGTGCGGGTGAATTACGAGGACACGGCAGTAGTGATACAAACGCAGACGATGCATACTCTATAAACACATAAGAGAGTTCGGGGAGAAATGCAAGAGAATAAACATATCGTAAAAGGCTTGAATTGGTATACGACGGTCAACGACCGATGGACGACATGAAAGACGAAATCTCCAGATCCTGATATTCCTCTTCCGCAGGCAGATCCTCAAGACCCTGGAGGACGTTTCTGTGGCTCGATGGAATGATACCATCCTTATCTTTCTTTGCATTGGCGGCGTCCTCTTCGGCGGAGGTGTGCCGGAAGAGGTCGAGCACGAGGTCAGTGTCCATCGACGCCAACCCCGAGTTCTGTTGCGTGACGACTGAATTGGCGATGTTGAGCTTGAAACGTTGTAGACTAGAACCCTCGATTAATCGGATAGTACAAAGAGCTGACGTGAATGCATACCCCATGATTTTCTCCTCGAGGGTACCCTTGGTGATGAGTCGGTAGACGTTCACGACTTTCTTTTGTCCTATGCGATGCGCACGATCCATGGCCTGTAAATCCTTCATAGGATTCCAGTCGTGCTCCACAAAGATGACCGTGTCGGCGCCCGTCAACGTCAATCCAAGACCTCCGACGTGTGTCGTGAGTAGAAGACAGTCAATGCTGGGATCTGCGTTGAAGGTTTGCACTACGGCATGTCGTTTGTTGGCATCGGTGCCCCCATCCAACCGCATATACGTGATGGAAGGCATGTGCCTCTTGAACAGGTCCGTCTCGATGATGTCGAGCATTTGCTTCATTTGACAGAAAATGAGGACACGGTGCTGAGAGAACGCGCCAGACGATGGAGGTTCTGCGTCCGCCAGTTCGCTCTTCCCTACGTCGCCCGCATTCACGCCAGGCGTACCGCCAATACCACAATCCACCAAGAGTTGCCTATGAGAGAATAAACGAGCTGATTTGCAAGGAGGAATGGAGAGTCTCACCGGAGTGCAAGAAGCTTCGGCGCGTTACTGATGTCATTCAAGTTGACCCCATTGCTCTTCTGGCCAGCCTTCTCCAGTGCCGTGCTAACAGCTTCCGGAGTCTTCAGTACAAGCGCGGGATGGTTACACAGCTTGCGCAGATATTGCAGTGACTGGAAGACGTGCTGCTGTTGTCCCTTGGACCCGTCACTCTTAATGATGTCTTCGGCGTTTAGACGCGCTTGTGAGTTGGCGAACTCGTCGTAAAGCTGTTTCTGCATGTCGGAAAGCTCGCAGAAATAGTCCTGAATGATTTTCGGGGGCAGATCGTGCAAAACATCCTCCTTGAGTCGCCGCAATAAGAACGGAAGAACTTGTTTGTGAAGCGCTTCCAATGCTAGTGCAGCTAAATTGCGCTGTTAGTGAGGACATGGGGGTGAGGAAGAGGCGTCCACGAACCTGCTTCGCCGTTCTTCGACTTACCATCCCTGTTCGACAGGATCGGTTTGCTGAAGCGCTCATTGAAAAACGACTCGGAGCCCAGGAACCCAGGCATCAAGAAGTCAAAGAGACTCCAGAGCTCGAGGACATTGTTCTGGATGGGCGTACCAGAGAGAATCAAGCGGTGATTGGCACATATACACTTGACGGCCTTGGTTAGCTTTGTCTTGGCGTTTTTGATGACATGACCCTCGTCCAAAATGCAGTAGAGCCAGTTTCGGCTCTGGAGACTTGCGATGTCATTACGAACGACCTCGTATGAAGTGATGACTACATCAAAGTTCTTGAACTTGGTGAGAAGCTTGCCGCGGTCGCGCGCATTGCCGACATAGAGGACTGGCTTCAGATTGTCGGCATATTTCAGGATCTCGTAGTACCAGTGGCCCGTCAGGGTAGGCGGGCAGATTATAAGTGACGGGAGATGCTTTGAATCTGCGGACTTGGTCGCCTTGTACCGTTGGGCTCGTTCGTAATGTTTGCTCGCCAAGATACATATTGATTGGAGAGTCTTTCCGAGGCCCATGTCTAAAATCGTGTTAGTTCAATGAAGACTAGTGAGGTCATGATGACCATACCGTCACAAAGGATGCCATGAAGCTGGTACTTGGCGAGGAACGCCAGCCAGTTAACGCCGTCCTGCTGGTATTTGCGAAGCTCCGCATTGATAACCACGGGTATGTCATATTGCTCAACCTTGCTACCGTCAAGAAGCTGCGTCAGGAACTGTCGCTCCTCGTCGCGTCGCTTTAGCAAGTCATCCGAGAAACCAGGAGGATCAGGCAAGCCTGCCTACAATGAACGGGTCAGAGAAGTAAAAGGTATAAGGAAAAGCACACACTTCGAGGGGCACCATTTTAACGAGCGTTGCGAACGTGTTGGTGGCCGTCGACCGTGTATCTTCATCGGGATCACTCATACGACCAAGGATCGGGACCACCAGGAATATGACATAGGGAAGCGCTTTGTGGTCTAACTTCTGAACTACATCTGTGTTCGCTGTTTAGTCTGTTTCCTTCTCTTAAGCCAGGTGAAAGCACGCACTGTAAACAAGTTCCATCGCGCCTTCTCTGTTGGCGAGATTCTCCACATCGCCGAGGAATGGTAGGACCTGGTCTATCACGAATCGCATTGCGTCCACAGTCATGACGTCGCAGATGGCGGCAAAGCAGCGCGATACACACTGACGAATGACCGCGAATCGGCTTCGGAGAGCCATTCCGAAGAGTGGAAACAAGTCTTTCACTTGGGGCCACAGGTCCGCATGCAACGTTGGAATCACGGCCTCCAAGACGCTGAGCGAGTCGATGATGTCCTGGCCAAATTTGTCCTCGATGAGCTTATCTGTCTTTTGAGACGATTCTACAACGCCAATCAACGAAGATTCACTCCATCAATGCTGTGAATAACACATACCGAGGTCGCAGGCACTCTGCAAGCCGCCTGCCATGGATTGCCACATTTTCGGGACAACATCGAGTAGTCTCGGCCCAAACCGTGAGGAGAGTTGAACGAATGCGAGACCAGCACCGCGTCTTGAGATCCTGGACTTCTCTAGTGCATCCACCTTCGTCAGGTCCTTTGCGATGGCAGTATCATTTGACTTCGCCACTCCCGCGAACGAGATGATGCCTTTCAACTGCTTCTGCGTGAACGCCCATGTTGGAGTTCGCTCGACATCTTGACAAAGGAAGGTGCACAGATTTTTGACGATCTTGTCTGGCGGCTGAGAAAGACTATGCTGTGCGCAGAATTCGATGAAAGCAGCCACGGCCACGGCGGAACGCGTCTGTAAGTCAACGTTTTCCTCGTTCTGGTGGGTCATTCAACGTTAAGAACTCACAGTTGAGACTGAGGAAACCGTACCTTGATACCATTCATCACGCCTTTTACTATTGGGCTAACCTTGTCTGGCGTGCTTTTCAAAGCAACGAACGCTGCCGCAAAGGCTGCGGACACTCGTATGTCGTGCTGGGTCTTGACCTCCTTGTACCGATCGATGGTCGCTACCACTATTTTACGCTTTTCAATCAGGCCTGCCAATTCTTTCCTCTTCGTACGCCCCAAGCTTTCCTTGAGTTTTGTGAACAGCTCGCCAACAGCCGACTCCGCTGTCGCGAGAGAGAAGCATTCTGGCTTCGTACCAGCTAGGTCAATCTCGACGGGCAGTACTGGTATCTTCTCCCAAGGTATCTTGCACTCCCATCCGAAGCTCAGAAGAAGGTTTGAACAATCATTGTGAATGTGAGCTAAAGTCATGGCCATCTCGTGGTACGCTGGCGGTGGGTCGCTCTGCAGCCATGCGAGTGTGCGGTTGCTCAACTCGAGCGCGAGGCCAGATACGGTGACCAATGGAGGCGTAGAGGGGTCCGATACGTCGAACTCCAGCGCCCACTGTTCGGTGATGACGGCCGTGATGACCTTCTGGAGCATGCTGCTAGAATCGATGTAGTGCAGTAAAATGCTCTGGAACATGTCATCGACAACCTCTCCCTATCGAAAAAGCATGATGTTAACAACGGAAGAACATGGTAGGTATAGAACACTTGCTGGTGGCCCCCATAGGAAGACAAGATAGGCGAAGGCGCTGGCGGCGGCTATTCTTGCTAACCAGATTGTGTCCGGGGAGATAAGGGTGAGGTCTTGAGCAAGCATGTTCTTATCGACGTTGTGCCGCTCAGGCGCAGAAGCGTCAACTGCATCGGAAGCCACAGGATTATAAAAGTATGCAGGGTCCAACGGAACGCTCATAGGTGTTGTCATAAGGCTTGACCATTCCAGGACCTGTTCGGCAGTGATAGAGGCTTGCAGCCAGCCGGGGACGGATTGCAGGAGAAGGAGTGATGTACGCCATGCTGCCATCGTTGCATGACGGATATCTGACCTCTCTTCAACGACAAGGTTCTGGAAGAGAAGGCGAAGTAAAGGTGGAGATATCCAGTCTTTGGGAAGGCTTGCGACGTTCATGAAGGAGTGCAAGGTCTCAACTACAGCGAGGCGGACCGTGGGGATGGTGTGACGAAAGAAAGGGAAGAGGGTTGGTGCCAGTTCGGACAAGGGGCGTCTGTGGGAGGAAACTCGATGAAAAATATGTTGACCAACGTGAAAGAGCGTACGATGAAGATGGGTCTGCCAAAATTGCAATAACTTCGTCGTACGAGACGAGCTTTCCTGATGATCATGAGTATATGATGCCTCATGATAGTAGAAAGCCTACCCAAAAGATCCATGACAGCGCCTACACTGGAGCTGAGATCATCTTTCATGTCTCCAAGACAATTCCATAGGACGGCCAATACGAGACTCAAGCATCCCGGCAATTGACGAACTAGATGAGTCGCCACAGGAAGAAGGCAAGAAGCCGCGACCGAACGAACGTCGTCATCGCGGTCTCCTAAGCTATACGAAGATAGTTAGAGTGTGATACATCCGTTGAACCAGACAGATCATACCCCAAGACTGCAGTGTCGACAACGTCTTGTAGAACCTGTTTCCCACCGGAAAACGAAAATTCTACCCCATGCTCCATGTCCTCCATCTTGACATCCTCCTCAAACTTCGCGTCGCTTGCCCTACCTTCCTCAGCCTTCACCGTACTACATGCCTCTGCCTTGACTTCACCATCCGTAACAACCTCCTCGAAAATATCGCTACGTACAGCGACTTCGTACTTGATGCCCAGTAGTCCGGCATGACGAACTTCCCAAACATGTGTAGCTGCATTATCATGCTTGCCGGCTCGTCTTGAGGATGTGGCGACCACGGGAAGTGCGAAGTCTTGTCGGATCATGTGCAGAAGAACCTTGTGAACGTGTAGAACAGAGCGTCGGGGCATGTGGAGTAGAAGTGAGGCAAGTGTTTGGGACACAGTCTCACGAACGGGTGCGACAACCTGGAAGTGTTCGTGAGTGTGATAGACAAATTTAACGGAGGGGGGGCGGTGGGGACGAACCTGGTCTGACACAAAGTCTCCGAATCTATCAAGGACGAAGACGCACAGGAGTCTCGCGGCGAGATCATTGCACCATCTCTCATGCGCGAAGTCGTTATCGTCGAGGGATACTCCCACTGACATGTATACATCAGATATGTCGAATAGGTCGGGAAAAGCAAAGGGCGCAACATACCCTTCATGCCGCCATACTTTCCTTGTGTCTTCAGAAGTTCGCGGAGAGCCATGGCAGCGCCGTGCCTAACCTCCCATGCAGGGCTGAAGATGTCAATCTCCAGGATCTTCACGAGGCCATCCCACGCCCAGGAACCAGGCGGGACTTCCAATGCTTGAGACTGTTTAGCGGTCTTGGGAGAAACCGCACCACCTTTGGTCGGATCGATGATGACTTTTTCGGCTGCCGGTGTGTCGACGCGTGAAGGTGTCGAGGGTTTCTCATCTGATGCGATAAGGCGAGCTCTGCGAAAGCGCGAGTATGAGGTAACGAATCTCGACGACAGCACTAGAAACTAACTTGCTGGAACTGGCTACTGCTGCCTGGTATTTCGAGCTGGAAGCTTGAGGTGGTGGGGCGGCGACAAATGCAGAATTGCCTTGCTTGCGTTTCCGCTTTAGTCGGTTTCGCTCACGGGCAGATAAACCAGCAAGATCGTCTTCAGCAGAAGGTGCGACTGTTATAGGAGACGGTGCCACGGGGGTTGAAGATTTGGAGCGGTTGATCGGGGAGGGCTCCTTCTTGACTGCTGCAACCTTCGTGTCAATGGGAGTCGGCGCGACTGGGTCGGCAGTAGGAGACGGCGCTTCTGTCTTGGATACCTCGGTCTCCATATCGGCGTCTGGTTCTACATCGGCGGCAAGTTCTTTATCTAGGTCCATGTCGTCGTCGCCACCGAAATCGAGGAAATCCAGTCCCAGTCTACCCATAGCCTCTTTGCGCGCCTTCTTGACTTCAGTGGATGATGAAAGGATGCCAGTGGGCTTGATGAACTCTTTCCCCGATGATGCGAGGAGAAGAGTGCCTTTGTGCATGAGTTCCTCCACTGACAGCATGGGGAACTCTGGCGGTGGGCGGGTAGAAGTGCTTGCCCGCTCAGATTCGGGAGGAAGATTTCCATCCTGGAAAGGATGCCACAGGGGAACGAGAGTGAAAATGTGGGAAAGGGCCACCGAGGTCGCACTTCGCGTTTCGTGAGACCGCGAGTGCAGATATGGAAGGACCTCAATATAAGATCAGCATATGCACTTCCTCATCTCACCATCTATTCCACGGACTCCCAGTCATTAAAATAACTCACCCTGGCAACAACAGCCATAAGTTCCTTCCATGAAGACGGGTCGCCGAGGGGGAGATGTTGGCGGTGAGCTTTGATGTCTTCTTGAAGAGCGACATCGCTAATGAGACTCTTGGCGGCGAGCTGGGCGAGCTGTTTGGCTGCGGTTGTCCTCACTGAGGTTGAAGATCCTGTATCGAGTAGAAGGAGGAGCCTGTCCAACCTGAAGAAACCAAAACGCGTCAGACGCGGGCACGTACAGGACGCGCCAAATTACCTTGAAGACATAACGTAATGCAACGGACCGGACGCGCCGGAAAAACAGGAGGCTCGCGGTGATCTTCGGGGCGATTTCTCACGGTTGGAACCTCCGCCACGCTTTATATCACTAGACTCGAACCAGTCCCGACGTGCGAGATGACAGTCGATCTCGCAGCCGTAGGGACTGGAGTCGAACAGGCGCGCGGTGGTACAGGCAAAAAGTTCCCACGCGATAGTTGGGACTTAGAATTTTGGACGCGGTGACGCGTCTCCTCGTCTCTCAACTTACGCGTCTTCGACCCCGCCTCTCACTATGCTACCTTCTCCCCCGCTCTCCTTCCAATATTTTCTTGTATATCTCACTCATATATATCGAATATATCGTTCTTCTCGCATCTGACCAGTCCGGTAAGCAATTACTACTCACTTCTGCCTCTCTAGCATACCATGGCGGCTCCGACTGGTCTGAGACATGACGGCCCCCTCTTCCAGGCCGCGATGTCTATCTGTTTGCTCGCAAAATATCCCCCAGTCTCTTCCCCTCTCTTCTATGACGGATTCCGGTCCTCACCCCGATCCTGAACGTGTGCAACTGGCGTCTCGGCGACTATGTGATACCTTCGGTATCCCAGCGGTACACCCTTTCCAAGAAGAAACAGGGGTGCTCATCCTGAACAAAAAAAGCGTTATCCTGGACGTTCCAACAGGCGGTGGCAAGACTCTCGCTTTCGCCTACCCGCTTTTCTATTATTGGTCCCCGACGGCCACAGACTCCGAGGCTACTTTGGCGAAGATCATTGTGGTCGTTAGCCCTCTCATTGCGCTCATGGAACAGCAGGTATGTAGCCAGCATCATGAACACAATTAACCATCTAATAGGGGTACTTGCCAGGCCAAGGATTTTGTGTCCAAAGGCATTCCGGCCGTCGCCATACACTCCGAGACTCCAGAGAGAGAGAAGCGGATGATTGTACGTATACTCTCAGTATATCATGCCTCCCTCTCACCGCACAATCGCTAGGAACTCGGGCAAGGGAAATACCGCATCGGAATAGTGGGTCCAGAGACGGCTCGCAGCAGCGCGTTCGGAAGTGCGGTATTTCAGGCCAAGGTCTTCCGCCGCGACGTGATCTGCATGGTCATTGATGAGGGGCATGCGATCTCAGAGTGGGGAACTGACGACTTCCGGCCAGAGTTCTCCAACTTGGGCACACTTCGATCGCGGTTACCTCCTGGTACTCCCATTCTTGTCGCATCTGCGACTCTTCCTGCATCTGTTGTCGCCGACATTCAAGAGAAGCTTGGCCTGGATCAAGATGTTGCCCGTGTAATGGTGTCAAATGCAAAGCCTAACGTCGCGCTCTCAGTGCGAATTATGCAGCACCCGGAAGATACCATGGCCGACCTTATAGCGTTGATCCCGAAGGATGCAGCATCACCCGAGGACATCCCCCCCACACTGGTTTATGTACAAGGTCGGACGGATGCCGAGGATGTCCAAGACACGCTTCGCGCACATGCAGAGACTGTGAACGTAGATCCCAGCACCATCGAGTTCTACCATCGCCATGTCGATTCAAGGCGAAAGGAGTATGTCCTTGACGCTCTCAAGGATGGACGAATCCGAATCGTCGCTGCGACGGATGCATTGGGCTGGGTACGAAGTCGTTTTTGTCTCCTCATCATCAATTTACTCTCTAACATTTCTCCAGGGGTTGGACCTCAGAAACATCCAGCGCGTTGTTTTCTGGAAGGCCCCCAAAACATTTTGCTCTCTGGTGCAAAAAATCGGCCGCTGTGTCCGGGACTTTCAACAGATCGGAGAGGCGATTCTCATCGTCTCGGCGGGTTACCATGAAAAGCAACGTGTCATTGTCGACGCAGCGGAACTGGACAATCATTCGGGGCGAAGGCCAGGAAATGAAACGGTACCCAGGGATATCAACGCACGGCCTC
Source organism: Amylostereum areolatum (assembly GCA_012932865.1). NCBI lineage: Eukaryota > Fungi > Basidiomycota > Agaricomycetes > Russulales > Stereaceae > Amylostereum > Amylostereum areolatum. The sequence continues at coordinate 418,471 of SAXG01000027.1, forward strand.
TTCATGCCGATGAAGATGAGCCAATACGTCCCGAAACAACCGATGTCCAGCTGGACCGACAGGTTGGAAAACGGACCCGGTTCCACGGCGTCTTGGCTTCACGAGACGCGTTGTATTTGGCGAAGTACGTTTCAACAAAACATTGTCGTCGCGTGCCATGGGACGAGTTCTTTGAAAACTCGAAAAAGAGTGAGTGCTGACCTTGGTGTACGCATACCAGACTAACTAGCCAGCTATAGGAGCTTTACCTATCCACGAGCCCTGGGCCACCGCTCCCTGCTGTGACAATTGCGAAGCTTCATCGTTTCGGATGGAGACTATCACGGTTGAAGATGATGCCCGCCTGAGGGCAGGCCGTCGGTCCCAGAGCAGTCGTGAGGTCCGAGATCGCGCAACAGCTGCTCTGATGTCTCTGCGCGAGCTCATAGTGGCGCGTGATTGGCCAGGACAAGACATTATGACAGGGGCCGATATCATGAGCGACCAGGTCTTACAGCAGATTGCGTCGGGGGCGAGCTTTCTAGACACACATGCTAAGTTGAATGACCGTGTGCGTTGGCACTGGTCATTCAAGTATGCCGACGAGGTGTTGAACTGCTTGCAGTCAATCCTTACTGATGCTAACACCAACACGGACGCGGCGACGAACGACCCTGTCGGTGCGGTGTTCACCAACGAGGTGCTCAGTGCCCTACATACCACAGTGGCCACCGTTCCTGAGAAAACTACCCGCGGACTCCTCAAACAGGTCTTCGACGAGTGCTCTGACCTGGTCGAGCATCTCATTGATGGTGCAGGCCAGCCACGGATACGCTCGATCAAGCGTGTGCCACCAGAGACAGTACGTGCTACGTGCTATCGAGATGTTCATTGCTGAGATTTAGTTGGATAGAATGTTATGTACCATGGTGCCGTCGATGTTCCTATGTCCGTTGGCAAGATCCGTACACGCATGCGGAAGGTTGGTGGTGGATACAACTCGCTGGTAGAGTTTCTGCATGACTGGCAACTGATCTCATTAAATTCTCGCAAAGTTTACGGGGACCACAGTGCAGTCGCAAACAATGCAGATGAGGTGGAACATGTTGTCCTTCATAAGCTATACGAGTGCAGCCGGCGCGATCCTACCCTTCCCGGTGCCAATGAGGTTATTCAACTGGTTCAACTAGGTGCGTGCTACTACTTCCAGTCCCACAGCAACTATTGAAAAAAAAATTCGTCGCTAGCTGCATCCTCATCGCCATCACCGACAGGTGCCCAATCCATGTCCCCACCTGGAGCACCAGAGTCGATGATCCCACTTGTCACCGAAGGTCCTGGCCCGTCTGCACATGCATCATCCTCCATATCAGAGTCGTCCTCTAGGCCTTGAGGGTACGCCTCGATTTCTTCGACAATGCTAATGGCTTGTGCTAAAATATGATCCGCTAGACCATGAAACTCCTCATCGTCGACAGCAAGGTCCTCCTGAGATGGATGTTCGTCCTCAGGCTCCTCTCCATCACCTAGATCACTGTCGTGGTCACCTCCATCATTGATACCAAACCCGTCAAATGTTTCTCCAGGCGCTTCATCCGCAAGGTTTGGATCATCGTTGGTGTGCGGGGATACACTAGATTGGCTTGCGGTCATCTCCTGTGGAACACCGCAGTTCTTCATGCGACGAGTGGGGGTGCGGAACGCCTGAAATGCCTTCGGATTGTCGGGGTATTTTGTGCCGAGGTGGAAGAGGTCGCGCACAGGTTGAATTGCGTGTTTCGATGGACGATTTGCAACGTATACTTGTAGCTTTTGCACTCCAATCTCATCCGACAACTTGGCTTTCTCCTCGTCGCTTTTTGGAGAGGTGTGGCTGACACCGTACTCGGGTATCTTGTATGCCTTCTGCACAGTACGCATGATATCACGGAGCGTGAATATGCATACAGTAATCATTGAGAGCCATTTCCAGCTCTTGTTGACACCCTTTGCATTGTATATAACCTGTAGAAAAGTGCAACATTATAATCTTACTGACCATGCGAAGAGAAAACAAAGGTGTATCAACCTTGGCCCAAAAATTCTGATGCTCTTGGAGCAAGTCCACCTCTTTGAAGCCATCGGGATGTCCTGAGAGGTTAACCAGCCAGTTATACAGGAAGAGAAGCCTAGTAGGATGTGAATACTAAGTGATCATATAGGGTCATGGACGAGCACTGCCAGCTTACCGGAGCTTCTCAGGATATGTGGCTAAACGGCGGAGAGTCTCAAAGATGATGTCCGCATACTTTGGCATGGATCCACTTCCGCGCATGATGATCCCCCATACCCGCAATGCATTGACCACACATCCAATATCCCCTCGCTTGATTGCACGTGCAAAGACGATGTAGTATAGTGCATCACGGTTATAGAGAATGTTGTTTTCCAGTGAGTAATCACGTCGGTCCTCGGGGAGCTTTCGAAGCACATCGACAGCTGCCGTTGAGAAGAGCTCATGCTTGACGGTCTCGCTCACCCGTTTGAAATCTTCAAGTGACACTGTGGCTGCCCAATCTTGCAAATCAGGATGACCGCAGTGAATACGAAATGCGTCAATGACATGCACGGGGAGGGAGATGCTGATGAGCTCATGTGATGGTGCCCATGGTGTTGATTTCTTTGCTTTCCAACCTGCCGAAAAGGCTTTCCGTTGTAGGAAGCCATTCTCCCAGCACAAGCCGCCTGCCCATTCTGAATTCGGCTTCCCCCAGTGCTCATTTGCAACGGCTCGTGTAATTGCCATCTTCCCATGAAAGAGTCCAAAGCGGCGGACAAGATGGTTGGTGGCCGCCACGGTTTCGGGATCGCTATTTCGGCGTGCGGCTTCAATCTTTTTAGACAGAGTCCGTTAGCAATGACAGTAGACACAACGGGACCATTGCAAGCCCTACCTTGTCAGATAGAAGTACCGTCAGAAGGTCACCGTCTGCAAAGAACAGGCCATGCTTCTTGAGGAACGCATCGTCCACTCCAAGGTCGGAAGAGAATGTGCGAAGTAACTCTATTGTGCCATCAATCGATGACTCGTCGATCTCGCGCGCTGGCATTGGCATTGGCTCGGTCTTGTGGACTGGGATCTGGAGAACAACGGGCGGTCCACCGAGTTCCTCTCGCAGGCGACCAAGACCTGGGATATTCTCGAGTGCGAGCTCCTGTAGCTGCCAGAGACAATATGTTGAAAATTCCGCGGCCTGTGTTGCAGTGGGAAGGACATCCTCTGGGTTATAGTCCAGAAGTGGCCGACGACTGGTCCGTGGCGGTTTCATTTCTAGGGGAAGTGTTCCGTGTGCGACACGCCCATCGGGAGATGAAGGGTCGTAAACCGGGATCAGTGTGGCCGTCGTTCCGTTATCGAAATGGTTGCGGTTGTTGAAACGTTGCTCTCCAACGCGAAATGGTATATTGATGTTGTCCCATACAATCCCGCACATCTGTGTCGCGAGGATCTTCCGGTACCGCTCAACTCCCTCCTGCGAGAGCATTTTGACGTGTGAGATGGCGGTCGTGTAGGAGACGGATAATCCTGCATGCGCGAGGACCTCTATTACACGCTTGGCTGCTCCGGAGGCTAGAAGGAAGAGGCCGATGACACGCTGAAACACCGTAGATTTGCGTGACTGAAGAACAGCCATCATAGCGGCCACTGTTGTAAATATCTGGTGCACATTAGAATGGGAGGACAATGGAGTCTTTAGAATGGACACACCATGGTGGGATCGCGCCCTTCCACACCGTGTCGCGTGGAGGGTACAGCAACGTCCTCGAGTAGTTTCCAAAGTGTCGGAGCAACAGTCTTGATCCTCTCGGCCAGCTCGTCCATTGAGAACTCCTGCAACAGATCCGTGATGGTATTGTACCACTTGTTGGCGAATAAGTTCTTCAGAGCCTTGCCTTCCATCTGCAGAGTCGACGAGACAATGTTCAAGCTCGCATTTGTGGCTTGCTCGGGTGCACGCGCGGCAATCCTCTCAATGAGTTCCTCACCATGTTGCTGGCAGTAGATAGTGACACGAGACGAGAGCTGCTGATCCTTGGATGTGAAGAGAGAGTCCATGAAGTCGCCAAAGTTCTTGAATCCGTGGCCACCATCATCTTCGTCGGTCATCATATCCTGCAGTACACGAGAAACGCGTTCGTTCCGCTTCTTCTCTTCGGCTTTCTCTTGTGCTTCGCGTTCACGGATCTTTGCTGCTCGAATAGTCTCTGGTGCTTCCCAAAATACAAACCCTGCGGGAGGCTGTATTGGGCCTGTGGGTGTCCGAGACGATGTTGTGGCATGATATTGTCGAGCAAGCGGGGATGACTCGGACAGCAGTCCAGCCGGGGACGAGGGTGGATCGGGAGGGGATGAAGGAGCTTGCAGAGGAGACTCATCGTTATATCCCATGCCAGCATTTGACGGCCCCTCCGCTGTTGAGCTCGAAGCCTGAGGCCGAAAAGATGGCCCAGGTGCCTTCCGGATATGCCGGACAAAGTCAGTTCCTGTGAACTTCCTCTTCACTGGACGGCCAGCCTTCTTCTCACTGAACAGAACACTGAGAGGAGACTCTACATCATCTTGCGTGTCATTCGCTGGTGTGCGGGGGGAGCCAGGATTGGCCTCATGCGTATGGGTGTGCATAGGGGTGCTCGTGTCCGAGATTGCTGGGTTGGGTGCCGAAGTTGAGGGTTGGGGACTTGATAATGACCGTGGATGGAGCATGATAGACGTTTGGTATGATAAATGAACGTTTTTATTGTTCAATGACGACGGAGGGTGTAGCGGTAGGTCGAGAGCGCGGAAATCGCGAGCTGAATTTCACTAAGTCTCGTCAATCCCGTGGGAACTTTTTGCCTCTACTATCACGCGACCGTTCAACTCCAGTCCCTGCACCGACGTGATGTTTCCGGCTCGGGCAGGACTGGTTCGAGTCTATTATATCACCATCCGGGCGTGGATGCGTGACGCAAAAATATCCCATCTCGTGACTCACAAGTCACGAAGATTTCAAATTGACACGTCGTTGTGACCCGTTCTCCATCTTCCTGCCCACTCATGTCATTCCTCCACTTGCTCACCGACCTCGTTCACCAGGTCAATGATGCGCAAAACCCGCTTGCTGTCGGTATGTAGGGTGCGGTTTTACATGGTTCCCGTCTGACTTTCTGTCGTAGATCTCGCTGCGTGCGGACGATTACGCGATTTCCAAGCGGCGGCTCAAAACAGCCTTGACCCCGATTCGCCATCACGCGAAGCCCTCGACGCGCTCATCGACGATGCATACATCCAAATGTCCGCGTCCCGCACGGAGGACCCATATCCGTGGAGAAGATTGTACACCGACGCATGTCTCGTGCGCGCGCTCATCGACGTTGCTCACACGGACCGGCCGAATGAAAACGCGGTTATGGCCACCATCGCACGGCTGGACCGCGCCCTGGTCGTCGCCGGCGCTCCAGGACAAAAAAGGCACGATCTCATCTTGACCGTGATCGCGGCCATCCAGAAGGCCTTTTTGCCTTCAACGCTTTTCAATCCCGAAAACACTCCGTCTAGCCCATCTTTGCCACCCGTGGCTCCTCTGGCCTCAAGCTTCCATTCGATCCCTCGCTTCAATACTCCTCCTTCTCTTGGTATCTTTTTACGCGACCTTCGCCATCGCCCGTTCATTATGTCCGGATATGCGAAGGAATGGCCAGCTATGAATGAACACCCATGGCGTTGTATGGCATATATGCGCTCCGTCGCAGGACTTGGACGCGTGGTGCCTGTAGAAGTCGGTGGTGATTATCGCAAGGACGACTGGTCGCAACAAATTATACCTTGGGACGCTTTTCTCGACAGTCTTGAAGCCACACAAGAAGATACGCTACTATATCTCGCGCAGCATAACTTGTTCTACCAGTTCCCCGACCTCCGGAACGACATCATCGTACCGGATTATGTGTATTCTGCGCCCGACGCCCCGGTAGATTACCCTGCGTACAAGCCCCCGAGCAACGAAGACGCGCTCGTGACCAACGTTTGGTTGGGCCCTAAAGGGACCGTTTCGCCCGCACATACTGTAGGCGCATGGTAGTGATTGATATCATGATCCTAGCTGACCACCATCAGGATCCATTCTTCAATCTGTACGGTGCGTTCAACCATGTTGCATTGGGTTTCTCCAGCTTACGTCCCTTCAGCTCAGGTTGTCGGACGTAAGACGGTATGGGTGGCTCCCCCGTCCGCCACACCATCGTTATACCCGTACCCGCCGCCGTCTGATGCCTCTGAAGGAAAAAACAACACAAACGCGAACGCCACGGAACCTTCCATGAGCAACACTTCGCGCGTCGATGTGTTCGCAGTGCCCGACGACACTTTTCCAGATTTCTGGGAAAGCGTTGTTCCTAACGCAATGAGCACGACGCTTGAACCGGGTGACGTGCTTTTCTTTCCTCCCGGATGGTGGCATGCGATGCGGAGCGAAGACTTGAGCTTTTCAGTTTCAATGTGGTTCTAAGTAGTTCAGGCTGTTGGATTTGGTTGTTGCGGGGAGTACATCGATGATGTCAATATGCTTGGAGGCCTCGACAACGCCTGTCAATTATGTCGTCATACAGCTCTTCTGATACATTTTCTAGCGGTTAGGCGTCAGACAGCCAAGTATGTACGGTGAAACTGTGTAGTACATACTGCAAACGTTGCGAAATTACATGGGTACCAAAATCGAAGCCGCCGATCTAGTGGACAACGAACTGCGTTCGATAAAAATCGACCTTTGAAAGTCGTACTGTATCTTGTTGCGTGCGTACAGTGGCATTCTACTTTGAAGTAAGTTTCTCTCAGGATTTGCGGCGTTACGAATTTCGCGAAGAAAGTTGCTCTGGCAATGGCATGCATCTGTACAACTGTGACGTAACCGCGTCTGAATCAGGTCTGAATCGGGCGGAGAGCAACGAGCGGGTAACCGCGGACATCATGTTCAGGATTGTACTCTCCTCTCACCACAGCCTCTAACCGCCTGTTTGCGTTCCCGACTTCGTGGCATCAAGTTTTTTGTACAAGCCAGAATACATCAGTTGCCCTCGTTGATGATATCGGCCTGCGATCCTGCAGGAGCTTGCAGATGAAGGACATCAACGCGGAGACGGGTTCAAGAGCAGGGTCCACCGCCATCCAGTGCGTTTCCGTCTCACATTATGGTCACAATTAGGGAAATAGTAGAGACAGATCCGCATACAACCATTTATTCCATGAAGGACACAGCCTAAACAAACTCAATGATGCTGCTTTGGGGGGGAGACTATTTGAGAATACTGATGATATGGAGGGCGTCCCGGGCAGGAGTATAGCGTGGAAAGCATGTTCTTCCTCTTTACAAGGGCTTCATCTGTATCCTTACATCATTTTCGGCTTCTACAGATATTCCTCGCCCCTCCTGGACCTCTAAACCCGCCTCCAGAACAACCACCGTCTCCGAACACTTTCATCTCCACTTTGCGGGTATCCAGAGATGAGTTCGCTCGTCTCCTGATTGAATACATGCGCGCGCCCGATGGCAGTTACGAAGATGGGTTCATTGTACCTGGAACAAACGCCCCACCCAAGCGATCGGGAAGTGCGGGGAATCTGGACAGGAACAATCCTCTTAGTTTGCACGACGAAGTGCGTTCCCCACCGACTCCGTCTTGTAAGGACTTGCTCTGACGAGTACGTCAGAATCCTTGGAACGAGTGGTTTTCTGCCGTTGAACTTCGCAAAACGATCTTGCAGGATGTCGAGCGCACGTACGTACTCCTTTTCTTGCCTGCTAGGTAGTATTCTCACACATTCTGTAGATTCCCGGACATCCCTTACTTCCGAAAGCCGGCGGTACAGTCCCAGCTCACGCATATCCTCTTCTTATATGCCGTTCTCCACCCTAAGATAGGCTACCGCCAAGGCATGCACGAACTTCTTGCCCCTCTCTATTATGCCATCGAGTATGATTCCCTCCCCGACTTGGATCCCTCCTCATCTTCAGACGACGGCGAAATGCGCGAAATGTGCTCAAGCAGGTGGGTAGCAGCCGATGCCTGGACACTATTTGATAACGTCATGCGCGCGGCGGGCAAGTGGTATGAGTGGCGCGAGGACGGGTCAAACATGACTGGAGGGTTGAACGTGAACGGGCAGTTGAACAGTTCCGACACGCAGCCATATATGGCACCGATACTGCAGGCATGTACGAAGATACAGAAGGAGATGCTGAGGAGAGTGGATCCGCTGCTTTGGGAGAGTATGGATGCAGCAGGGATTGAACCACAGATTTTCGGGATGTCAGTACTTCTTTCATTCCATGAATCTCTCACATTCTAAGTATTTCTGTCAGACGGTGGCTGCGTCTGCTCTTCACGCGTGAATTCAACATGCACGACGCGATGGTCTTATGGGACGGACTATTCGCAGTGGATCCTGCACTGGATCTCACGCTTTGGATATGTGTTGCGATGCTCATCCGAATCCGCAACCGATGTACGTTGTCGGACTCCTCCCCACCGAACCTTTGGACTGATCTAGCTCTGGACAGTAATTCCTTCGGACTACAGCGCTCAATTAACTTATCTTCTCCGTTATCCGACACCTCCAACCGCCTCTCCCACACACCATGCAACATTACTTCTCCACCAAGCACTCACCCTCCAGATGGCACCAACCGCATCTACTGGCGCAGCTATTGTTCTCGAGAATCGCAATATGCTCAACATTCCAACGGAGGTTCCCGACCCCCCCACTCAACCCATGCGTCGTGCAGGTCGACCAGGAGACACGCAGAGGCGACGTCAGAGTGAGTCCGGGGGTGACCCGCGTGCTCGAGCGCCCGATCCAAGTCTTGGAAGGCATTCATACAGTCGGGCATCTGGGACCCAGCTGGGCCTGCCGGAGATCATTGCCAAGAATCTCTACGACCGCGGAGAGGCGTTGGGGATCAACAAAACGCTCTTCAACGCTGTTTCCGAGATCAAAGTGAGCCCAACACCTGTACGGCTATCAGTATATATGTATGACACTCTTTTACAGCGAAATTTACCGGACCTGGCGGCTGGTCTCGGTCGAACGCCGCCGGCGGCATCTGCGGCATTCGCGGACTACCCTCTCGTCGATGAACGACCGCCGGAAGAGCGACCGCCGTGGGAACCCAAGACACGGTTCGAGATTGAACGCGACCTTGCACAGATGCGGAACACTCAAAAGCAGCTGGGAGAATCTGTCGGGTGGATTGTGGATACACTTCTGCTGGACGAAAGCGCAGAGGACGACATCAAGGTCAAACATGTGCAGGCGCGCAAACGCGAGGCGCTCGAATCTCTCGCGTATGTACGAGACGTGCTTGTAGGGTCTATCACCGATCTCGACGAAGAGCGACTCATGAGCGAGGAAGAATTCAAGAAACGCAAAGCACGTCAACGGGAGGAGAAGGAGCGTATCGAGCGCGAGAGGCGGGCAGGACATTCTCAGACGTCGTCGTCGTCCATGCCTGGTCTGGGTGTTACTTCCGTCCAACTGCTCCCACCTGCCCCTCCGTTGCTCAACCCCAAACCGCCATCACAACCACCTTCCGCGACCCCTCGTGCACCTGCGCTCGGCCCACCAGCCCGACCAGATCCTCACCGGACCGCGTCATCGGTATCTCGAGGGCCACTGTCGCCGGCGTCGAGCGGAAGTACGCCTCAGGCCAACTTGCCTCGAGCGCCATGGAACTACTCGCGATCAGACTTCTCAGGTAAAGGCGGGTTTGGGGCCGCCGTACCCTCCCTGGTGCCGCCACCTCGCGCATCGACAACGCATGTGGCCAGTCCAAGCGGCAATATGAGCATGGCGGGAGCGTATCCGCCTGTGGCGCAGAATGGGGATTCGCAGGAGCGGTCGCCGACGATGACGAAGGCTGTTCACGACCCTCTAGGTGCGCTCAAATGAGGCTAGAGAGTATGTTATTCGTATCTGTAGAGCTGTCTGTGCACGGTTTACTGTTACTCCTGTGTGTGTAACTAGCATAGACCCATGCATTGCACTCATTCAAGTAGCAAGGCTGTGGTGATTGTATTCAAATAAGCAACAAATAAGCATAACTAAGTACTAAGCATGAAGTGTAGAAGATTCAACTCGCAGTCCGATAGTAGGAAAACTGTAGCCGGGATGCCTAGAGGGGTTTGTGACGGTCCCAAATGCTCTCGCTCGTGTCGGGCTCTCTTGGCAATCTGCCATTTCGATAGCAGAGTGGGTTGTTCTGTTCCTTGAGGGTTCAGAGCTGGAGTCCTTGGGGGCGTAGGAAGCAAGTCGCTGAGGGCCGAGTAGGCCTGCGAATATGCAATGTCGATGAGGACATATCACCTGTGATATGGATAACAAAAGGATCAGTAAAGCCTTTACTATCACATTGATTGATACTGTATGCACGTACCATCTATGAAAGCTCCGTTCGAGGCTTGCTGGTTGGTTGGGTTCTTGCATTATCGTGTCGCCTGTCGTTGATTCGGACGTGGACGACACAATACAATGCTGTTGCGGACCTTCAGGATCCTGAGGATGTCGTTGTGCTCGCACTCAAGACCGGCGGTGGCCAATGGCGTCAGCCGAGGAAAGCTGTAGACAACAATATAGTAAGCAAGGACATTGATCAGTTTGTTAAGGTCAGTCATACCTGGACGGCCGTGTTCTCGTTCGCTTGCGAGGAGGTTGAATGGGCACTGTTTCTGGGGGCTGCATCTTGGACGGAATCAGTGGACCTGCGTTCCTGCTCGGTGCACCATCCCAATGGCCAGCCAATGTCACCCCCAACTCGCATAGATTCTTCTGCACAAATAGTACATGTCAGTTCGTCTCGCAAGAGAGAAAGAAAATGCGCACATGATCCAGATGAATGCACCGAGATGCACTGGATGCAGATGACAGGGTGTGCTGTACTGTGTCGTGTCGGGTCGTGTCGTGTCGTACATCACTCGAGCTCGGGACCACCACGCCTCATCCGAGCACCGAGGAAATTTCCCGAAAAATCTCTAGATATATAAATAAATCCAATCAGGGGGGGTGGGAGCGACGCGGTCATCGTGACCGAAGCGACAAAACACGTCCGTGTTGCTGCACAAACATTGCTTTGGAGGAAAATTGATTTGAATTTGTTTTCTGATATACAAAGTAAAAGGTATAAGTAGGGCTGTGCCATGGAGGCTACTTTGACGCTAACGGCGGTGCGTAGAGGTGCCATAGAGAGTGGGAAGGTATGACGGTGGCCAAGTACGTGGTGGAGGTCAAGACGAAGAGCGACGCGGCGACCCGGCCGACGCGCAAGCCTAGGATGACGCAAGCAGCCACGTGCATTTGTCAACGCGACCTGTCACGTGTCGCGTTACGATGACGTGGCTGTTGTCCCACAACCAATCAGAAAGCTCACTTGTCTCGCGGTTTGTGTCGTGACGTGACGCAGCGCTCCACCGCGTCTCTCTTTGTATTAAAGGATTCGATTGACGCCGGGGTCGGTCAAAATCGGGGAATGTGATTGGCCGGGTATCAATCACGTGTGGGTCGGGAAAGGGCCCCGCGAGCCGCTCCGGGCATTGGCGTTCAATCCCATCTTTGCTTTCCTCCTCCTCTTCCTGTTCCCTCAACTCTTCTTGTCTACGAGCACTTTAACCATGCTCAGAAAGTCGCTCGTGAGGTCAGTACGCGCAAGGAACTTTCACTCCTCAGCTTCCGCCCAAAGGGTCGTCGCTACGAACCCCGTCAAGGCGCAGGAAGTCCCGGTATGTTCGAAGTCTTGGTTACCTGTCCAACTCCGGTTCACTTTCGTCTTGTTTAGTCGTGGTCGTCAGGAAAGTACCCTCTCATCGAGCATGAGTACGATGCGGTTGTCGTGTACGTCTTTCCCTCGTTGTTTTCCACGGGCGTTACTGATGGTAAGGTCGTATGCGTAGTGGTGCTGGCGGCGCTGGGTTGCGGGCAGCGTTCGGTCTCGCCGAAGCTGGCTTCAATACCGCATGCATCACCAAACTCTTTCCCACACGGAGTCACACTGTTGCGGCCCAGGTGCGATCATTACTTTGTTCACGCTTTTGGAATCAACTAACCCAGCCGTTGGTCCTTGTAGGGCGGTATTAACGCCGCACTTGGTGTACGTACCCGGACTCCTTTCACAGGCATCATGTTCTGATATCCTGCTTTAGAACATGACAGAGGATGACTGGCGCTGGCACATGTACGATACGGTGAGTAGTTCCTAGTCAGCACGCGCCAGCATCCGTAGCTGAAGCGCGACAATCAGGTCAAAGGTTCCGACTGGCTGGGCGACCAGGACGCCATCCATTACATGACTCGCGAGGCTCCTCGTACCGTCATTGAGGTGCGGCATTTTACATACATCAGAGATGTTCGGCATTAATATATTCCACTAGCTCGAGCACTTCGGTGTGCCCTTCTCTCGGACGAAAGAGGGCAAGATCTACCAGCGTGCTTTCGGCGGACAATCGCTGAAGTACGGCAAGGGCGGCCAGGCTTATCGCTGTGCGGCCGCTGCCGACCGTACGGGACATGCTCTTCTTCACACCCTCTATGGTCAATCCCTCCGACACAACACCAACTTTTTCATCGAATACTTTGCGCTTGACCTTATCATGCAGGACGGCGAATGTGTCGGCGTGATCGCCCTCAATATGGAAGACGGCACTCTTCATCGTTTCCGTTCCCACAAGACCGTTCTCGCCACCGGTGGTTATGGACGTGCCTACTTCAGCTGCACCAGTGCACACACGTGCTCCGGCGACGGTAACGCTATGGTTGCTCGCGCTGGCCTTCCTCTCCAAGACCTTGAGTTCGTCCAGTTCCACCCGACCGGTATCTACGGTGCTGGCTGTCTGATCACGGAAGGTACGTACCATTCCGTTCGCACATCGATAACAAAGCTGACTTTCGGTGCCAGGCTCTCGTGGTGAGGGTGGATACCTGCTCAACTCGGAGGGTGAGCGGTTCATGGAACGTTATGCACCCACTGCGAAGGACCTGGCATCGCGTGACGTCGTGTCGCGTTCGATGACCATTGAAATCCGCGAGGGTCGTGGTGTTGGCCCCGAGAAGGACCACCTCTACCTCCAACTCAGCCACCTGCCTCCGGAAGTCCTCCATGAGCGTCTCCCCGGCATTTCGGAGACGGCTGCCATTTTCTCTGGTGTTGATGTCACCAAAGAGCCCATCCCTGTGTTGCCTACGGTTCACTACAATAGTCAGTTGCATCTGATTTTTTCCATTCACTTCGATGCTAACGACACGTATAGTGGGTGGTATCCCGACGAAGTATACTGGCGAGGTCTTGACCGTTGATGAGGTGAGCGCAGGTCTCTGGGCTTCTGTCCAAACAAGGTATTCATCTCAGTTTAGAACGGAAAAGATCAAGTCGTTCCTGGCCTTTACGCCGCCGGTGAGGCTGCCTGCGTGTCCGTTCACGGTGCCAACCGTCTGGGTGCGAACTCGCTCCTCGACATAGTCGTCTTCGGCCGTGCCTGCGCACACCACATTAGGGACACCCTCACCCCCGGCAAGCCCCACAAGAAGATCCCCGAAGAGGCCGGTATTGAGAGCATCGAGCACCTTGACCACATTCGTACCTCTGATGGTTCCAAGCCGACCGCCGATATCCGTCTTGCCATGCAGAAGGCCATGCAAACAGATGCAGCCGTCTTCCGTCAGCAGGATACTCTCGACGAGGGCGTACAGAAAATCAAAGAGATCTATAAGACTTATGCGGACGTTGGTATCAAGGACAGGAGTATGATCTGGAACTCGTAAGCGCTTTTTTGCATGGAGTCCCTCCAACAGCCTGACGCCCTATGTTACAGTGACCTTGTGGAGACTCTTGAGCTTCGTAATATTCTCCAAAATGCGGTTCAGACCATCACCGCTGCCGCCGCTCGCAAGGAATCTCGTGGCGCGCACGCCCGCGAGGATTACCCGGAGGTAAAGTATCCCTTCCTTCCTGTGCAATCGCGAATGATTGACGATGTCTTGTGTGTATAGCGTGACGACGAGAACTGGATGAAACACACTCTCACCTGGCAGCGCGACGTCAACTCGCCCGAGGTTGATATCAAATATCGCGGCGTCATCGCCACCACATTGGATGAGAACGAGTGCAAGCCTGTGCCACCGTTCAAGCGCGTCTACTAGATGAGCTCGTGGCGTAGAACCTAGATCCACTACTCTGTTCATCCATAGCATGTATGGTATCTTACAATGTGGTTCGTCGTTTCGGGGCGTGTATGTGGTAATCGGCAGTGCATCAAATTTTGGTCGTCTCCAACTTGCGCCATTCGACCGAGTCACCGACCCAACAAATTGCGTTCAATCCCTATCGATAAAACACCAGAGAAGAAAGGCTGTACGGTAATACAGTCCTGTGCTATGCAAGGTGCTGCTATAGACTATCAATACACAAACAGGTACTTAGCAGTGTAGCAGATATAACCGTTGTATGATACAACACGGGCCTGAAGGCAGACAAGAAAACCCCAAACCTGAGAAATGAAATTTGAAACGTCGAGAACGTGTATATGGCGTCCGTCGTTTATGTCGTGCACGCTGGTGTCGTTCAGTAAGTGAGGATCGTAAACTACGTGTATAGAATGTGCGTGTGAGGGATAAATGAGTAAATGCAACGTCTGAAGAATCGGTAAAGCGGTAAGGGCAAAAGAATCATTATCAGCCTTGCATTACTGAACTACGTATTTTTGAAAGAAGCTGGTCAAACTTGTATGGTTTGATCTGTTATACTCAAGACGTGAAAACAATGCGGAGTGGAAGGCAGGGAAACTCACGAGAACGTCGTCCATGCCGGCGTCGCGCGCGTTTTGAATTTGGGCCGAACGTGCATTACCGGTGAGGGCAAATATAAGATTGCGGTTTGGGAGCTCGCTTGAGGCTTCCATTCGGCGAATTTCGCGCACGGCGGTGAGTCCGTCCCTGTAGCGTAAATCAGCGCTAGGCTAAACGATGTGAAGCGCTTGAGCAAATATACATTACGGGCATTTCGCAGTCCATCTGTTGAGTAGACTAAGAACGGTAGTCTGCATGAGCTGAACAAGGATACGCACCAAAATGACATCGAAGACCTTCCGAGAGTTTGACTGAGCACGACTCAGGAGGCATTCGATAGCTTGTTTGCCGTTGTTGGCCAAAGTAGTAACACAGCCTTTCTGTTTAAGTTGTCGACTGGCAAGACTGGTGAGAACGCTGGCCGAAGATAGTCTGGACCACTCACTTGAGGATTGTCTGTGTACGAGACATTTAAAAGAAGTCAAACAGTAAAAGTAATAGATACATGCCTGATTGATAATATTGTCCTCGGCGATGAGGACGCTGTCGATGTAGTTAGCACGCTGTGTTGATGGACACAGTTTGCCAACCTACTGCAAGTCACCAGACCAAGAGCCGAGCTTTGTCGAGGACGGTAGTAGTGCAGGCCTCCTACCTGGACTAGGTGGCTGCGAAGCGGTAGTCGCCTTAATGTAAAACATGAAAGTAGCGCCTTCTCCGTAGACACTGTGCACCTGGAAGTAATACGTCAAGATCACTGCTTTGGGCAAGAGGACATGGAACTTGCGTCGATTCTGCCTTCCATGAGATCGCAGAGCTTTCGCGATACGAAGAGGCCTAACCCAGATCCACCAAAGACATTATGCGAGTTCTATAACCGTTTTTAGCTGAGCACATCTGCACTGTGAGGTAAAACGCGTACACTGCCCTGCTGGAACCTGACAATTATCTATTGAGAAAAGACTATCCATAGACAATGAGCAACGAACAACGCACCGTCTGAATAACAGAGCAAGATCTTCCGGCTGGAGCCCGGGTCCCGAGTCTTTCACCGATACATATATATAAACCGGGACCGATACCATAGGATCGATTCGTGGCTTAACTTCTAGTAGAGGCAGACACAGTCCATCTTCTAGAGGTACATTCCGTGAGACTTCAAGAGTAACAAGAATCTCGCGTCGAGTACTTGAAGTCTATCCAAACCATCACCATTGTGCCACCTGCCCGAAGTAAAGCAAAAATGGACCTACGTCTGTAAACTTGATACCGTTACTCAACAAGTTTGTCCTTGAAGGGGGTCAGTAAGTTACGTCGGGAACTAGCGTAACAAGGAGATCCCCACAATATCTGTCCGAAGCGGGCCTTGTCGGTTCGCACACAGGAAACTCCTAGGCTTGATAACGAATCTCCTATTGTTATGTCCAGCGTAATGCGTTTCCTGCGCATAGCCTTGAGTGTTACTTGGGCCGCGGATGACTGCAAGAAAACGGTCTCACATTTTGACCTCATTGCGGAATATGGACACAATCCTTCTCAGTTCGGGGACGAGCTCGAAATTGACAGGGCTGATAGACAGTATGTGCAGTTGTATCCGGGATAGCGAAAGCACGTCGTTGGCGATTCGTTCTTGAGCTTGGCCGCACTGTGATCATGGTCAGTACGATGTACGTGAACGGACCTAGGATAACGAGGATTTGCCTGGTAAATCGAGTCCAGCCCTTCCAGGTCTTCCGCTAGAGATGATAAAAGTGACGGAGATGGCACAAAAGGCCTCTTGTCGTGATGGCTCTTTTCGAGATCTTCATATAATGCCGCGATGTTGGCTCGGACAAGACTCGAGCAGTTCAAGATGGCGGACACGGGCTGACGCAGCTCGTGGGACGTGACGTCGATGAGAAGTTCTGTGAGAGGCGTGAGTTGTGCATTCTACAGGGCAAGAAACAGAGTACCTTGTCCCCTCCTTTGTTCATCAGCTTCCTGCCGACGCACTTCTGCCTCTTCCATCTGTCGCCGTGCCGTGAGCTCGCGCTCTTCCGCATGCGCAACACGGGACTGCTCCAACTGACGCTGGTCGGAAACGTCGGTGATAGTACCTAGAACACCTATGCCTACTCGAAGTGTTTAGTACTTGAGCTCCGAGTACGTTACGCACGACTCACGACTACCAGACTCTGACAGAAGAGGCTCAAACTGGCCCTGGACAAAGCGGCCATTTTTGAACTCTAGAAGAAGGTCAGCTACAACACACCTATTCTCCGCATTGAAAAACAACGGACGGAATTCGAGGGATGCACTCTTCTGGGATTGAACCGCTGTATTCCAAGACGACAAGACTCGACCCTTATCGTCGTCCTTCACGCTAAATACAGTATTTTGAGTATCGATTATAGACACGATCAGAAGCGGGGCGCACCTATCGGGCCTACATATGCGAGAAGAGGTGAGTACGGACTTTGAAGGCAAATGCAACTGCAACGAACCAAGAATCGATAGGTCCTTCCCGGTCCGCTCCGCTGATCTCCCACCATCGCTGGTTCACTATTGCGAACATAGGTTAACACGAAATCTTCAGCAATCAACACCCGTACCGTAGATGAGACTAAATGACGGAGATATGTACTGAGTGATGCAATTCTCGGAAAAAGTGCGTTGAATACTTACTCTCCGGCCAAGTCGGCTCTGCAGGCAAGTCAAACGTGTTGACAATATTGATGGGTTCAAAGATACATACCTGACGATTCCGACTGGCGACATATCCGCGAGTAGTTGTATTTCTCGGGCTCGCACGCTGACCATGGATCAACTTAGTATGGACGAGTGACGAGTGTACGGAAACCGTTCTTACGAGAACAAAGCCTAGAGAACCAGGTCAAGAGACGGTGTTGACTAGTGCAGATTTGGTTCCACGTACCTCAAGTTCCACCCGACGTTTTCCAAGTTGCATTTGAAGATGAACACGAGCAATGAGCTCCTTGCCCTGAAAGCAAAGCCCGTCATTATATAAGGGTACCACGTCGAGGGAGAGTTTAAGTCACCGTGAAGGGTTTGCACATGTAGCTGAGAAATTTGGGTCAAGCAAGTAGCCAAGGGGATAAAAGAAGGTACCAACTCGTCAGCGCCGGAAAGCTACAACAAAATATCAGGTCAGAATGGTCTATTATCAAGAAAACATACGAATCACGAAACACGCACCAGACCTTCCACCCTCGCCTCCTCGGTCTCCTTCGCTGTGACGATGATGATCGGCAAAAGTCCTATATAGCGTTATCAGCGTCGTAGTCGGCCCAGTGCCTTCGACTTACTGGTCTCGGGTCGTTGTCGTAGTTGAGCAATGAGACCGAAGCCGTCAAGAACTGGAAACACGAGTCCTCGTCAGGAGAATCCCACAGTCCCACAGATACAAACACACCAGGCATCATCACGTCGCTGATAATAAGGTTCGGCTTGGCGTCCGCTATCATGTTTAAAGCATCCTGACCGTTAATCGCCTCCACGACTTGACAGTATGGGTAGAACCTAGAGAGCATCAGCTACCACGGGTAGAAATATTGAACGATAACACATACAAGGATTTCATGTACTGCGTAGGGTACACAGTCAGTAAGATACATCCCCTGAAGTGAGACGACCAAACTTGCATGCCGCATGTCCGCATTGTCGTCCACTGGCCTCTCCCATCAGCCTCAGCTTTCCCCACCCGTTGGAAATACTCGCACCTAACATTATGACATCGGTCTTCGAAAAAAACAGCGTTGAAGAATCAAACTTCGATCCCTCGCTGCTTGAACCTGACTCGCTCGACTCGCTGGGAGTCCCCGCGTCAGAATTGAACCAATGCGTCGCCTCGTCAATCACACCGAGCCCGTACAGCCACCGCTGAGGTGGACCAAGAGGGGTCGGATCGATGTGAGCGTTAGGTATGTGGTCCTTTCCCAACGGAAGAGTGACAGTAAAACAGCTTCCGTGGTCCTCAGCTTCTTCGGCCGTAGCGGAAGTCACGGTCAACTTCCCACCGTGCAAATTGACTAGTTCCTGCAAGGGACGTCAGAATCATGTTTGACTGGAAAGGAAATAGACTAGCTTTGGTGAGTGCAAGGCCGATTCCGGTCCCCTCATAACTTCGACTGACACACTTGTTATGGTCAGCACAACTGAGCTTGATTGGTGTTGTAAAAACATACCTCCACCCGGTGGAAACGTTCGAAGATCTTGTCGACATCTGCTTATACTGAGCAGATGTAGCAAGGTGCCATAGCATTCATGTTCGTACCTGTTTGAGGGATCCCAACTCCAGTATCTTTGACATCGAATCTCATGGAGCCATCCACGATGTGAAGCGACACGGCAATAGTGCCTTGAAGCGTATCTGGGCGGGTGTCAGTAGGTACTGACGTCCAAATGAGGTATGAGGGCCACGAACATTTGAAAGCATTTCCAATCAAGTTGAACACGATTTTCTCCCAGAAGCTGGGCAGAGAGGTAAACTCATTGAACGATTTACACTGGAAAGGCTCACTCAGGGTCGACATAGACAATTGTCTTGTCTGCAGCGGCACAATCGACAATATACTGTTGATTGCATCCGTGAGAAGACGTGAGAAAATAGGGTATCTGTGGACTAACCTCGATGTTGCCCTTCTCGATGACGCTATGAAACCCCGTCAAAATTGAGATCGTAGAAATGAACACAAAATTCACCTCCTGAACAAGGAAGCTAAGTCCGCCGTGAACACGCCCAGGTGTAATGGGCGAAAACGACCTGTACGGTCTAAGAACGGGATGATGAAGGGGGGGAACGGGGAGTGCACCTTCCAGCTTGTTCGCCGCCAGCTTGCTGAAGTCCATCAATGAATCTACCAGTCGGCGCAAGCGCACAACATTGCGTGAAGCCATCTGGAGCTTATCTACAATCCGCGGGTCTTTCACGGAGGACAAGCAGTCCTGAAGTGGGCCTTGAATCAGTGTCAAGGGTGTGCCTACGTGTCAGGTATCCGACATTAGCATCGCCGCGGGGCCATCGATAGAAACGTACGAAATTCATGAGAGGCGTTGCTGAAGAATGCCGTCTTTGCGTCGTCGAGCTGCGCTAATTGCCTGAAAGATACATCAGCAACACGATTTTGAAATAACGCCAGACGCACTCACACCACCCGCATGGCATCTGCCTCGCGTCCTTGAACGGCGGTCAATAGCGCGCAGAGCGAGACACGAAGGATATCTATCCATCCTCTGTAATCCTCATCATACGGCCTTCGGCTATTCAGACCCAGAACCAGAATTCCGCCAGGAATGTCGGAATCGTCTACCGTGATGGGGATAAGAACTGCCTCGCGTGCATGTTCCTTCCAACCTCGCAGCTCAAACCCGTCCACGACGTAACTAGGCAAGTGTTCGACATGCATATCCTTGCGCGCCGAGAAGGCCTCTTCGAAAGGCCAAAAGGGTGATGTGATTTCCAGCGGCTCAGTGGAGTGAAGTAGGGTCGTAAGTGTGTCTGAAGATGTGGTTCCTCCGTCTTGGGTCGTCATCGTGGCCTCAGAGTCTGAGCCACGATGCTCAAAGCCCGGTGGAATATCATCTGCCATAGGAAGCGGAGATAGATTTACAGGAGAAGGTGTCCGTGCCGCACGGTGTACTGGAGAAGGTCGGAGGGTGTGGGCATTGAGGAAGATCTGATGTAGCTTGGGCATGGAAGGATGACCGTCCGGGATGCCAACTTGTCCGCGAAGGGTGAGCTGGACCTTGACGGGAGGGTCATTGTCAGACCCGCGCACATACGACGTCCGGGGTTGACTGTCTTCCCCGGAATGACTCGGAACTATGATGACGGGAAATTTAGCCCCAAGCCCGCGTGAAGGCTCACAACACCAACCTTCGAGCACAGAAGCAGAATAGATGGCAACAAACGGTGCACTGAAATGAACTCGGCGTCAGCTGACGAGCAAAGCAGCAGTATACTCACTCTAGTTCATGAGACTGAAATACATCCATAAGGGAGGTAGTGAATTCGGCTTGTGTCCTCGCCAGCCCTGAGATGTTAAGTTTGTTTAGGACAGTAGTGTCTCAGCAATACTTCGCGGACTCGCCTGCTTTGGTGCTAATGTCGCGTATGATCGCAAGGCGACGTTCTGTTACGACCTTTTGGGTATTATCTAGCGATTCGAGTACGTCGTATTTGTAATGAGCGGGTCGAAGGAGTGGAAACGATAAATGGCATACCAAACGTCCCGTTCAGATAACCGCCCACCGTCCCATCTGGCATAGTGACCGGAACCTGTATACTGTAAACCTCTAGACGCGAAGGGGAGAGATCGATTACTCACAAAATTCCAATTGTGATATGTCTCTTCTGGTAAGTTAGCATCTGTCAATCGATTGAAGAGAAGGAGATCTTGCGTGCCCCAAAATCATCAGTTCACATCTACCGCGCTTACGAACGAGATCATCAAGTAGTGACGCGTGACGCACCTTCCTTGCGATAGATTGGCTCTCCAGCCATAACGCGCTTGAGAAACAGGACCGATCATTTCCCACAGCTCCGCCCAGGCTTTACTTCCCGCTTTACCGAAAATGGCCGGATGTTTTGACCCTGCAATCTCTGCATACGCGTCGTTGTAAACGAGGACCAGATCTGGACCCCACCATGTAGATATCTGGATATACTAGATCAGCTCGCGAACATGTCGCATAGGCGACAGCAAGACACGCACTGGGAAGGGGTTGGAGAGCGTGTAGCTGACGCAGGCTCGTAGTGTGTCTGACCATGTTTCCCGTGGACCCAACGGCGTCAAAGCCCAATCGTATGACTCGAAGAGGTCGCGGGTGCTGGTGATAACCGGCAAGGGTGTCAACTCAAAGGGCAAATTGGACGGGAAGGGCTGGATACGCCGGGTGGTACGCGTCGAAAAATTGGGGATTTTCGTTGGTCGTCCGGGATGCTCTGAGAAGGATGTGGAAGAGGGAGAGGTGCCATGCAGTGGCAATTCGGTACGAGGAATTGACGTGCAGACGACGAAATCGCCCTGCAGTGTCTGCGTGAGCTCCAGCTGTACCGATGGACTCTCCTCCGGTAGCCACGAGATGGTGAGATCCACGATAAGCGTTTCAGTGGTGGAAGACGTTGAGCCGTTCGTGCTCATGAACGCCCAGTCGGTGAACCTGCGCGCTTGCTGAGCGGTTGAGAGGGAGTCCGTGAATGCAGCATCGAGCTCTGCCGTGGAGGCGTTGGGACCAAGGAGCATTGAACGACAAGCAGGGTTGGCAAAAACGGGATTGAGAGAGGGGCCGCCATGGGTAGTTAGATTTGTGAGCGAGAGGACGAAAGCGGGATGTGGGTAGGCGGAAAGGAAGGATAAGTATGGCAAGGCGGTGAGCGTCGCGGTGAGAGAGCCTGGGACGACTGCAGCCATAGAGTCGCCGCCTGAGAGGACCGTTTGCTCCCAACTGGATCGTTGATGGGCGGAAGAGAAACACGGAGGGGCTGTTAGTAACTTATCAGAGGTTTGCCGTATACTTCATGCTAAGGGGCGTAAATAATGGCTTCTTTTGGTACTACTTATGTACTTTCATTTCATTTTCTCCAGCGATCTTGATTCCGCTCCGGCCTTCCTGAGGCTTCCTCAGTCAGTTCCTGGAAACCTTCCGCCAATTCCATCGCGCGACCCAAGTTCTACACCAAAGACTACCTGCTAGGCTGGTCCGGAGTCAATCAGATATCCATACGACAGCAATGCGAGAGCTATATTTACGATAAGTACAAGAAACCACGGACAAAGTCGACAAATCAAGCATGAAGCCTACTAAGATCGACTCTCGACCGAGGCCAAAAGCCCCGCAACTCCCTCCGAGAGACGACGTCCGGGCGTATCATCCAAGCGGAGCATCAGCTCCGTGATCGCCTTGTGCGCACTGTCCGAACAGTCAATGCATGTTCCAAAAACAGGCTACGCCCCAAAGCTTCTCACCGATTTCGTCCGACGTCGGTTTTCGACCTCCACGCGCAGTTTGACCGCGCGATCTGCCGCCTTCTCCAGTACATCCTCTGAGATTCCCCCGAGTCGCGCACACTCGATCCCATACGACTCGGTCGCGAGGCCTGTAGTCAGTCGGTAGAGGAACGTGATCTCTCTGACCCCGTTGATCCTCGTATCCTCGGTGAAACCCATGTGAACGTTCTCTACTTCACTTGGGAAACGTCGTTCGAGCTCGGTCGCGACGAGGGGGTAATGTGTTATGAACAGAGTCTTGCATTTTTTCACCTCGACTAGATGTTGCAAGACTGATTGGGCGATTGCCATCTATGGGGGAGGTCAGGTGGTTCGACGTTAAGAGAGTTTGAAGCTATCGCGCACGCCGTCGAAGGTGGACGTTCCGCGTCCGAGTTCGTCTAGAACAACCAGACTTCGCTCACTGGCCTGGTGTAGAATGTCACTAGTCTCGGACATTTCCACCATAAACGTCGAGCGCCCTCTCGCAAGTTCATCAGAGGCTGGCAAAACGACGACAATTAGCCATTATGAACAATCAAAGCCACACGGTAGCCCTAAGTTACCTCCCATCCGCGTGAGCACGCTATCGAGCATGCTCATCTTGACAGCTTTGGCGGGAACATACGACCCAATTTGTGCCATGATCCCGATGAGCGCCACCATCCGAACTGCAGAGCTCTTCCCGCCCATGTTGGGGCCTGTGATGAATCTTGCTTCTCGTTCGCTTTCCTCCCATGGTCACCGAGTTTGGGACGAATGGGTCCGCCCGCAAAGCTTCTACCATCGGATGGCGTCCTTCCACGATCTCCAAGACGTCTTCGTCCATGGTGAACTCGGGCTTCACATACCCATTGCTGACCGCAACGAGCGACAAACTGAGAAGACAGTCCGCGACGGCAAGCTTGTTCACCGCATCGCGGAGGACGGCATAATGCTTCCGAACAATCTCGTCCAGGAAGGAGAGGAACGCCTTATCAGCTTCAGCGGTACGCATTTCCCTAAAACGTTCGCGCTCTTCCACCTTTGCCTTCACGATTGGGGTATGGTAACGGCGAAACTTTTTCGTCCTATCAAACCACGGCCTTCAGTGGGCCCTCGTGATGAAAATACAAGACGTATACTTACGCTGTTACAAGGATCCAGTTCTGCGGTATGCGAGTCTGGTCATCCGTTCGTGGATATTCGATCTGATTCTGTGTGGGCCGTTAGCGGAGGTGTTCTTCAAGATAAGTGTTTGTGCTTGCCTCCATGTCGGCGACGGTAACATATTGGAGTGAAGGTTTCTTGAGGATCTTTCGAACTAGAGGTACGCGCGTGAATATATGTCCGCGAGCAATAATTGGGTGTGATTCACTTGACTTCAGCTCCTCTTGAAGGTCAATATCGACCGCTTGAACACCCATGTCCGCATCGGAAATGTTAGGATAACGTTCGGGATCGAGCCACATCTCAGCCTTCGCTCCCTGCGCCGCCTTCTTTAGCGACACGGTATCCAGCATGAACTTCACAGGCTCTCGGAGTTGATGAAGGACCGCAATGATGCTGCACAAGAGTGGGGACTTAAGACCGACATCTGCAGGTGTCTCCACGCCGGGAAAGGCAGAAGCAGCTTTGTTGAAGGCAGTGATTAGAATGGCTAACTCCGCGGGTGTACACTGAGTTACTTATAAGCATAAGCAGTCAAGGCGAATAACAACGAGTTGTGAATACCTTGCCGTATTGCATTCTACAGAGGCCCTTTGCGAGATCTGGCAGACCTCTTAGTACGCTCCGAAGCTGGACCAGCTTCATCGAGGAGCTCGATACGACTTCCTCGATAGCATCGGTGCGTTCTCGAAGGAGCCTGGACATCGTAAGTGAAAGCGGGATGCAATCAAAGGGAGTAAGAAGGTAGCTTACTCGATATCTACCAATGGCCTACCCACCCAACTATGTAGTAGCCGCGATCCAAACTTCGTGAACGTCTTGTCCAAGATCCATATCAAAGAACCGTTTCTGGTGAAATCCGTATCGTTTTGATATATCTCTCTATGGATACGATGCGTATTAGAAGGCGGTCAGCATAGCAAATTATTCAAAACACGCACAGGTTGGTGACTGTATTTCCGTTGAGGAGCATGTGAGCCTGTGTGGTAAACTTGGCGAAGAACTTTGTTCCTAGGAGAACATCCGCGAGATTGAAGTTCGCAAGGTATTTTATGCATTGGGCCATCGCGATCACGACTTGTTTGGGAAAATCGGTAACGGCAGCCATAAGCTTCCCTACAGATATAGTCGGCCAACAAGCACTAAAAAAAATTCTCCGAGATGTTTTCACGTACCTGAGGTAAAATTCTCAGATGCATGCGGAGACGAGGTCTTGCGCGTGTAAAAGTCGGAAACGCATTCAAAGGCCTCGCTGTACGACATGGCGTCGTCATACCTTTCGAGCGCAATCGTATGGTTGCCTGTAGCGTGACTTGGAGCCCCTGGTGAGACAGCCATGAAGACGTCAAATAACTTTCATACCGGACAAAGTGTTTGAGCAAACGCTCAGTGGGTTTCGTGTGAGACGTCTTTGACAGAAGCAATTCAGCGGGTTTGGTGTGCACCATCCTAGTCTAAAGAAGTTGGAACGATGCTCTGAGGAATGTGAAATGGACGTACTTCCAGCTCGGTCCTCATATGGCCGTCTAAATATTTCTTGAGTACTTGGCTGTTTAGTAAGGACAAACCCTTTCGTACCTTCAAATTCATCCCAGACGACATCGCCAGTGCTAGGACAAATGACAACCATGCCAAAGGCAACCTTCTCATCCATACCCATCCCTCCGCGAAGAACTTCTACCAAACACATGAGTAGCGGCGCTTCCATCTCGTTGAAGTCGTCCGCTGAGTCAAGTTCATCTACAAACCTAAGAGTCGTAAGTTACGAGCCCGGGCCCTCTTGTTGTAATGAACAGAAGCTCACGTAGCCGCGGTGTACATTTGTTCAAGGTTCCGGTCAAACGGGTCGTTGCGGTTGTCGCTAACCTTCTTTAGTGCGGCCGTCTCGGTTTGTCGCACAACGCCAACTTTGTAACCTTGTGATAGAAGTCTGGAGGATGATCAAATGGCGATGATGAGCATAGATGCTACCCGTACGTCGTTGCCCAACGCACTTCTTCAGGTGAATGGGGCCTCTATGCACCGGTATAGACGCAGTGATCAAGTTGCGTTTTGGATAGGCAATAATACCTAGCTCCCTGGATGCAGCCTTGTGCAGTCGGATCAGAATACAATGGCGGCGAGTATGAACGGCCAACCTGTGCATCGCCGTCGACAAATATGAACTTGTGTCCGACTTCAATCATGAGAAGGGCTTCAGCATATTTTGTCTTAAGTTTTCGGATCTAACTCATCGCATGAGAGAGAGCTGTATGGGAAGTGAAGACGAGCGTACTTGTTGCTCCAACGCTGTGAACGGCATACCACCAGGGCCGCGTTCCTCTACCTTCTTCGCTTTCTTCTGCTTGGCTTGGGCAGTCTTTTTACCTTTCCCCTTCTTGCCTTTTCCTTGAAACGAGAACATGTCCTGTAGCTGCTTGAACTTGTCGTCCGACTCGTTCCCACTCCCTGTCCCTGACTGCTCACTCTCTCGATCCTCCCCTATTTCCTCGTCATCTTGCGGCACAGTGTCTGCAGGGACATGCTCTCTCCTATGAAAGGAGCTATTGTCCGTAATTAAAGTTTTTGCTAGATACTCCCTCCGCCTCTTTCGAGATAGTTCCTCCGCCTCTGTACGCTGTGGTTGGGTAGCAAGCGCGTTATCTTGCGGTATGTACCGCCACTGAGAAGCATTGCCACTGGATGTCGGTTGTTGTACAGGCGGGGCCGGCGTAGATCGCGGCGATGAAGACCCGGGAAGAAAAAGTTGCTCGTTTATGCGCGTTTTCTGCTTCTTCGAAGGCGGACCGCCGTCGTCGTCTGACACAGTAAGGTCGATGGGTGTGCCCGTTCGTTTGGCAGGGCGGGTCGGGGGGTGAGAGAAATAAGAAGAAATCATAGGTTGGCGCTTCGGCGCAAATTTCCTCGGTTGCAGCGAAGACATTATGAGGAAGCAGAAGATAGCCTGGGTGGATACACGTCGTCGTTGCGGAGGACCTCGAGCGCGTTTATTTACGCGTTCCTCGGCGTCGGCGCGTGAGAACAGCACGTGCTGTCCACGTGCTATAAGACGCGTTGCTCCTGCGATTCCGAGCCGAGACGCGTTTTCGCGTTGGCAAATGTTTGCGACTCGCCTTCTTCGTTCGCTCCGAGTTTCGCCATGCTACAGGACAACTCCACTCACCCTTAGGGTCCCGTACACGCGCGGATACGCTCACACACCAGAAGTTCCCCCGGTCACGGCTACGAATCGTGCGTTTTCACAGTTTGTCATACTTCTTGGACGCTCATACCAGCCACTGCAGGTGCCGAAGCGACCCTAAAACGCTTCTGGAAAACTGTTGCCGTGGAGAAATATGGCGCAGATGGTCGATATGTGGTCACGCTCGATAGAAGGCCTCTCAAAACGCCATCGGGAAATAAAGTCCTCCTGCCGGATAATAAGAGACTCGTCGCGACTCTCATAGCATCGGAGTGGGATAACCAAGAGGTGTTGCTGAAACCCCACGCTCTTCCTATGGTGCCTTTTCTTTTTCAAGGCAGGATTCTGGTCTTAACCGTGATCGCAGACTTCTATAACGGCGCGAGCTATCGACGCAATGGACGATGAGGCCACTCGCGCAGAGGTTCGTGACGCACTTCTGAAGTACTTTGACACTGACACCATCTGGTACGACCCTTCTCTCAATGATGTTTATCCGTTGCTCATACCAGAAAATCCAGTTTCTATTCCGAGCGACCAGAGCATCTTACTCAGCTGCAGAAGGACCATTGGGACCCCCTTATTGACTGGGCGCGCTCACACTTCGACATCGAAGTGTACACAACAAACACAATCATGTTCAGTCCTCAGCCTGACGCGACGAAAGAGGTCCTTGACAAAGTAATGCAAGGATTTGACCGATGGCAGATGGCTGGTGCGCCCCTCGAATCTCCCAGGAACCAGACCTCGATGCTAATATTGACATGTATAGCGATGGAACGGGCCACCTACACAACAAAATCTTTCCTCATCGCGCTTGCGCTCGTTTTCAAGCAGGTGACCGCAGAGCAGGCTGCTTTGGCATCGCAGGTGGAAGTGTCTAGTCAAATCAAAACTTGGGGCGAGGTAGAGGATTGTGAGTGAAACGGTGTTCCTTCTCTTAGATGTACTCTTGACGTTGCGCTTGCTCCCAGCTCATGACGTAGATCACCATGATGTGCGTCGCCATCTAGGTAGCGCGGCTTGCATCCTTTCTACACTCTAGCCTACGACATGACATCCGTCATCGCGTCATAACCTCGTGTCTAATCCATGGATATACATGTGTCTAGAAACTCGTAGGAGTGTCCGTAAGAGGCGGTTATCAGAGATAACGACGCTTGTGACTTGACAGACTGTCTCTTCGTTGACGGCTCGAAAGCCCACCATCAGTCCCAAATAACCGGCTCCACTACGTGACGTTGCAGTTCAGCGAGCTCGGCGGTAGTGATTTCCCCACATCCACGGACGCAAAGGAAAGGCAGCCTCCCGATGGTGCATTCCCTGTGTATGAGACCGTTTAACAGCACTAATGCTGTATTCCTGGGCACAAGGCTTATGCGAGGCCGGTCGAGGCAGAATCTCTGCATCCTTGGAAACAGCACCCGTGCCAGAGAAAGGTTTCCTCCGGACGCACCCACAGGCTCGTCGCGCTCGTCCGCTGCTTCGTCGTAGGGCTGCGTGACCCTTCCTGCGAAGGCGTCGAAAAAAGCCATGCGTGGCGTTGCCACCACGAGAGCTTCAACGTCCATAAGATGGGCGGATAGCTCGTACCATCCCTCTGCGTTTTCTGGCTGGAAATTATCAATCACCAACTCGATTGTATTGGCGATATTGACCGGGAACGCCTGGAGGATGGGGACAACAAAAGGTGCCCTTTCCGTGGGGAAATGGAAGCGAAGTGCTATGGATTCGAGCTGCGTTCTATAAAGTACGCATGCAGGCGTCAAATGGGGGATGAAGAGATGGTGCTGAGGTTGTGTAGATGCTGCGACCGTCAGGCCATCGTAGGCTTCCTGTCGCACCCTCAGGGCGCGAATGGGCGGTTGTAGTCGTGGTCGCTCGGGATCTGTCGAGGGACATCGTAGCAGGAAGTGGTTGGACAGTGAATTGAGCTGTTCCGCACGGGTGAGGCCGAAGTCGATCTCTGTGTAGATGTCGATGGGGATGACGATGTGGCGGAGCTGATATGCTACGCATGAAAATGGGCCCCTCAATTCGATGCGGAGGAGATCTAGCAAATTGACCACCCGTCGTGGGTAAGTTGAGTCCGTTCGGGATTTGGGCTTCGCGAAGGTCAGAGCTAGATGACGCAACGCAGGCATTCTTGCCAAAGCGTCGAACATCAGTTGGAAGTCATCCCCCAACTGGGCACGAACGTCATGCAATTCAATGTGTGTCATTTGGCCCTGTAAAAGCGGGCTGTCCCACGGTATGTGTATTCCTTTCAGCACCAGCCGTGTGAGTCTGGGGGCGTGTCCTCCTAGGAATGCGTTAGAGAGTGTGATGGACCCTTCGTGGGTAAGCACACAGGAGTTGAGCATGGGAGCCTTGACTCCCGTCGTCCCCTGGAGAAACAGGCTCCAGACGTCTTTGCCGTACAACCCGATGGACAACTCTGCGATGTGAGGAATATGCTTCACGATAGAGTGCACCTGGCTTATGAACCGTTGCGTTTCCGCGTCCACGGATTTTCCGTTCCAGGTCCAATGATCCCAGAACTCGATATGCAGCGGGGCATTCTTGGACCGCGTGAACAAGATATCTGTAAACTCAGGATGGGAAAAGAGGATTGTGGACCAAAATCGAGGACAGTCCAGAGTAATGATGCGCCAATAACGACACACGGCCGGCAGGGACCACCACGTTTTTGCGCATGCCTTGAGGTCTCGGATGAGACCCGTCTGAGGATATCTGGTATTGAATGGCCTGATGTACAGAAAGATTTCGCAGAGGAGGCCATCGGGCAAGCGCGAGATTGGGCAAATCGTGTCCGAGTCCATGCCCAGTGTGTCGATGTCTGGCAACACCGCGCCTTCTCTGTACTGATTGAAAGCGTACTGTCACGATCAGTCCTGCTTGATGGCACGTTTGAGGTGAACGACATACCAGACCTCTGGCACGCTACGCTCTCATATATCGGGGCGATGCGGATGAATGTAGCTTCAGGAGGTCAAACAACAGAACGCGCGTAGCAGTAGGACCCCCGAAACTCCCGCCAGAGGTTAGTTCTGGTTCGTTCCACCAGAGGGGGTCGACCCCGGGCACGAACTTGGCCCCGGAGGGCCGTCTGACCCCGGGTCGCGTCGTCATACATCAAGGGAAAAGGGCCCTTCGCCCCGGGAAAAGGAATCCACATTGCATCAAAAATCGCCCAAAAGGGTAGAAAATGTCAAATTTTGCCCACACTACGACAATATGACCTCGTTCTGCGCCATTTGGGCCCTCGCCAGGCCCAAGTCAACCTTTAGTCGAGACAAGTCAAATTTGGTCCGCACCTCGGTCAATACCCCCGCCCTACTCCGCCCCGGGTCGGTATCGGACCTCAGCTCCCTCGCGGGTTTGACCCCGGGAAAGGTATCCCACATCTGACCCAAATTTGAGGCTCGACCCCGGGTTTTTCCACCTAGATCGGCGCTGCCGCGCCCGTTTCGCCCCGGGTCGGTCCCACTAACCTCTGGCGGGAGTTTCGGGGGTCCTGTAGCAGTCGCGTAGCCAAGTTGCAGGGTTCACCAGAACTGCCTGGCGTCTCATGAGATCATGACAAGAGGGAGGCAAGATCCGAGATCGGGACACCCACTTGTCTTCCATCTACTAGGGTACGAGTGTCCGGGGTCCCCACTCACGTCTTTTACCGCGTAAACCCGTTGGTTTTGCTGTAGTACTATAAATATGTATGTAAACCTGGATAAAAAAGCGCAGAGGATATCTTGAGTAATTTACTGGGACTTTGCGACGCTCGTCGCATGTTTTGCGGATCGAGGATGCATATATCGAGGCGGAAGTCTCGTTTGGACCAAGGCATTGTGCACGTGATCGCTCAGAACGCGCTCGCGGCTTTGTTGATCGCTTGCTTCTCACCACGGCCTCGCAATCGTTCATCGACTCCCAACTCCCGCTAGCTTGCGTTTCGACAGCGCGTGTCCCAAGAACCGACGATACGGGACGGCTTGGAGGAGAATGGTCCTAGAGAATTGATGGTATTGGTGACTAGGTATGTGGCACTACATTTTCTCGTGCACTACTATTCAGACTCGCGAGGATGTAGGATGTATTTATTTTTGCCGCCGTTCCTATACTTTATTGCCTTCGTAATGTGGCCATTCCTATCTCCCGGTCACCCAGAAAATATGTCCAGTGATGATGAACAACACCATGGCCCTTCTCGAGCGTCCTCGGTCCAGCCCCTCATCCCTGATGTCTTCGCTCTCCAACCGTCCTCGTCCCCTGGGTCAATATTCTCGATATCCACAAGCATTCACTCACCCCGCTCATCCGCATTTATCCATCATTCCGCCACATCCTCAACATTCGGGTCACCCTTCTCGCCTCCATTTCTCGCACCCGACTCTATTCACACCACCCGCAACGACAACTCAAATTGGACCTTCGACACGGCACTCTCAAACAATGTTCCTTCGACCCCTGCACCTTTCGGTGCCTATGATTCCGACGTCTTTGGACTTGTCGGTTGTACAACCCCCTCACCGTCCGGATCAGCGCCTTCCGTGTCCGTCCTTTCTCAGGGTGCGGGTGCGATTAACCCGGCCAACGTTCTGTGGGATAAAAACGGGCGAAATGGGGCCTGGAGGATCAAGTGCAATCTTTGTGGTGAATGGGTTGGCACGAGCGCGACATCCGCGACACGACCAACCAACATACGCTCGCTGGTGACGCATCAAAATGGTAAACGCTGCCGACCGGATTCTCGTCGAGTCACGGAGCAGCGTGCAGTTTTGCAAGAGACGCGGGCAGCTCGCGCGGCTGCTTTCCCAAGGCCGGCGACGCCTGACACAGTGCCTCCGCGACCGGCCACGGCGCCGCCAGACTCACCATCCAAGTGCCATGTTCCACCCGACTCACGTTTCAGGATTCGTACGCCGTCCAAGTACAGAGCACATGAGTACGCATACGCGTAAGTGTTTCACGCATATGGATGGTGTATCGAGACCGACAATATCATGCAGAGAGACATCTGCAGGTTCCGATGTCGAGACAAGTGACGACTCCGACGCACTCCCCCCCTCGCCTTCCCCAAGCTCTCGTCCACTCGCTCCGGTTACGCACTCCCCGTCGGCCCCCTCTATGTTTTCAGAAGTCCATAGGATGGCGAGCCTGCCTCGGATTCCTGCGCACGAATTAACTCCAAGGTCCTCGCTGGCAAGCTCAACGCCTGGCAGACTTCCGCTGGCTACAAGTCCACCTACCCATGGATGCCCAGGGGTTCTCCTTACATGGCCGCACGCAAACTTTTGGGAAACATACCCATTTCAACGACACGGTGACCCCTTCATCAAACTTGGTTACAAAATCTGCGCACTTTCCGAAGACGACGGACTCACAACAACGTGTCGTGTACGCGCAAACGGCTGCTCTGGATCGGAAGATGCGGTGACATGTGGGGCTTGCAACGAAGTGACAGAGATGGTGGATCATCTAGCAGACATGGCGACCTGCGCAGAGTCTCGGACGCGGCACAAATACCTCAATCACAAGCAACTTCGTGAACTACTCAGCCAGCGGGACGCCGTGGTGAATACCTGGAAGCTCAAGGTAGGGGATTGTCCCTCGTTTGGTATCGCACCAGCTGACATCATCTCAGTCCTTAAATCTTGGCCGCCGTGTGGCCCGCCTCGTGTCCAAACTCGATGATGCGCGCCGCTTCGTAATGGCGGTTGCTTCGGGGGATGTTCCACGCTTGCAGCAGCTGGTTCGTCAAGGCTTGAAGGAACACGCGGCCCTGCCTGCGATCATTGGGCGCATTGAGGCGGCTGTGGAGGGCGTATACACAGCGCGAGGATACACGGATCAGGACCTCGGCATCGCGTTGATGGTTCTGCGTCTGGGTGGACGTAAACTCCTCTACGCCATGAACCGATACATCGCCTTGCCCTCCATTCGATCCCTCCGTCGCGCACACTCTTTCATCAAGCTGATGCCTAGTCTGGGTTTTCCGTCAACAGACGAGATCAAGTACAATATGGAATCAATCTTTTCACCTCGCACGTCTGGCCTCGAACCCACACGGCCATACCACGCCGGAATGTCTGTCCTTTGGGACGAGATCAATGAGGAGAATGCGGCCTGCTATCTAGAGCACCTTGATGCGGTCGGTGGCTTATGTCGCGAGCACTCCCACAATGTCAATCTACGCCTCAACACCTTCGAGAATGCTGTTACGATTGCTGAGGCTCTTGCGGATGGCACGGTTCACTATGGCAAGGAGGCATCTGTGGTCGCGATGGCCTCGTTTGGCAAGACACTTCGGGGCGCATTTCCGGTAGTCATATCACCGACGTGCAAGCGCGAGAAGTCGGCAGATTCATGGAGGCTACTTGAGAATGTATTCTCTGCATGGAAAGCCGTCGGCGAACACTGGTTTGGTCCAATCTGGTCATTTGCTTCAGATGGCGACGCAGGTCGACGAGCCATGGTTTACGATAATTTCCTCAAGTACCCCATTCACGCTGGCCACCACCTCTTCCAGTACATCGGACGGCTGCCTGGGCTTAACCTGATGGTCGGCGATGGCGATATTACAGCTACGTTCGATTGGAAACACGAGATCAAGAGTATGTATCAAGTGTCCTATGCATTGTCGAACATCACTCACTGCATTGTGTAGGAATCGCACGACTGCTTCGTTCCGTGGAAGGAATCCTTGTTGGACGGGTGGTCCTCAACTACAGTGTCTTCAAAACCCATCTACTTCGTACTGGCCGCTCGGAAAGCGAGGTCGTCGGCCTTCTCAACCCTGCCGACTCCCAGGATGTCCCGCGCGCCATCGACCTCATCAATGCCATTCACTCCGTCGCCTCCGCTCCCCTCACTGGTTGTACCCCGACCGAACGTCTTGAAGCAGCCCATATCGCAGTGGTCGGGAAAATGATGGCGTCGTTTATGCATGCATTCATCATGCCGCATTTCAGTCTGACGGACCAGGTCATCGCGCTAAGCACCTACGCGCATATGGCATTCGCACTCTTCCGCGATAATCGAATCAACTTCATGCCATATCAACTGTATGGAGACACACAGACGACGGTGAAGGATGTCATCATCTCGATTGCGAAGCAACTGTCGTTGGACGGTACACAGCCATTTTATCTGTTCTGGACAGGAGACGATCGCCTTGAGGTTTTATTCGGAGTGCTTCGCATGATGGGCGGCCACAACCCAAACTTCACTTTCACGCAGTTGACGGATCGTATTGCAGCAGCGATGGAGCTCGATGGGGTATTCTCGAGACATCCACACCTTGCCCAAGGTCACAGACGCCTCAAGGTCACACGCACCGAGAAGGCTGACCACTTAAACCCCGAATCTTGGTTAGGCAATGTCATCGCAAACAGTGTGGACCTTCCTTCAGCCTGGCGCAAGGGCCGTGATGCAGCGGTTGACGCACTCGCCCCAATTGATTTGCATCCCGACTTTGAAGCTCTTTTCGACTCGGCACGCGTATGTGACATGCTGAAACCATTCGGCGATGGCAAATATCCTGGCACGTCCACCAGTGCTCCCGACCCGACAGAAGAAGTCTCACTGCCACGTTGGAACCCGCCGACGAACGAGAATGCGCTTGACCAGTGTGTCATACTGGATGCTAGTTCTCCCCAGCCCCTTGCACCGCAAACACCGGCCACATTCCTTTCACCCACCAATCCGTTGTCTCCTGAGGCTACGGTGGATGTTGTGCATGATGTTGATGCAACACTGGAAGATGCACTCGATCCGCTTGAGGAGCACCAACTCCCGTCATCCTTGCAACCTGCCGAGCGAACACCATGGCTTGTCGGTGACGAAACTCAAGGTGGTCGCATGCATAAGACCACTGTTTGTCGGCGCATCATCACCCCCGATTTCATTCGCAAACCTCACGAACGGTTGTGGCGTGTTCGGGACTACTCATATGATCTCAAACCCCGTATTTCGCATTCAGGGGATGTCGTGGATGCTGATGCATTCTTGGTGCATGATCTTTTCACCACCCTCGTTCGGTGTAGTTCCACTGTGTCGTTGGCAGTCCTCAAATGCATCGCAATTGAGGAGAAAGGTATCCGCGTCGACCGTGTCAAAATACAAGCCTTGCCCCTCGAGACGGCCGCAATATTCCTCACTGGCCAAGTTCTTCATCTCGCCGCTGTCCCACCCAGTGTCGAAATGGATATAGATCCTAGTGATCAATCTTTCAATGCCACCATACCTCTGAATGAGGCCAATGACCCGCACTGGTTTTGGGATGGTCATTTCGTCAAGTTTGCAGTCGAGGGCCCGCATATCAACTTGACTGGCAAAAGTGCTAGGAAGACATTGGCGCTTCGTATCTCTAGTCAACTATGTGAATCTATCAACCCGCCTCTTGTTCCCCAACCCAATCCATCCCCGAGTAATCAACTCCCTGATATGACATGGCAATTTCGTGGGGATGATATGGCTCTGCTTATCGAGCACCTCTGGGAACTTGTGTCGTCGAAGAAGTTGTTCAAGCTCCTTCCAAACTTCCGCGAAAATGATGAATTCCCTTATCGGTCTCTGCTAGCAGGTACACGCAAAGGTACGAGTGTCTTGTATCCAACCATCTCATCTGCATGTGCTCATTAAGAATCTAGTCAACCTTGAATCTATCCCGGGATCTCGTCACTTTGAGACGTTGACTGCTGTCCAGCCAACATCTTTTTCGTGCTATCAGTGCGGCAAGGTCATGGACCCTAAGCGTGCTCGACCTCATGTTGGGGAACACATCCTACGAATGCTACGGGGGGAAGTAGATCAGGTTATCCACCCGGTCAGCCAGCTCGTTTCCGGCCCTTGCTGTTGGCTTGCTAACATCGACTTCTACTAGATCTCTGGCCTTGACCCGTGTGGCTTTTGCGGGCGTACCGACGACCCTCGGTGCCGTCAAGTCTTTCTTACAAAATCATCTCAAGTAATCTCCGAGTGCCCCCATTCCGTTAAATTTCAGTATCGACAGGCCCAGGTTTCGACAGACTCCTCCCCATCCACGAACATTCCAATCTTATGTGATCTCCCGGGTTGCACACGCGTGGTCAACGGGAACTCATCTGCAATATGGAAATATAACATGCCACAGCACATTCATGTCCATCATCCCGGCTTCTCTACGGGAGGTTTACTTGACGGTGCCATCAGCGAAAAAGTGTTCCTCAGTTTTTTCCGCGTGTCGTTTACAAGGCTTAGTCGATTATGTAATCCATTGTAAGGGTATCCACCGACGCATACCAGCCTTCCACTATCTTGGATTCGCCTCGCCAAGGCTTGCTCCAGATCCAAAACAGGTCCGTCCCGCTGAAGGGTTTCATATAACCCCGAGAGGCTTGCGAGCATTTTGGCAGGGATTGCAAGTTCACGAAAGGACGACGACACCGACGCTTTGATCGCTCGGACGGCGGACCGAGGAATTCCGAGCGTTCAAGAGCTTAAAACAAGCTCAAGCTCACTCTCTGAGCCTCTCTCCGAGCTCTACCGTCGAAACGCGATCCCGCATGGCTGCGCTTCAGGACCCCGGACTACCCCTGCAGCGTGGTGCTTAAAAGTCGCCCTCGCCCTCAGCCAGCCTCTCCAACAACCGGAGACGCGACTTCGAGAAGTTCAAGGTGCGTGTACTTTTCTTTCGAGTTTGACCGCGAACTGACATCCATGGTATCTCAGAGGCCCTAAGTATTATCAGACATTGGGCGAGCGCACGGTACGTCCCCTTTGCTCCTTGATACCTTTACATCGTAGCTGACATTCTCCGTCTACAGTACTTCGGAGTGTAGACTTGATTATAATACACTGTACTGTCCTTATAGTTATGTCTTTAACTTAGCTGTTTGAAATTAGACAAGATCATTTATCATTCAAAAACAAATCGATTAAATAATATTAAAATATCGCAAGTAATCGAGAGGGTTATATTCCCATAAAGGGAAAGAAAGCCGGAGAATCAACCTAAAGTTTAGGTTTAGCTCACCGTTTCGTGGCACTTCTGTGTCATTGTCAAAGCTTGCGGCGGCATTGCAAAACTGAAACTTGGTCCTCTAAAACTGGGTGAAAAGTTCACCGTACGGTGAGTATTATGGCCTTTGTAAAGCCTTGTAAATGTATTGAAGCCAAACGTTTTTTCGCTGATGGCCCCACTACCTGACACCATGGTCTTGAACATGTTCATCTCCATCGATGAAGAGCGTCGTATCAAGATCCCAGAAGCCAAAATTCCACCCAAACACCCCCCTGCGATGACGGTCAAGTTGCCGTCGAAGGGTGTCAAACGTGCTCGCGGCGGGGCTGCTCTTCCTTCATAATGTTCTCGCAATCCTTATAATAGCTCACCTTTTCCGTTATAGTACTGGCCGTCTACTCTTCGCTATATCACTTTACAAACCCCGTATTCAATTCTAACCCACATACGAACATATAGTATTCTATGTCATGGGTCCGACTTGTGTCTTCAAACATTATCATTCCTCTTCATCTGCCCGCTGTTCCACCTCCTCATCCAAACCATCCACATGTTCCTCCTTGTCATCATCTTCCCCCTCATTATCAAGACGGCTGACCTTCACATCTGGACGAGAGTCTGCAGAGCTCGAACTGTCGACTTCATCATGGTCGCGCTTCGTAGTCTCTTGTCTGTTCCAAGGCCGATCTGGAGGCCAGATGCCCGGCGAAGACGGGGTCGAATCAGGATCGCTAAATGGCTCGTCAAACACGAAGAAAGAAACACTATGAAATACGTACTATCCATATCCTTCCGGCGTGTCAGGCGCAGACCCTGGGTCATAACGTGCAAACTCTCTCTCCTACTTATTGTACGCCTGCTGACGAGGATCCCAAGAAGGTAACTCGTTCTCGCGAATCCAAACTTGCGGGGCAGTGAAGCGCGAGCGAAACTTCTCCTTTGGCAGGTGATGATGAGATGCGCACTCGGGAACTACTTGGACGGCAACATTGACTACCTACATGGTAGCAGAGAAGTATGAGTGAACGTCACATTGTGAAGGATCGTGAAAAACATACAAAGGGCTCACAGTGGGGCCAGTCCATATCATCGTGCTGGATGGGAACACGGATGGAGGGGATCTTGATATCATAGTAGTGTACCGTTCGGTGAGCAAGCGCGGGCTCGTCACCGAGGGCTTGAGCTTCATGCCTCCTCCTGAGGAGACTCAGCCTGTCCATTGCATCTTCGGCATCCTCTATCTGTGATGCCCAGGTAGACAAGTGTCAGTGTTTGCTACGTTGCAGCAAATATAACACATAAGTACCGCTTGCTCCAGAGTCAAGTCGTCCGGGAGGAAAGCATTCACCGCTTTGGATAATGTTTTTACTGGACCATGGACATTTGCGAAGCTGTTGTAGAGTGTTGATTCCTTGATGTCGGGCATTGGGAGCAAAAGCGACGAGAACCGCTATCAAAGAGGTGTTGAAGGCAGTTGAAAAGGTGGATGAACGAAAATTGAGTATTGGCGCGTCGGTCACGCCATCTTGCACTGTCGCATTGGAAATATCTTGCTCGGAGACCGATCCGACGTGACTCAATTAGGCATGTCATTACTAGGCTACGAGTGTTCGGGGTCTCTTGACTTTCAGAGGTGAGTGTCCGGAATCTTTTTTCTGCCTCCCTCTTGGATCATGAGATAAGAACCCAGCTTACTCCGCTGTTGTTGAGTACTGTCTTCAGATATCAGATACTTAGTAGCAACTTAAAGTTGAACTGACTAGTAGTATGTACTAGTAATGGCATGCGACAGGCTCGTCTCGTGTAAGTACATCTCTTTAGAAGGTCTATTGGTACGACACGATGGCAATGTGCGCTACCTTGCCAAGCTGGGATCAAATCCCTTGGGAAAGACCTGCCTGACATTCACGTTGATCCTTGTCGTGCTCAGATACTGCGCATATGGATTCCAGTCTCCAGCGTTATCCCTCGTTTGGAAGTGGGCGGGAAGTGTACCCTCAAGTATGCGCGGTACGCCTGTGAACGCCTGTAAGAACAACAAAAGAAGAGCGAACGACAAAAAGTTCCCTACCATGGTATGCGCGTCGACAAGCTGGACCAGACATGATTGCAATGTCTCCAGATCGGAGAAGGATGGGTATCGGCTCAATGTCGCGCGTCTTGCCGCCAATTAGGAAGATGGCGGCATTTCCTAGCCTGTCATGCGAGAGTGAATATCGGGAGGAACAAGCCACAGGTTGGCGCCACTCACGAAATTGAGACGAGAGGAGATGTAGCGCAAACTTCAGATCGGTCGACGTGCGCCATGAGCGTATCTTTAGTCTGGTAGAAGTTAACTATTCCAGCGTCTGGTTCTACGATCGGGTTCAGCACAGTGATGGGCAAGTCGTGTCCTTGGGTTCATACTCACCATAGGTTTCGTCCCAAGTTTGCCAGTCGCGTCCTTCATCGCCCCACTCCTCATCATCCTGTCCAGAAAAGACGTTCTCCCACGGAACGATCCTTACTGCCTCTTGGCACACCTTTTTGACAATGGGGCTGATCGATTGCTTGCCTCTCCCAAAGTCGTATTGCTTTGTGCCCCAATGGTAATACCAGCCTATATTTGCCCACCTCAGTTTCGGTATGAGACTAGAGACGGGGAGGGGTAATGCAGTAGGTGAAGGAGTCGCAGGAAGCTTGGGTAGATTGGAGATAGAGGATATGGTAACTGGAGAAGCGGGGGTATTCGAGATGAGAACACGAGGACCAGAGGGTTCATGGGACACTTGGTCTGTTCCTGCGTGGATGAGTGCTCGTGGCTCGATGATATCTTCCGTCCCAGTTAGGAGGGAGCGAATATAAGCGTTCCAGAGGCCATTCCTGGGGAGCTTGTAGTGCGTATCGAGGTTAGTTTCGTTGGGATAACGCGCTTGATCGCAGAGGGACCACTGTACAAGCTCCCGCTGAGTCTCGTCCGATAAAAATTGAGGCAGAAGAACCAAGCCTATATGATACCACAGTTTCAGCAGCTTTATCTCCATAACGTGCACGGTGACGGACCCGGAATTTTTGGGATAATGTACGCCCTGCGTCTTCTCATTGTCGTGTTTGTGACATCCAGATTGATCTCTTCGACATGAACAGCATCCGCGCGACCCCTCCATCGTCCGCGGTTTATCTCCTCCATTCGCGAGTCGTCATCGAGGGCTAAGTCGAGAACGTTGGATAAGTCCGGCGGAGGGAACTTGGTTTTATACCTCTTCTCAGTCGCGCGAAACGGCGTCCAGTCAGCGTCGAGGTCTCTGGGTTTATTCTTTGTGGCCTTAGAGTGCTGTTTCCGAGCACGTTTGTACGCTTTGCTGGTAGGGTCAAATAAATCTGACTCTGAGGTCATTTGTGGTGAAGCCCCGTGAAGGCGGAAAGAAATTAGAATATGGTGGTCGCGGCGATCACGATCTATCCGCGGCTTCGTAAGTACGCGTCAGAGACTCGGAGAAGCGTCCGTCATGACCCTCTTTCGCCGCGACGACGACCACCGCCTTTAGCTCGATTGTACGTCCACCGTCGTTCTCTTCTTAATGTCTCTATGGCTGCCCCGCTCGCCGCCAGCTCTCCTTTCCCGTCGTTATGCTCTACATCCTCGCCTAATCACACCCCTCACACGCTCTAATATCACACTACTCGCCTCCGTCGTCTCCACGCGTCAGTCCCGTTTACAAAGCTCTAATTCCCCGTCGACCGCTTCTACCACATCCACCGCTGTTAAAGATCCTTCCAAGTTACATCACACGCCGCCTTCCCCACCAACTCCCAGGGATGCCACCCCGAAAGAACCTACAATGACGCGTGTGTGGAAGAAGGTCAAGCACGAAGCTCAGCATTACTGGCACGGTTCGAAACTCCTAGCTAAGGAGGTCAGGATATCGGCGAGGCTCCAGTGGAAGATTCTTCACGGAGAGAGTCTCACTCGGCGCGAGCGCAGGCAGGTACGTTGACTTTCGATTCACAGTGTACCAATGGTTTCTGACCACTGGACCTTCAGTTGAGGCGCACTACCCAAGACCTCCTGCGCCTTATCCCATTCGCTGTCTTCATTATCGTCCCCTTCATGGAATTCCTCCTCCCCGTCGCTCTCAAACTCTTCCCAAACATGCTTCCATCGACTTTTGAGGACAAGTACGCGGCGGTAAGCATGTCCGGAGAACTCTTCTAGCATACATTGACTTGTAGGATTACAGGATGAGAAGTCCCGCAAGCTTCTCCGTGTGCGTCTTGAAATGGCCAAGTTCCTCCAAGAGACCCTCCGCGAATCTGGTTTAAAGGCCAACGCGCACATTGTCGGCAGTGACGCATTCAAGGAGTTTTTCCGCAAGGTGTGTTTCACGAACTGTTTTTTTTATCTTCGTCCCAAGACCGTAATTGTGTAGGTCCGCTCTACCGGCGAATCTCCCTCAACCCAGGACGTCGTTAATGTGGCCAAACTCTTCGACGATGACCTCACACTGGACAATCTCTCCCGCCCCCAACTCGTCTCGATGTCCCGTTATATGGGCCTCAACGCCTTCGGCACTGATAATTTCATTCGGAACACCATTCGCTCCCGGCTCCTGCAAATTCGCCGCGACGACCAGGCGATTTATTCTGAAGGGGTCGACGAGCTGAGTACTGCAGAGCTTCAAGCAGCTTGTCAAAGCCGCGGTATCCGTTCATATGGTGTCAGCCCCGCACGCCTCCGAGAAGAACTGACCACCTGGATCAACCTACACTTGCACCATCGCGTGTCAGGCGTACTTCTTATTCTCGGACGCGCGTTCGAATATGATCGCACTCCAGACAAGGATGAGGATGGCAAGACGGCAGTCGTTCAAAGCTTGGAACACGTCTTGAGTGGCCTCCCGGACAACTTGGCGAGAACATTCTTATCCGGTGTTTGGGGCGCACACTCATCCATTTTTTGTACAGCTTAACGAGGCAGAGCTTGAGGTAGACTCAGAGAAGGCTTCGTACAAGCAGAAACTCGAGGTTTTGCAGCAACAGGAGGAACTCATCGAAGACGAGGAGGAACAAGAACAAAAGGAAGAGGACGCTCGTCGCGCGCGTCGGGAGGCTGAGGAGCGTGCAAAACGCGAGGAGGAGACGCTCACGGCCGAGTCGCTTTTGCCTGATTCTGAGGTGCGGCCTACCTGCCTTCAGCTTTGCGCATGTACTAATCCAAACCGTCCAGCTTCGTCCCGAGCTACTCGAAGAGGATGCCCGTATGACCACGGAGCAGCTCAAGGAGCTCGCCGAGGTGCTTTCAGTCCTGTCTGCTAAATCAAGCGTTATCAAGGAGCGCGATGAGTTACGTGCGTTGGAAGAAGAGAACTCGCTCGCTGTGGAGGTGCGACCTTGATTGCTTCTCCCGCATGGTTTTTTCTGACTGCAAACATTGTTAGGACTCCAAATCTCCTTCCGCCGCCTTGGTCAAGCGTATTCGTTCCATGCTGACGAAGATCGACAAGCAACTAGAGGAGTACGATGCGCGCGTGGGTAACTCGCTGCAGATGATATCGTGCGACCCGCAGGGTCGAATCCCTATCGCAGATGTTGAGAAGGCACTAGCAGTTATCAAGCATAGGCCGGACGATGATGTCGTTCACAATGTAATCGACAAACTCGACGCGGACAAGGACGGATATGTCGAGCTTGAACACGTTCTTACGCTTGCGCGGGACGAAGGCCTCGGTGCGTTTGAAGCATGATTTCTTGTGCGCGCCATTGATTGTTGGGTAGGTATTGTGGTGGACAACGAGGCGCAAAACATTCTTGGTCAAGGAAGAGAAATCAAAGATTCTCGGCCACGGAAAGAGGATATCGTACAGGAGTAGACCAAACTGAGGATATTCACTCCGCATCGCATAGTATAGCATTATGAATGCATAGACACATTTGCCATGCTACCGTTTTGAACCGCCATGAGTAACGGAAATTCATCTTGCGTGTGGTGGAAACTGGGAATTGGACGTTGATCCACGTCGTATACACAGGTAAATGTAGATAGACAAGACAGAACAGACAGTGTCAGACCAGATAGATAGTAATATCCAAGATTAACAACGATAGCTGCGTCCCCTCTTCACCACCAACTCTCCTCCGGCTACTTGGACGTCCCCG
Organism: Amylostereum areolatum; assembly: GCA_012932865.1. Taxonomy (NCBI): domain Eukaryota; kingdom Fungi; phylum Basidiomycota; class Agaricomycetes; order Russulales; family Stereaceae; genus Amylostereum; species Amylostereum areolatum. The sequence continues at coordinate 461,748 of SAXG01000027.1, forward strand.
ACTTACTATGCCGCCTACTCGTTGTCGGAGCTAGTTTTTCGTCCTCCGGTTCAGAGGTGACTGCATCGTCTTCGTCCGCGCGCTCCGCCCACCAACGCCCTGCCTTGGAGCGCAAGTACGCCTGTAAGCGCCACACTGCAAATAAGATGCGAGGACGCAATGTCGAGAGCTTCCTGTCGTAGAGGTGCGGGGAACTCGTCGGACGCGGAACGAGGTGGTAATGTCGTAAAATTCGCGACGAGGCCTGCAGCACGACAGGATAGATGTATAAGAGGATCATGGGCTACGTAGGAATGGTTGGACGTACTAGGGAACGCCGAGTAGGCGTACGACACAGCGGCGGCACCAAACAGAACTATCCCGGCCTGACGTCAGCGAAGAAGAGATCGGACCACTAGGGAAGACGAACATATACTGCCCCCATCGAACATGATGTTCCCCGCTTCACCATCACGCAAACTCCAGAGGATACATGTTGCACCCAACACGACGATTCCTGATACAAAGTATCCGGAGTATGACGGCCCCTTCACGATGATGTTATAGTAGGACGCGGCCGTCCAAAGGTTGGCATCTGTGATGGGTGTCTTCCATAACGTTAAGGAGTCGGCGATCCAATGTGTGAAGAGGATGCCTGACGCGCGTGTTAAAGGGGAAATCGGTCTTGCAAAAACGCATCGTACTTACCTAGAAGAAAGGAGGTGATACAGATGATGGCGCTGAGGCGCAAGGCCATGACAAGGGTCAGGCGATGGGCGACGTGGTGGCGAAGACGAAGAGACACGACTTGGCGCGGCAGTCCTGGCGGCACTTCTTACCATATTTCGGCATCTCCCGATGCATAATGCTAATGACGACTCGTGGCATGCGGGCACGGTCCTACAGTTACTAGTCTGGACTTTGAAAGGTTCGCAAAAACCCGTTGGTTTGTTGTACATAGGATCAATGACTTATACTCAGCCAGCCTGTCACTACTATTTTGTCCAACGCGTCCGACTTGTGGTCAGCAGAATAAGTAGTCCCGAGTATAGTCATTGTCTCTAAGGTGCGCCAGCGCAATCAACTCTCTGGGGATAAAATAACTCTACAGTATGCGCGAAGTAAGAATTATGAGTGGCCATCGTAGGTTATCGTCCACTGAGTCCATCATTGAATCTTTGCTTTCTTCCCACTAACTGATGGCCAGCATAATCAACACTCCGTCGCAAAGGTGAAGAGGAAACTCACCAGAAACGGGACCGGTGTTATTCCCGGAGCTGACTCTGGCCATGATTTGCCGTTGCGGGCCATCCATGTCCCTCTTCTCGAACCCGATCGTCGCGTGTGCAGCGGGAATGGGTGCAACCCCGAACTTCTTCACAGTCCGCGTCACAAAGCACGCGCTGAGCAGTGCAACACACGCAGCACGAGCCGTCTGGGGATCCACTGCTTCCAACGCCCCTTCTCCAGTGATTGATGCGAGACCTATCGGTTGAAAGAACGAAAAGAGTAACGCGTGGAGGGTTGTGAAGAATGGTTGAGCGTGGGTGAGCGTTGCGTAGAGCGCAGTGGAGAGTGGCGCGATCCAAAGGTCGGTTGAAGTCCAGCCGTAGGGTAGAAGTTCAGGAGGTGTGGTCAGAGAGATCGGCGTGGGGGGGAGGAGAGAAAAGAGCGAGGTTAAGAAGGGTCCCGCATTCGCGAATATCTGTCAGACGAGTTAGCCCAGACCAGCTAAGGAGCTTATCAAATGGATGGGAGAACCACGTGAGTTTGGGTACTGAAAGATGTAACGCACGAAAGAGGTGAGAAGAAGGGTCCACGGCGATGCTACCACGAGGCGCGACTCGTGTGTTGTGACAGCGGCCGTAGCGATGTCGCACACGAGTAGTGCACGGGTAAACGCATCGAGAATAGATGCGGGAAGTTCGGTCGTCAATCCTAAGCTCGGCACGGATGGTACGGCCTCGACTGCAAAGTGAGCAGCGACGAATAATCCTGGCATGACACCGTCAAGCATGAACGAGGGCGGAAACCCTAGCCACGAGCCTGGTAAAGGAGAGAGATTTCTTTAGCATGACTCTAGAGAAAGAATAGGATATAATTGTGAGAGAGTGCACTCACTGACGATCGCCTCTCCCCCGTAAACCATGACAAGCGTCGCTGCGACATCGCGTGCGCGCCCTCGGGGTTCTGGCGAGCTGACGTTTGACCTAGCATTTTTCGACACACCCATTGTTTTGATATGCTCCTTGTACAGCATCTCTCGTATCTGCCGAAGCGCAATAGCTAGCCTCAGCGCTCCAGCGACATCAAGGGGGGAGATCGATGCTCCAGTCCATGCAAGAGCGGGAAGTGGCATGAGAGCCTTGTCATATAATGACAGGATGGGGGACAATAAAATGGACATGGTGGTATATCTGCGAAGGGTCGTGGTCGTGATGGTCGTAGTGGTCGTGGTGGTCGTGTAGAAATTGAAAGAGGTCCCTCGCGGGCCGCGGCTCGATAAGTATACGCGCGTCTACTCTACACGCCCATCACGTGTCCCACGTGTCGCTCACACAATCGCGTCGCGTTCATCCCGGCGGCTTTGCGAACCTTTGTCCTCGGCGTTCACCACCTCGCGCCTCTCCTTGGTATGGGAAAGGACAGTATACACGATCTTCTCAACTCTGACATCCAAGATCCCACCGACTTTCCGCCGCAAGCGTGTGCTCCCGGCCTGCGCGACCTCGACGGCGCGTTCAGGTGCAACATCTGTAGTGAGCTCTACGAAGCACCCGTTTCCCTTCCATGTGGCCACTCCTTCTGCTCTCTGGTGCGTCACGAATAACAACAACATAAAATGCATTGATCATATTTTCTTACCTTCTCACAGTGTGTTCGCCAACAGCTTGGAGAGAAAGCAGCGTGTCCGACGTGCTGGAAGGAGGCTAGCGAGGGCAGTTTGAGAATCAATTCAGCCCTTGGGGAAGCCATAGAGGCATGGAAGCTCGCAAGGCATGGGGTACTCTCCTATAAAATTGCTGTATATGCTGACCCCTCTGTGGCAGAGCTTACGTGCTTCAACTCGCCGGCGATGAGCAGGCGCGCCAGACGAAACTAAAGTGTGACTCTGGCAGCAACACGAGGGCTGGAAAAAAACGGAAACGCGCTAGCACGCCCTCTTCAAGCTCAGATATTGAAGAGATTCCCGCGAAAACAGGTTCCGCTACAGCCAGGAAACGCCCGCCAACCAGCAGCGTCAAAGTGGGCCAGCCGGGGAGCATTAATGATGGCGAGGGCTTTGAAGACAGTGGTCTTGACCCTCCCTCTTCATCGTTGGTGGAGGTTCCTCCAGGTAGAAGATTTATTGTTTGGTTCCTTCTCATGGTCAAGGATCCCTGACCTTCCCTTACAGATGAACCGATCGCATGTCCCGTCTGTCACAAGAATGTTCGCATTGACCGAATCAACGAACACCTCGATAGCGGATGTAAAACACCAACCCTGTCTGAAAATGCGAAACAGAAGGATGCGTGGAATAAGATCTTCGATGCAAAAACCAAGGGCAAAGGCAAGGACAGGTACGTATATCTTGCTCTCCTAGGCTCAGATCACCTACACCCCTATCTTCCAGTCGGACAAACGGTGGTGATGACGACGACAATTACATACCCAAGGTATCATATGCTGTCCTCAAAGACAAGCAGCTCCGCGATCTGCTTTCTGAACACGAACTGCCCAGTACGGGCGACCGTCACGTCCTCATCGCGCGCCACCAAAGGTATGTCTTTTCACCTCCGCTCCTTCGCTGCTGAACCTAGCACTAGGTGGGTTGCTTTATACAATGCAAATGTTGACCGGGGCGCTCGTCAACGTAAGAAGCCACCAGAACTTCGCGCAGAGATGAAGAAATGGGAGCGCGAACGTGACGCAGGGGCAAAGAAAGCGACCGCAAAGGAGGTTGCCATGCAAGTCAATGTTGATGAGTACAGAGTAAGCCTTCATGTCATTTCATTTGTTGGGACGTCGAGAGTGTGATTCACCGCTGATATTAATGCAACAGAAGGCCAACAAGGCAGAATTTGACGCACTCGTTGCGGCGGCGCGGCCCAAGGCGCTGGAGCGTCCAGTATCTGCACGGAATCTGATCAGTAAATCTCAAAGTCGAAGGAGCGGGACACCTGATCCAGGCGAGGCGATGGCCGTCGATTCAGATTCTGGGTAGTAGTACGGGGAGGGGTATAGGAGGTCTTCAGGTATGTGGTCTGTTGACGGTGTTGTGTTTCATTGACGGTCAGATTCAGAGGGTCACAGTAAATGTATGCATACATCTAGTGAATCCAATACATTGGGGCGTTATTTACACGTCGTTGACAGACTCGGTCATTTGGACATTCCAACCCTCACGCTCTTATCTGCGAAGGAAATAGGTTCCGAAGGTGCCTATTATCCCCGCAGATCGACGTCGATAACATACTTTGACCGGGTTTCGGCTCCGTGTGTGAAGAGATTGGTCGAGGGGCGTAGGGTTCTCCTTCTGGACGTCAAGAACCACAGCCAGGTGGTCTGCGACACGTACCCCGGGAGGTGTGTTTTTCCGTAGGGAATGTTCGCGTCTCTACCCTTACTTCCCCCTGGCACCTTAGCATATAACAGGACCACGGCAAGACTTGAGCGGCAAAACCTTGAACTTCATCCCCTCTTCGCTTCCCAACCTCAAAGATGTCTATGAAGACTATTCATGAAGATAAAGCAATCGTGACGAATGATCTGTTGGCCGTCGATTTACCCTCGCAGCGGATCCCCCATCGCAAGGACGGCGGTGTTCGAGCTTGGTGTAGCGTTGTCGGAGGGTTCGTCTAGCACAATCCTTTCATCGGATAGAGCTGTCTCATGACTCTCATCAATTCTTAGGTGGTTGGTTATGTTTTGCTCCTTTGGCTACGGTAATGCATTCGGCGTCTTTCAAGATCTGTACACGCGGCAGGGCGGTGTGTCGTCCTCTGCGGCGAGCTGGATCGGCTCCGTGCAAGCTTTTCTCATGATGGTGTTGGCGCTTCCTACTGGTCAACTGATCGACATGGGGTATGCCAGGCATGTGATGATTTGTGGCTCGGCGATGTATTTCCTCTGGTCTGTACAACTTTCCCCCCTTTCGTATGGCCCTTGCTAATGGGATCTTGCTATATAGCCTTTTCCTGTTGTCGTTTGCCCATGTGGGTAGTTATTACCAACTATTCCTGGCTCAAGGTATCGGGATGGGCCTCAGTGGGGGCTTTCTGTATCTGCCTGCTATGGCGCTCCAGGCGCGCCATTGGGAACGCCGTCGTGCATTAGCCATGGGCATCGTCTCATCAGGTATCATCTAATTGCGTGTTATGTAGTTGTCGTCCTCTCACCCTGATATGCACTGTATTACAGGCAGCTCCATTGGCGGGGCAGTTTTTCCCATCATGTTGAACCAACTGCTTCATCACAATAACCTGGGGTTTGGATGGACCACTCGCGCGTCAGCATTTGTCATTCTTGGACTACTTATAGTTGCAAACGTCCTCATGAGCCCGGGGGAAGCGGGGCCAAGAAGCGCGCTGAGAACGGGGGGAGTGCGCAAGATGCTGAAAGACATGCCGATTGTGGTTGTTACTTTGGGGTCAGGGACTTCGTTGCTTTCCTGGAGGTTAATGACAACTGACTAGCATCTACAGGTCCTTCTTGGTGAACTGCGGCTATTACTTTCCACGTACGCTTTCAAATACACCCTGTGGACTGATCGCTCTGACAGATCTTCTTCCAGTTTTCTACGTGCAGCTGTATTGTATCCTTCACGGTATCAACTCAAACGTCGCTTTCTATATGGTTAGCACCCACACTTTATCTTATCCCCGATGTGCCAGAACTTAACCTGTATCCCGCCACAGTTGACCATTATGAATGCATCCTCAACCGTTGGACGAGTCGTTCCCAGCTGGTCGTCCGACCACTTTGGCGTCTTTAGCAATTATGTCCCCGCCTGTCTAATATCCAGCGTCCTTCTATTTTCCATGTTAGCAACCACGTCAATCCCTGGTATCGTCGTCTTTTCCGTGTTGTATGGTTTTGCTTCTGGTGCAGGTTCGTGTGTCCGTTCCCAAGTACATTCGCAGACGCTGATCATGAGCGGCATTGTTAGTTATCACTCTCCTTGCACCTCTCGTTGCGACGCTCACAAGTGATCCCTCTGAGATGGGGTACATTCTTCCATGACGCTGTCTGCCATCGCGCTTATAACGCACTCTTATAGATTGCGCATCGGCGCATCCTTTTCTGTTGTTTCGTTTGCTTATTTGGTAGGAAGCCCTGCAGCCGGTGCCCTTCTGGGAAGCGGTAATACTCATTGGTGGAGGGCGATTATCTTCAGCGCCGTGCGTACTTACTTCCGTCGACTATGCTGCCAACTAATGCTTTCTTTAGATTCCTGTAGTAGTGGGCTCCTTCATGTTGATTCCAATATGGGTTAGGGTTGCCAGGCGCGAGAAGACCTGGCGGGTCTAAACAGTTGGGAGCCTTGGACCTATATCTCATCTTTCTGACTTGACTATGCAGGCTTAAGATGCAGATGCGACTGTCCTTGATAAATGGTCATTCTGATGCTCAATCGTCAGCCGGCCCCGTATGGTTTAGTTTGTGTCACAGTCGGTGTACTCATGATCAGCCTTACCGCCACCCAATACCGGAGCTAGGGCCGATGTGTGCTGGTTTTCACAGGTTTTTACTGGTTTCCGACCGATACACGAGGCCAGTTACGTCTTGACATGGACAATGAAGGAAGCCTTTCGGGTAAAAATATCTCTCTACGTGGCCCTTAGTACGGGTGCTCCGCTACTATCAAACGCAAATCCCGGAGCGCAATGACGCAACAACGGCGGCACTGTGAACCGTCATAGAACTTGGCCAAAATGTATGAGCGCCCATAATCAAGTACGAGGCATACGGATACGATTCTCGAAGATGTCTTTAGTAAGGGTTTCCGGTTAATGCGCAGTGTTACGTTGTGGCTGACGCGGATCATGATTGACTAGTAGTAGCAGACCCTCAAGGTATCGTGGTCAGTAAGGACCATCTAGAGCACCTCCAACGCGTAACTCTCAGAAGCGTAAAGATCAAAATGAACTCTCGCATAACCCGGTCGGAACTCGACATGTACGTACTTGATTTTCGCATGACCTCGTGCCCGAAGTCTCAGTCCAGTCATGTTTCGCGTAGATCGCGGCCTGGGTCCTTTCAGCCATCGAAGCCTTCTTCCGTCATCGTGCGCAATGCATATATCCTCCAATCAGTCGTCCCAAACCTGCGTCTCAGATGACCTATGTTTACCTATAGGAACTGGCCAGAGGTCTCGCCCATCGAGGCACATACACACACGGTGGTCTGCATGTGTACGTACGCTGGCTCGTCCCGCTCATTGACGCTCTCAGATGTCATCGCCCCGGGGACTACGAAGCATTCCTACGTGTTTTGTTACACGTTACGGTGGCTAGTTCGCTTAAATAGCCACGGAGGAAACAAGATCCTTCGCTTTCTTTCGTACCTCGGATCTCTTTCCTTCCTCCCCTCTTCCTCTTTAAACACTATCATCCTCGACATGGACGAAGAAAAAAATTCCGTCACGGATGTTCCTTCCATCGATGAGCTCCCATCCGAAGAGGTTCATCACCACAAAGTTGATGGCGGGGTCAAGGCGTGGATGAGCATCGCTGGAGGGTACGCCGTATACTCGGGGTTTCGGCTCCATTCACTGATGCTATCCGTCGCTTTTTCCAGATGGTTGGTTATGTTCTGTGTTTTTGGTTATGGGGGTGCTTTTGGCGTGTTTCAAGATCTTTACACCCGAGAGGCCGGCGTTTCTTCCTCTGCCGTTAGTTGGATAGGTTCTACGCAGACGTTCCTCATGACCGCGTTATCACTCCCGGCTGGCAAGCTTGTTGACATGGGGTACTCAAGGCATATTCTGATAGGCGGTTCGGTGGTGTACATCATCTCGTGAGCTCTCTAGTCTGATATCTACATGCTGTGTTGAGACTGAGTCGGCATTCTTGCAAGAATTTTCCTGCTGTCAATCGCAGACCTCAGCCATTATTATCAACTGTTTTTGGCGCAGGGAGTTGGGATGGGGATCAGTGGCGGGTTTATGTATCTTCCTGCTATCGCGCTGCAAACACGTCACTGGAAGCGGCGACGGGCATTGGCCATGGGTATCGTCTTCACTGGTATGATTTCAGTCTTCTGGGCATATGCAGGCTAGTTATATTTTTCAGGCAGTTCTATCGGTGGCGCAGTCCTGCCCGTCATGTTAAATCAACTACTTCATCACCAACAGCTGGGTTTTGGCTGGACCGTGCGCGCTTCGGCATTTCTTGTCCTCGGCATGCTCTTTTTGGCCAACGTACTCATCACTCCTGGACCGACACCTTCAAGGGCGGAATGTGAACCGACTGCCTTGGCACCTGCCGCGGGTTTGCGTAACATGCTAAAGGATGCACCTTTCATGATCGTCGTTCTTGGGTAGTATAATCCTCGTTATGAATGTGAGAACGACAACTGACGCTCTCCGACAGATCTTTCCTGGCCAACTGCGGCTTCTACTTTCCTTGTACGACCCATTGTTCGTATGACGTGATGAAATTAACCATTAGTCAGTATTCTACATTCAGCTTTACTCGGTCTTTCATGGTGTCAGCTCTAGTGTTGCTTTTTATATGGTAAGGATCTTAGTATTCGTGCGTACCGTGTAGTACATACTTATCGCTAACCCTGACGTCCAGGTCTCAATCCTGAGCTTCTCGTCGACTGTGGGTCGCCTCGTTGCTAGCTGGTCTTCTGATCGCATTGGTGTCTTCAACAACTATCTCCCTGCATGCTTTGGAACGGGCATCTTGCTTTTTGCCATGTTGGGGACTACGTCCACGACGAGCATCATCGTGTTTTCGGTGCTGTATGGATTTATATCTGGCGCAGGTGCGCCTCACACCGGGATAACGAGTCAGGGTGACTGACGCAGACTTTTCATAGTTGCTACATTACTTGCACCTTTGGTTGCTGCATTGACGAACGATCCATCTGAGATTGGGTATGTTTTCTTGGTATACACCAATCTACATCGCTGACGCTCACCTCTACATGTAGGACGCGCATGGGTGTAGCTTACTTTGTTCTAGCTTTCGCATATCTTATTGGGAGCCCCATTGCGGGAGCACTGCTTGGAACAGGAAGCCCCCAATGGTGGCGTGCGATCGTCTTCAGCGCTGTATGTCGTCTTTGGGCTCCTCCGTTCGATGTACTGAGACATCGCACAGGTGCCTACACTGGCTGGGACACTGTGCTTAGCGGTGGCTTGGGTCATGATGGCCAAACGCCAGGGGACGTGGTGGATTTGAAGGGATGTTCATTTTTTTCTAGGCTCTGAACGCGAGTGGGAAATGTCCCGCGCGCACCGGTAGAGATCTTGGTTTCTTATACATGTGATAGATATTGTAACAAACATAGAGGGTATCCGTGCGAAGGTGTAGAGGCTTCGATGCGGCGCGTCGAACTTTTCATGCAGTGTGACTTGCCCGGTTGGCGCGTCGGAATGTACCGGATCAGCTTCCGGTTAACCCCGCAGGAAAAGCCTGAGGCCTGAGGCAAAAGCTCTTTCAATTTGCGATGTTTGTGAAGATGGTTGACATGCTTGCCTCACGCCTTTGCCTATCACTTTCAGCTTCAGTAGCTTCAGTTCTTGCGTCAGCATTGAAGATGCCCTCTCTTGCCATGCACGCCTTTGATGCTTTTCATAACTCTAAAGAGAAGCAGCAGAAGACTTAATCGGGGACTGCCGTTTCCTTCCCAATTTCAACTGTACTTCAAGGAAAGATCAAGCATGTGCTGTATGTGTGCAATGTCTTTGGCCTCAGGAAAGATCATCTGAAACTCTATACTCCATTGTCTGAGGCTGTCATGCTTGCTCGCATTGGCCGCCTCCTTTCCACTATAAATACTGGTGAGTCGGATGTTCTGCAATTACTGTCCCCCTTAACAAATATCTCTTGTGCCCTCTTCCCTTCATTTTTCCGTGTGTTTCTTTTACCTCCTCACGACTGTTTTTACTGACGAATCGCTACAGATGTCCCAACCGTCGATATATAGTGCTTCTGGAAGCACACTCCGCTCCGTGTTGAGCACACGTTTCCGCCCCGCTTTATCCTTGCGTCGGAACCCTTTGCGCCACTCACTCAAACGTATCCGATCCCTGCCCCTCCTGTGCAATGCGCTCCGGCGCACCGTCAAACGCCCTTTCAAGTTTGTGAAAATGAAGACTCGAAAACACCCCGTCAAGATAGTAACCAGGAGATCGGTCCCTTTATCACAGAACGCGGTCGGTGGCGTGCAACGCGAGGTGGACCAACTAGTCTCACACAAGGAGCCTCTCAGTGTAGAGATCTCGCTGCTCCCTCCCTCGGTTTCTACCCAGGCCGAACCTTTGGCGAAAAGCTGCTTCAGGGTGATTTGTCCCGCTCGGCTTAGAGTGGAGTGCGTGAGTGGTTAGCCGTTCTGTAGCAACGTGCACGAGTTGACACCACAGTCTTCTCTCGACATAGCATCGGCTTCCTGGCGCTGAGGTGCATCATTTCGGCCTACGTATTACAACAGCACGCAAGCCTGTCACGCTCATCCTCCCATGGAACTTCTGCGGAGTTATCTCACTCAGGAACACTGCCGCCAGATCTTTGCGTGTTTCTCATACCGCCGCCGTGGCCGACCTGTTTAACCAAGGTCGACTGCGATTTGGCGGTCCCGTGGCCGACAACGAAGACGAGATCGAGTTGGAAAATCCAGGTTCCTTGAAGCTGTATCTATTGCGCCGAGATGGAGGACTACCGCCAGCACGCTGGTTTATTCGCAGGCTGAGGTTCACGAGAACGGTGCAGTTCCACTGATTTCGGCGTTCCATCCCGCTGTCTCAATATTCATGACGAAGGACGTTCTGCATTTCCCTTCCATTCATGCCCACTCCGTCGTCCTTGTTCCCTGTTTGTGCTACGTCCATATGGTGGCGCGTTCTATCTACTTCATCTATAGTCCGTGATCATCTCAATCTTACACGTGCATCCACACACTCCGTTGTTGGCCGTTATGTTCACTGTAACATCCCGGAGCCCTGGACCGCCATCCACCAACTGTTAGCCCTGTATCCTTAGTTAGCCGCGGCACCCTTGGTTGGTATCTTTTTCTACTTCCCAGGATGCCGCACACTCGGTCCCGCCGGAGTCGGTGAGTATCAGATCCAATTTTCTAGCGGCCGTTCAACTGAGGGAGGTCGTGCTTCTCGTCGCTTTTGGGGGTCGGACTAGTATTCATTCCGTGCTCTCGGGAAGTTGGACAGTCATTTGACTGAGTCAACTATGGATTCATGCTCAGGGGTGTTAGGTGCGTATTATCAATCCCATGTTTTCAATCGAGATGTTCATCGCCGCCGGCCAGCTGTATGCGTTGGCTGCCGTTCCTCTGCGCTAACAGGTGTGCAGTTCAAGGTCAATTACGGACTAGGCGGAACCAGGAAAGAGACGGAAGGGGCTGGATTGTACCTTTCAGTTTATCGCGCCTGCGACGATTCGTTCCGACAGCCCATTAGCACCCTGGACTGTGACTTGGTGGTGGTTCTGCAAGGTATCCAAATCCGAAAACTCCGCTCCTGTCCGGAGGAGTCAACTGGCTTCTTAGGCTCACTATATCCATGCCATGGGCCGTGTTTTGGCCGCAATAGTCAATCCGCGACACCGAACTCGTCCCCAAGGATCTATGAACCGCCGCGGTGGCGACCGGGGGTAGTATATGTGACGGACGCAGCCATGGCGTGCGGAAATGCTTTTGTCTTCTGCAGATGGATTTTACATTCAATTGCTTATCCGGCAGCTGCGTGGGCAACGTCTGGCAACGTGCCTTGTGCATGCCCGATACGTGCGGACAACGGCTACCAGGCAAGCCTGTATATACATCACGCTAGGCCTCGATCTAGCTGATGTCGGATTTTAGGCCAGACCGAATCGCATCGTACTTACTTCACTACTTGTTGCGGACTGTTGTTCTTCCGCTTGGCTAACCCGTCGTTGAGTGCTGGTTGTATGACGAGCTCAGACCGATCTGCAGAGACAAGAGTTGTAGCATTGGCAACCGGAGGTGGCCTCGTGTGCTGGGTCACACTGTTGCAGAGTTGAGAACGCCGGAGTAGATGTTCCCGCTGTGTCGCATATGATACGCAACTGCTGCCGGGTACGCGAGTGGGCGCGAACTTGGCGCGAACGCCTTGTTCTCGTTCGATGCGCACCGCGCGACAGCCTGCAGGCCGCGCCGCGCCGAGCAGTCGGGACGTAGGTTGGGCGCTTAATTGGTCTTTTTGTCAAGCGAAAACAAGGAGAACGTCCTAAAGCGGGAACAAAGCGGCGCTGGGAAGAACGCCGCGTTACTTATATAGCTCTTGTCCTTTCGCCGTCTGCGAACAATAACACACACCCCGCGATCTCCCTTTCGCGCCTTGTCGCCTTTCTCCTCCTTTCTTTCGTTCGACGCCTCCCCGCAATGGCCCGCCCCTCAACAGCTTCCACGTCCAAGTCGGTTCGTCGTTATGTTTTCCCGCGTTGCCAACGGTCACTTACGTCTATGTTCTCGATACTTCTAGGCGTCATCGTCGTCCTCCGAATCACTACCTGGTGCACTTGTGAGCAAAATGGCATCTCGGAACCCCCTGCAGAGCTGACTGTATGAGTTTAGCGCGAGAAGCTAGTTGGCTCGCAAAAAGTGCACTACCAATCTCAACGGGACTGGGATTTCGTCGTCAACTCTGACGATGAACCCATCGATCTGACTCTTATCCTTCCTCATTATCGCGCCTACAACCAACCCACCGGCCACCGCATGAGCATGTACATTCACAGCCAGCGTGGAGAAGTCAAGTCTAAAATCGTACGTTTCGCTTATGCCTTGCTCCATACTAGTGTATTCTCTGACATTGGATCCAGTGTCGTAGCTCTCCGCGTTCACCGTTCTTCTTGTCCGTACATTCTTCCGGGCTCGTACCCGTGACCCTCTACTTGCCCTCCGACTTCAACGGCACCATCCGCTTTCCAGTACGCCAACCGAAGGTGTCCTGCTCGGCGGGCTTCAACAACCACATCCTACCCCGCGTACATTTCTCTTCCTCGACGCGCCATGGCTCTACCGAGTATGGTGCAGACGAAGTTGAGATATACGCGTCCGGCCCAGTGCAGCTTCGCATGTGGGACGTCGCAGAGGGCGCGCCCGAGCGCTCAGCACGCGAGGTGATACGCCAGATGTATCGTCGCGCAAGCTCAAAGAACCTCCGTGTTGAAGCCAAATCTCAAACCCATCCTCAGGTCATCGATTGGGATTTCCTTCTCGACGATTGAATCCGTCGGTTTGTCCTTCCTTCTCATTTTTGCCCTCTCAGTTGAGGTTATTCTTTACGATTTCGTCCTTCGATTTGCTTCATCGCACATCTTTATTCACAATTCGGTTTACATCGATGGCTCGTCATCTCGCATCTCTCTCGTCTTATTCTGGTCTGATCGTTTGCATCTGTACTCACCACCCTCCATCCCCGATCTGTATTAACAGCTGCATCTCTTTACAGTATCCCCTCCTCCTCCATACTGCATCTATATAGTCCCACATCACTGTACATTTGGCAATCGTCGCATTCGTAGCACTCCGCATATTGATTACAGTGCCCTCCTGGGCTACATACCATACACTATTGTAACACAACGGCGCCTTTATTTACGAACTAGCATGCGTACGCTGGACCCTTCATATGTCGATAACACTATGATATCATAACTGTTAACAATCTGAAGCATCTTCGTTTACGGAACAAGGACCGAGAACATGAACGTTGAACTGATCGGGTAGAATGGACAGGCTACAAAGTAGTGTACGGCTATGGATACAAAGGGGAGCCAGAAATGGCAAAGAGTGTTGTGTCCGTTCGCGCCATGTTCTCGGAGGAGCGAAAAGGGAACGAACTTGGGAACACCGGTAGTGATGCCATCGTCACCGTGGTGGTGGTAGGCCGGAGAGCGCCGTCGATTGGTACTCGGATGTATCAGCTAATAGAAAGTAGTCGGCTCCGCCACCTGGCCGCGTTGTGCAGCAGAGGCAAGACATGTTTCCAATGCTTCGACGAGAGCGGGGTTTTCAAGTGCAGCGGCGACCCTCTCCTTGTCGTTCAATTGTTTATTAACTGAGGATCAGACTGAGTCTGAGATTACTGGTGGGCGGGGATAACGGGAAAGACGACACACCGGCGTTTTCACTGTTGTGGGAGCCTGGCTTCACCTTGAGGTCTACTTTGAAACGGGTAGGTAGGCTCCGCATCAGACGCACGCGAATGGAGAGTCCTGAAGACCACCGGCGAAGTCAGTCCAGATCATTCAATCGTGAAATCGGGCCGAATGACGCACCGATGAGGGTAGACATGCCGCAATGAGGTACTGTAGGCGTAAACTCGACCATAACATGATTGCGATCGTTGGACACAGTAATCTGCGGCGCGGAAACGACAGCAAGTTGTTCGAGGGACATGGACTTGTGCTCAGGGTCGCTGATCGAGCGTACCAGGTCTAACCACTCCACTCAGTAGGTGGTAAAGTGCCTGGATGAATACAACTGACCGAAAACCTCATCCCTATCGATGGGTTCTACTTCATCGTCGGATCCGTAGCTTGAGTCGTCTGAGTCGGAAACCCATAGGGATCGCTTTTCGTTGGTGCGACGGCTGGACGATTGTGTTGGCGCAAAAATGGTAGGGTTGGGATTGAATATCTCTGCAGACATTGTGTCCTAGTAGCAGTCGACAATGCGAGAAGGTCCAAGGTCGAGGATGAGTGAGATTCTGGAACAAAGTCAGAGTCGGAGATCTCGGCTTTGGAGCATTGTTCAAGCCACGTGACTAATCACGCTGCACGGGAAGAGCCCGCGCGCGTCTCCTCTTTCTCAGTCTCTCCACCACATCGCGACTTTTAGCTTGCTCCTTCGCAATCACCCCATCGTCCACAGCATGCCACCAAAGGTACCCTCTACTCTATCATAAAAGGCCTTCCCAGTTTAAATGCGCTTGTACAAGAGAAAACGTGCTGGTGTTGACACCGAAGGTGATGCCCCCACGAAGTCGACGCGTAGTTCTGCACGTCAGAAGGGGGAAGCAGGTACGTCGAAATTCCAAGTTGTTCTGTATGCTTCTGACCTGTCTGTTTCTCTTCTAGCGCCCACCGAAACACCCGCCGCCAGCGCGCCAAAAGCACCCAAAAGGTGCGCGTCTGCCACCTCTTATTGTGTGTTCGCTGACGTCGACCACCCGCAGGAATGGAAAGGCTGCTGCCGGGACCAACGGTGAAGGGAGCTCTCAGGTGTGTACAACCAGTATTTTGCCTCGCCATTCCGCTCACATGGTGTAGGATGCTCCTGCCCCGAAGAAGGCCAAGACAGCAAAGTCGAAGACAACCAAAGCTGCGCCCAGGTGCGCACTCTATCCTTTAACTTGCCTTCCACTACTGATTCATGCTCTGCGTCGATGCTTATTTCTCTTGCCGTGAGTTCCAAACATTTACGCGTCGCGATTGATGTTTTTCTGACCATATCGTATAGAATTTTCATGTCGGATCTGCAACGTCTAGGGCCAAAGCGAGCACCGTCGCCGCAAGCAGGTGTGTTATTCTTCTTGTTCCACACCGTCCTTCACGCCCATTCTGCCTCATCCATATGCGTACGACCATTGTCCTAATTTTATCTGTAGCAATGGTGCTGACGTAACCAAGGCACCGGCAAAGTCAAATGTCCCTAAAAGGCAAGTCCCTACAAGTGACATGGTCGGCGAGCTGTTGCACAGCGTTCACCTTTCTTCGTTCCCACCGCGTCGCACGACTACCCGCCGCCTTAGGTCGTCGGGAGAGGACAGTATAAGACGTCTTTCGCTCTAGGCAGAGGACTTGCGCGCGTTCAACCGGGTCTGGCAACCTGATCATGGGTTTCCGGAATCTTCTGTGCTGCTTCAGTCCGAGTGCTAACGTTGCACGTACTGTCTCCAGCACCACGAAGAACACTACTCCTGCCGCAACAGACGTACGTCTATCTCATTGTATCTCGTACACGTTGATCCAATACACCCCGCCTTGCAGAAACCCGAACCTTATAGCCGAGCACGCGCTGCATCGCTCTTTGCAACGTACGCCGACGAAGACGACCCATCAATCATCGGTTCTGAAGGCTTCGAGCGCTTATGTGCAGATGCGGGGATATCGATGGACGGGGTGATGCCTTTACTGCTCGCGTGGGAGCTGAACGGTAGCGAGATGGCAAAGTTCACGCAGGACGAGTGGACCAAGGGGATGGACAAGCTCCAGTGCGTAGCCCGTCACCGTTCCACTTCCATTTCCGACTCCTCCACAGGATATCTTCATTATCCGCCCTCTCCACCGCAATGCAGGAACTCAATGACCTCGTCGTCCTCGGCAAACCCGCTCGTGCTCGGACTGAGGCTACACAGAAGAAGCCGGCCGAAAATGCGATCCCTGCGTATAATCGCTCGCACTATTACCAGTGCGCCCAAGACGCGAAAAAGGCCCTTACCTCATTCCACACCTTCTGCTTCCAACTTGTGAAACCTGAGTACGTTTCACCTTCTCCCTGTGTAGACCTTCTTGAACACCTATTCTCTCAGATCATCACGCAATATTGAAATCGATACGGCGACTGCCATATGGTCGGTTGTCTTGCTACCTCGATACCCTATCGTGGCAGAGATCACTGCATTCATCACCGTACGTGTATTTCTGACCTTTTCTTTCTGATCATGACCTCAATGCTATGTCGGTCAGGACTCGGGCCGTTACAAAGCAGCAAATAAAGATCTTTGGAGCATGGTTCGTAGTCTCTTCGATTTGCGTGTGTATACCCATTGAATCATACATTCTCAGGTTCTAGAGTTTTGTGAATCGGTCCATCCCGACCTATCCAATTATGAGGCAGACGGGGTAACTTTCCGTTCGTCAACATGCTGTACGTATACTGAATCGCCCCACGTTCACTAGGCTTGGCCGAGTATGCTCGACGACTTTGTCGCGTGGAAGAAGGCAAAGGAGTGTTCGCAGGACGAGCAAGCCGTTGACGTTGACGTTGAATGACCCCATATATCGCATTGACAGCACTATTACATCGTTTGTTTTTCATCTTCATCTCGTCCATGTTCACTGCATCCATCCACCATCTCATTTCACTAGCATATATCGATCATCTTGCTATCGTATTATCCTTACACGTCTCCTCGTGGACGCTGATTACATATAGGCTCCCCCAAGTGTCCACATTGTATACCTGACTTTATGGCGCCTGTGTTCGTCGTAATAGAACTTGTCATCTAGGTTGTGGTATCGGCGTCGGGTTTGAAGGATCGGCCGTCATTTTTCCCCTGCTAAATACTGACTCCCTTGGTTCATCTTCCCAGCTCGTCCTTTTGAACCTTCACTATTGCCCGCGACGGCGGTTTCCTCCTCATCCCGCGCCCTGCCTCCTTCTCCGCCCCGCCACTCTCCCCTAGCCTTCTTACCAGGTCTAACAGCGGTCCGATAGGCTCCTCGATCGCGTCGCGTGCGAGAAAGAACGCCGGTATCCCAGCCTCTCCCTCGGTTCGTCTCGCCGGGGCTATTGCATGCCGTCTCCGGAGGTCAACCTTGGACAGCTTGCGACGGAGCTTGACTGGTGCAGATGCGGCTACGAAGACCTGATCTGGAAGATTGTCGATGCCGAGCGCGGCGTTGACTTGCTTCCATCGGCCCTCGATTGAGCGGGTGGAAGTTGCGGGGGGTTGGGGGGATGCGCGAAAGGACCGAAGGAGAATGAGGAGAAGTACGAGGATGGCGAGTGGGGACAGGCGCTTGAGCGTGACTGGTGTGTCCATGCGGCGGGCGAGATGTGGGTGGGGTGTGCTGTAGTCCAACTTGAACCCAGTTGGCAGTAAGATCCTAATATTTCATATCCATGCGGGGACGCGAGTCAACACGGTCACGTTTTTGCAATGTCATGTGAGTAAGCGCCCTCAGGGCTTTCACTACCAAAACAGTGGCTATCTTCCGTCTGCCACACGAGGCTGGCCTCGAGGAGGACCCCGTGGCTCGCTTTGCGTTGTAGCTCCATGTGCGCCATCTTTGCGGTTCGTTCGCATGATCCAGAGATGCTCTGGCTCATCGTGATTTTATATGATGAGAAGGCATCGATGCAATGGAACGGAGTCAAGAACCCCAATCCTTCCACACAAAGTCGCGCTATTGCCTATTGGTACTATGAACATGCGTGAGCGATCCTCTCTTTTCCGCCCCCTCTCTTCTGATACTGGTCTTGTAGCAACGTTTGATCAGCGGGGACATGCGGTCGAAGGCGGAACGACGAACGCAAGACGTATGGCATCCAACGCGTCCTTTCCCCGCCACCCAATTGAGAAGATCATGTACGAATTGTGTCGTGGGACGCGATAGTGTCAACTTGGCGCTTTGAACTCGTGCATGTGGATGATCATCGAGCGAAGAGTCGGACGTTTCCCGTGCGGCCTGCTCATTTGGCCGGGGTCGCTGACGACCCCATGGCGAATCGGTGATGCATGCTACCTGGTACATCCAAGGTATAAAGCCCACCCTCGTTCGTTGCCGTCTTTCACTGGTCCACTCTCCAGCCCTTCCTCGTCGCGATGTACTTCTCCGTCGCCTTCCTCCTCCTTTCTGCTCTTCCCCTCTTCGCTGCCTCCGCTCCCTCTCCAGGACCACGCCCCGGCCTCGCGATTCCCATCCAAAAGCGCACGGCCATCCGCCACGCTAACGGTGTTGCGGACATCGCTGCCGCTAGGGCCAGCATCAAGAGGAGCGTCGCGTGAGGCTGCTCGTCACTTTGTCTCCCGTGGATCAGCGCCTCATGTTATCATTCGCCTCTGCAGCAAGGTCCAGCGCGGTCTCGAAGCGTACGCTCGCAACACTGGGTCCGCCCACCCGTTGGCCAGTTCCTTCAAGCCAATACAAAAGAAGCGCGCCACTGGCGGTGACCCGCTTACGGATGCCTCTGAGGAGCTTTGGTACGGCAAGATTTCCGTAGGGACCCCCGCGAAATCGTTTACGGGTAAGTCGCATCTTACCTTCCTCCTTTGCTCATACACTAAGTATATAACTAATACGATCCAGTCGACTTCGATACTGGTAGCAGTGACTTGTTCCTCCCCGGCCCCAGCTGTGGCTCGAGCTGCTCCGGCCACACGACCTACAACCCGAGCGTTAGTTCCACGTCCAAATCTCTCGGCAAGAGCTTTTCGCTCTCGTACGGCGATGGTTCCACCGTCAGCGGCACCCAGTATACGGACACCGTCTCCATTGCTGGCATCAAGGTATGTTCGTTCCATCTCATCGACTCCTTCGCTTGATCGCTCAATTTCGAGTCTTGGAACAGGTCACTAAGCAGACCTTGGGTGCGGCGAAGACCTACTCGGATGGCTTCAGCAGCGAACAGTTTCCTGCTGATGGCCTGATGGGCATGGGCTTCGAGTCTATCTCAGACTACAACGCGAATCCTCCCTTCCAGAGCATGGTTGCGGCCGGTGCTGTCGACAAATCCGTTTTTGGCTTCAAACTCTCTGACGCCGGTGCGGAGCTCTACCTCGGCGGCACCAACAGCGACCTCTACTCCGGCGACTTCGCCTACGTCCCCGTCACCCAGCAGGTAAGCATTCAGTCTAGCGAGAAAGAGGGACGGGGGCTGATCTGCACGCGTTCCAGGGCTACTGGCAAGTCGACCTGGACGCCTTCAACGTCAACGGCAAGGAGGTCGTGTCGGGCACTCCCTCCATCATCGACACCGGTACCACCCTCATCATCGGTGACACCTCCAGCGTGGATGCCGTCTACGCCAAGATCCCCGGTTCGAAGGACCAAGGCGATGGCGCCTGGTCGAGTAGGCTTTTCAGTTCGACCTTGTGCTAGCTGTAGCCTCACGCGTCTTGAACAGTCCCTTGTGACTTCTCAACCCCCCTCAGCATCACCTTTGCCGGTCAGCAGTTCTCCATCGATCCCGCAACCTTCACGGTCGGCCAGATTGAATCTGGCTCTTCCGACTGTTTGGGTGGACTCTCTGCGGATGAGAACATCGGTGATGGTATGCATGCTTCCTCATCGTCGACTTGCCATAGTTTCTTAGTCTCCTTCAACAGAGTTCTGGATCGTCGGCGACGTCTTCCTCCGCAACGTCTACACCGCATTCGACGTTGGAAACAACCAGGTCGGCTTTGCCACTCTTGCTTGAGAATTGCAAATGAGAACTGGTACATAAGTACCTTTTCGTCCACAATTTGCTTCATGGCTATGTACCTTGTATATATCACGCGTCTTCACTGTCTGCAACGCAATCGCGAATGTTGTAAACCCTTTCACTGCACGTTCTCTGTATAACTGGGAAATTTTCAGACTCTCTCAAACCACGCTTCCGCCGTCTCCTTCACCGAACCTCCTTTCTTCTGCATCATTGTCTTCTGCGCGACCGTACCCGAAAAGCCAAACCCAACCACCTTCCCATCCTCAACGACGAAGTCCGCGATCGCAAACCCGTCTTCGCCCACCCCACCGTCGAACGGTACCTCGAACGGCGTCGTATTCTTGCCGTATCCCACCGGGAAAAGAGCGGTAGGCTTGACGTAAAAGCGGTGGTCCTTGACGTGAGTGAAGCGTAGGTGCGTTGACCAGAGACGCGGATAGGAGGCGTACAGCTCTGTGGGAGCAGGGGTGTGCGGGTCAACAGCTTTGAAGTCTGCAAGTACTTGATGACAATAGTCCGATGAAGTTGTGGTGTTGCACATGATGAAGTGTCCGTATCCATTATCATGATAGGTGCCCGTGAAATCAAAGGCGGGCATAGCTTCGCGCGTTTCACTATTGGAGGGGGTTGGGGTAACGAGCCCTGGTTGATGTGACGGTTGGGTCTCTCCAGGCGTAACCGTAACTTGAAATGACCGACTTAGAATCTCGTTGGAGATGTCAGTCATTGCAGCCGCCGCATTATGCCCGTCTGCGTTGATTAGGACGACAACGCCTATACCGAAGGTCGGTGCGAGTGTGACAACTGTCGTGATTCCCGGAATCCCTCCAGTGTGCATGACGATCTAAAAGCTCCGTTAGGGCGGGGTCTAAAGAAGCCTTCGTAAACTCACGTCGTGTCCCCAGAGAGAGTATCGTGTCCATCCCATCCCGTATCCTTTGATAGACATTCGCGGATCAGTACTCGTTCCATCGTAGATCACATGGGCTGAAGTAGTTTCCTCCAAAAGGTCTTGAGGAACAATTGTGTGATTGGTGTGGCTGTCGATGCCGCCGTGCAGATGCATTTTCACCCATTTTGCCTGCAACGCAGTCAATGATGTCAAGGCCGCGTTAGGCACATTGGTAGAATGAACGTACCAGATCCTCAGCACTGGCGATGACCCCGCCAGGACCAACGCTCAGCTCAAAGTCTTCTTCGGTGAACCACCGAGGAATGCGACGCCCATCTCGCGACCATGTATGTGTTGCCTTTCCGGATGCAGCAGCAGTTTTGGGAGAGAAAGTCGACGACATGCCAAGGGGCTTGAACACGCGATTTTCCACGAACTTCGTATACCCTCCGGCGTATGTGTTGAATATGTGAGCACCGACCATGTACATCTATGAACCAGATCAAGCAATGGTGAAATGGCGAAAACAACAGGAACACTGACAAGATTGTTGTAGGAAAACTGTTGGCGAAGCTCGAATGCGGGTCGGAGGTATTGCAATCGCTTCAGAACGCTCTCAGGTGTATCAGAGCGGCTGTACGACAAGTCGTGTCTATGATCCCTCGTGAGTGACACGCGCCCGCCAAATGGAGAAGAATGGGTAATGAGGAGGTGGTGGTGGTGGATGCCTACCGAGGTATACCAGATACGTGAGACAGAATATCTTTGATGTTTGCTTTTTCCTCCGCCCAGCTGTCCATCAAGTTCCAGTCATCTGGAAGCAAGGCCTTTATTTTTGTCTCCCAGTCGAACTGACGCACAGCCTCGGGTAAAGGAGTCGAGTTTCTGCCGTTCGCGTAGTCGTCGATAAGGATGGCCATGGCGGTGGACATGAAAGCTTTCGAGCATGATGCGATCGTGAACATGGTCTGTTTGTGTTCATTCAAGGCAATCTAGACCAGAATTGAGAAAGAAACGTACATCGGAGGTCATTGGATCCCCAGACTCTGACCTGATTCCCCATGATCCAAACTCGGTCTCGTCCTCAGCATGGACTACGGCCACGGAGAGCCCAGGTATTTCCAACGAAGTCGTAGCATTGCGGATGTACTCCTTAAGCGACGGCGTGAGTACCTTGTCACGGCCGAATGCACCAACCAGAGGTTTCTGTGCATCGCCGGCATTGAGCCAAACTTGAGAGTTGTTCTGGTCTCCGAGTCCGGACCACCCCAGAAGGTACCTCGTAAAGACGAGCAATCGTGCTAAGGATGGCGACTGTAGTTGCATGTGAGGGGAGAGTGTATGATGTGGGCAAGCCAAGGCCCAATAGGCTATAGCATCCTGATATGAGTGGGAGTTATTGCCATGATGAAGTCATTGATGGCAGCTGTATCGCGGTCATGCGTGAGACAGTTGAGTCGGACGCGATCACGTGCGCGACTATAGCAATGTTCAATACCGTAAACTACCCATAAATAAGTACGTACTTGGTCTGAGATCTGAGTACCAGTTCTACATCACTAAGATAAGATAAGTCAAAATTGCCCAGTCGATGTATGTCCTCATCCGGTTCACAGACAATCATTCTTTCCTATCGATAACCTCCTGCACCTTCTCTCGTGCCCCATTCTCCCAATCATCCGAGACGACCGACAACACGACTCCATCCCACCCGGAGTTATTGGGCTTCGAGTCTCCTTCACGAGGTGCATTTCCTCGCTTCCCTGCTGGCATCGACATCCACTTCCACCGATAAGTCCCCTCCTCCTTGAATTGCATCCTTTTCGCCGCTTTAAGGCTCGCCTGGTTGTCCTTCCAACACTGCCACTGCACTCGACGGAACCCGAGGCCTGGCATGTTTGCGCTGGGTAGGTTGAGGCAATACCTCAACAGGATGCCCACCGCGTTGGATGTCACATGCGTTCGCTGGAACGCAGGGAAGGTAATGACCCAGCAGACCTCGCTAACGAGGCCACTTGGATCGGTCTGTTGGAGGCCAATAGTCCCGGCGAAGCTTCCGCCCCATTCAGGGTGCGATGAATCGGGCGTTGATTTGTCGATGACGGCGAAGCCGACCGCGCCTGCGTTTCGCCTGGCCCTGAGTTCGTAAAAAGGGAGGAAGTCGGCATCCAAATCATGGTGCTCCCACGGACATCCGGCTTGGAGGTGCGGATGTGTGTGCATCTGCTCCATGTAGAGCGCTGCGTGAATTCTTGGGATAAACGGCGTGAGCTTGACCCGCGCAGTCTCGAGAAGAGCCTCCTCGATAGGATAGACGAAATTGATGTCGTACGGATCGGGTCCATAGTAGCCCGTGAGGTCTTCCTCCTTGGGACGAGTATATCCGTTGGTGATACTCATGGTGCTTCGGGGGTCTAGTGGAAAATTATTGAGGAGAGATGGCCTGTGGGTGGCTATAAAAGCCTTTCAGCTCAGGTTCACTGTTCCACATCACCACGTATCGCATACGGTCTAGTCACAAGTTGCCCACCTCCGTATCCCATCATACCATGCCTGTTGGCGGCTTTCAAAAGACGTGTTATGACTGGTTTGTTGCGCACTCTCAGCCCCGCCTTGACTGCGTAGATAGTATCCAATATCCACTGGTCATTGATCTCCATTTCTGTGGCGGCGATTCCTGGGCTGGGTCCTGTTTCAGTGTCAATTTCAGAATTGAAAGTGAACCATATTCTTAACCTGTGCGGGCCCGTCACGATCCAAGCTTCATTCGAACCTGGATTGAGACGTGTAAAAATCAGAAAAACGGAGACGTGGCGCGGCGACTGAGTACTGAAATTTTGAAGCTGGACGTCGGACAGATGCAAGTTGCTAACAACACAGCGTGGCACGTAGTGCCAGCGGCGGGCCCCTGCCAGTGACCTTGCCTACTACATATATGTGCTACATCAGCCCACCACCATCATCAGAAATGGCAAGTACCTTCGCTAATTGCTATACTTACACTATCGCCTCTGCGGTGGACGGGTAGCAGTTAGCAGTAGTAGCCTAAGAGTTCCATTGGCCCGTTCAATGTACTCGACTACTTGGTTATCACATGACTCAACCGCGTAGTAAGAATATGTGTCCCATCCCGGGTTTCCTCTAGTCTCCGTGGCTGACCTAACCAGAAGATAGTCGTTAGGTTTCCTCCTCTCTGGAACTAAGAAATAGCTATATGTTTTGGATAGATAACACACCGCATTTGCCCAGTCTGATGTGACAGTCATGTTTCGGGGTCGCAACTGGACCAACTCGCAAGTTCCGCGCCGTGTAGCAGTAGAATACCGTGACGTGAGTACGTCGGACCGGGCCCAGTGCTATGGCTCGGCTCCGCTGTCACCAGACTCTTTGCACCGTGTTCTTCAACTCACTGTACTCGTTTTCGACTCTCCAGACTGCTTTCCATGTCTACATCTGATGCCTCTGTCAGACTGTACCCACCGCACAAGAGGCCTAGGACAACGGAGAAAAGTCAGGACGACGCCCCCATCATCACGAACAAAAGCAGTGAGCTATGGATGGAGGACGGAAGCATCGTACTACGGGCGCTCTATCCTTGTAAACGTTCTGCAAAGGTTTACAGGGTGCATAAATCTAGTCTTGCCCTCCATTGCTCGTTCTTCCGCGACTTGTTTGAGGGCCCGCAGGACGAGTTCGTGGCCGCTTCCGACAAGTACGAAGACCTTCCTGTGCTAGATATGCACGATACCCTGCAAGACGTGGACGACTTCTTGAGGGCTATCTACGAGCCTGAGTGCGTGCGCCGTCTATTTTCACCCACAGTGTGGTTCTCACGGAGGGCTTCAGCTTCATGCTACGCCATCGTAACTTACACGATCACGGCTTGTCTATGTCCGATTTTCCAAACATGTATGGTGGTATCCTCCGACTATCCAGAAAGTACGATGCCCCGCGTATTCGGGCCGTCGTTGTGCAGGCAATAGAAGATCAATGGCCGACGACGTTGGCCGCATGGGATGCGCGCGAGGCGGCAATCCGCGCGCAGCTAGATGATCGTGCTCCACAATACAAGACGAATCACTATCCAGACCCTGGCACGCCTTCTTTTTTGTGCTTCACCTTTTGAAACCTCCTGAACGCTCTATTTGCAGCTCAAACGATTCGGTTGGCAGAAGACCACGACATTGTTTCCATTCTTCCCATTGCATTTTATGATCTCTCACGAGTTTACGAGCTCTACAGTCCCGATGCACTTTACAAGTTCGTCGAACGCGAGTCCGACCTCTCCCTCCTCACATCCCTCGAACTTCGCAATCAAATTCTGGGTCGCGCCGCCCTCCGTGCTCACATCATGGAGGACTTCCCATTTACATCCAGATTGACGCTCCCGGCTGGGAAGTGCAAAGTACCGGAAACCTGCAAGGCGGTCGTCCACGGAATATGGCTTCGCTGTATCACGAGCATTCAAACGTCAGACGACCCTCTGGATAGTTTGAGACGGTCTCTGCGTTCGTGTGACGAGCTCGATATGTGTAACGCTTGCCGCGGCTCGACGTCGGACTTCATTCTACGAAAAAGGGAACGGCTGTGGAACAAGATACCTGCGTTTTTCCGTCTGGTAAGTGGTGCCAAGTTTCACATGACCGATCGAAATTTATTTGGGCCATATTGAGAAAGACAGGGTAGGAGCGGTGTGGGGGACGCTGTCTTCTCATTCGGCGTGATTAGCTGTGGGGATACAGCAGGTGAGGATGCCTACCGTTACTATATAACCTATTTAAGCTAACGTCCGCGGGGGCCCTTAGATGGAGTCGTGGACGAAGTCTATCTAGATTTTCGCTTGAGTCTAAACTCATCTGACTTGCCAGCATCTGGTATCCGAATGTATCCCCTCTACTTATCTATCCTCGCTCACTTGACCTTCATATGGCTATTGTTCCGTGCCAAGAATTTGTGACAGTGAATTCCGCCAGACAACTGAGGCCTGCGCGCCTTACAATGTCGACTTCATAAGCATCAAGGTCCATCCATCCCCTTGGACCGATCTACTCACTTGTGCCTTTTGGTTGCAGAATTGGGTACACAGGCGCCCGATATTCGATGTTTGGCGTGTATCCTAAATTCCAGTACCTTCTATCTGTGTCTTCAAACGACTGAAGCCAGACGAGCCACGATTTGTGTATTATATCTCTCCATTAATAACGCTGAGTATTGGCCGGGACCACCTGTGTGCTTTCCCATAGGACCGCACATCCTCCTTTGACAGTAACTGGACTTGGATGGAATCTCTTTTGATGGATCGTAGCTGGACCCTGTTTCGGAGAGTGTGGTTCTCACTCGCAAAATGGCACAAATCATTCCGGCCCCAGTGCACAAACTTGTCATTGTCATGGTCTCTTTGTTATATCTCGACCGTATCATATGTATCATGGCTTATCGTATGGCAGTGAGCTGAGTCCTCATGCACCATCGGTTGTGAAATGGAGTTATGTACACCGTGTCAAAGTCTGCGCGAGTTTATTGGCTATGTTCTCTTTGGCAACAGCCCGGTTGAGTGAGAATTACGGTGAAAGACAGTTGCTCGAGCGGCCTGCGTGCTCGTCGACGAGAGCGTCCAAGGTGTCTGAGAAGGCATCTCCAGCAGGACTGAGGGACTTAAGGGCTATCCACATCTTCATCTGCTCTTGGGCCGAACAGCTCGAGTTCCAGACGAGGTCCAAGATGTCTCCCAAGCGGCCACCGCGAACGACCTGCGCTGCGAGCGATTTGGTGCGCGGCGACGCGTCCTCGGCGAATAGAGAGAGAAGAAGCGTTTCGGCCCCCCCGCGACGGTGAGGACGAGTAAAGGATTCGATCGCGTCGCACAGACGTCGGTCTTTGGACTTGCGCTTTGCTCTCCTCGTGGTGGTCGTCTCTTCGACGGGAGCGAACGCGTCAGGTTCAGACGGAGGAGTAAGCGGTGATGCTTGTGTCGGATTTTGGGAAGCGGTAGGGACTTTTGAGGTGGATATATGCGCGGGAGGAGCGAGAACGGGGGGCGGGGGGCTGGGGGATTTCTGCGCAGATGAGGTGGATGTATGCGCTGTAAACAACTGCCGAGGCTCTGGGCGTGCGTGTGTAAGTGTCGTGGACTTGGAGGGGAGCAACCGTGCGTTTTGCTGCGAGTCGGGGGGTTTCGGGCTAGGGGAAACTAAGAGGGATGACGGTGCGTATTGATTTTCGAGTTCTGGCGTGCTGTGTATGACTATTTCTGACGAAGACGTGTCCGATAGCTTCTTTATGTCGTCGTGGTTGTATGATGTTTGCATTGTGGACCTCTTGCCTTCGTTGTCGTCGAGGGGTCCGGAGCTGAGGTTGGAGACGGGGTTCAGACGGCTCGAAGCGAGATCAAGGGGTGTACGCGGGGAGAACGGAGAGTGTGGATGGGAGTTCGAAGTAGAGGAGTGATGGTATGACAGAGCAGGAGTGCGTAGAATGGAAGGCGTTGCGTCTAGGGCAAGGGCTACGGGGGCCCATCTCACGAGAGTCGGCCTGGGGGTCTGAGGCGTAGTAGGCATTGTTCCTAGATAAGACGTTTCGGGTTCTTCAGTGGTGAACATGGAATTTACAGAGATGAAGCTGTTGGATGTGATGATGGCCGGGGGCTTGTAGTTGTCGGGTCTGGGTAGTCTGGGGACGGCAGTGCCGGCGCCGCCGATGGGTGGTCTTCGCGTTCGCGGCCTGACCTCAGCAGTAGGGTTGAAATTGTCATCCGCGCGAACAAAGATCAGAGGTCTATGAGGTCTGAAAAGTGGTTGGGAGCAGCCTGCAGAGGTATCTGGAGGGGAGGATTTCATGATGACAGTGGAGGAAGAAACAAGAAACGCGCTCAATTCAAGTTGACGCGACACGCGTTCCCGCATCACGTGCACTCTTTCAGCTTGACCTTCACTGACATCTCCAGCTCGAATCTCGATACGTGCGTAGTGTGGTGCGTGTACTGTACTTATTTCGCCGTACACTCACATCTACGGCTCACAAGAAATCCAGTAGCTCAGACCTCATTTCCTCATTTCGAAGTCCACTTCCCCTCGATAAGATTTTCTCGATGGCAGCGGCACACGGCGGCGCAACAAGACGTTTTCCTCTCTCTCAGTCGACTGTCCATTTTACTGTAATACACACGGCCGAAAGAAACGCGCACACATAGATGATCACAGTGTACTAGCGGGGGAAGAGTAGGTCGAAGCGAAGGGGGTGCAGGACGAAACGGTCGCTGGACAGGAGACGGTGGGGGTGGGGGCGGAAGATGGGCATGCCGTCGCTGTCCTTTAAGGCCCGAGGGATCTTGCTGTGCACAGGTCAGAGGAACCAAACCCGAGGTCCGCGCGTAAGTCGTGTCAACCCCGCATATGTTTCGTCTGAGGCGCCATTGCGCAGGTAGAATATAAACCGCATTTGTTCGGGATGCGGGCAAAGGGATCCGGAAGGCGCGCGATGGACAGAAGTTTCCTGTCTTGCTGTACAAACCGTAAATGAGGATGCACTGGTCCCGTCGGCCATTCGAGTCCATCCCACGGTGCGTGACCTGCGTGATCTCGTACCAAGCGCACTGGCTCTTCTTGTCGGTGTGCTGCCTGGGGGGGGGGGGGGAGTCCACGACGACGCAAGGCAATATCGGTAGGCGGGAGAATGTGAGAAGGATGACGCTTCTCAGAGGCTCAAATGTCCAGAAACACCGGATAGGATGTTCTCGTCGGAGTCTGACCATGTTGTTCTGTATAACAAGGCGCCCTTCCAAACTTATGAGATGACGCGTCCTGTCGGCAAGAGCCAGGGAGTAACTCACCACGAGATGACCATTGGCATTGAACCGGCGATGCGTGTTTCCGCTAGGCAGCCTGCTCCGAGCACCAGAAGAAACAAATCAGACAAACCCGGCATTATCCCCCCTCAAACCTACACCACTTTCATCCCACACTGGACCTACGTATGAAACGCCGATGATGGAGGAAGAAATTCATTATATCAAATTGAAAAAAATTATACCACTGGCTTTGCATACTGCCCATTGCCCACCATTCCACTCTCAAAACGCACCCACAGGCCTCACTACTTGCATCTTCTCCATCACCTCCCTCACGTCCGCCTCTGCGTACTTCGCCGCCTCCTTCGCCGCCTGGAGTTTAGCTTCGAGCTCGTCCGCCGTCATCGGGTGTATTACCCCTCCCTCGTCCATCATACCCAGCATGTCGAACTTCGGGAGTGTGTTCCCCACCCTCGGTAAGGATCCATGTGCATCCCAACCGTTGTCGTTGAACGAGAGGACCGCGCGTACGGCCGCCGTGTTGATGTCCCGATGGAGCTCCTCCAGCTTGGACAGTTGGACCTCCATCCAACGCGCCCGCCGCTCGAGAGCAAGGGTTAACACCGCGACCTCGTCCTTGCCAGCGCCCTCCTCGCCTTCGCCATCCAAGAAGTCGTCGCCCTTGAGCATGTCACGCAGCACGCCATCGAAAGACGAGCTATCATCCCAGGTAGTGCGTGGGAGTAGTCGAAGCAGGTCCGAGATGGTCTGTGTGAGCGTCTCGAGCAATTGCTGGAATGACGACACCGCGTTGTCGATCGAGCCCGACGGCATGCTGTTGGCAAACGACCCGCCGCCCACCGACAATGCAGACAGGGCGTGAACGAGAGGCGCGAATTCGAGAGGCATCTTCGAAGTAGGGTTGATACTTTGCAGATCGAAAAAGGGGTGATTGGGAAGATCCATCTGAGGGTTCAGCTCGTCGATTTGGTCCAGGATGTCCGCGAGGGCCATAGGTTTTGAGAAATCGACCGACGAGGCCCGGGAGCCACTGGAAATCGAGTTGGCGCCACTGCCTGTCCTGTCCGTTGGAAACTGGGGGGCGTCGGACGTAACGGCAGATTCGAGGGCAGAAGTGGACTCGGCTACGGACTCGTCCTCCTTCGGGATCCGAATAGGCTTCGTAACAGGACGATTCTTCTTCGGCATTTTGGACAGAAGGGGAGCTTGGCTTGGCTCAACAGGCGCGGAAGCAGGGGGGTTCGCCTTCGACGCCTGGGCTGGTCGGGACTTGCGAGGGGTCGCAGCATCTGCCATGACGACAGCGGCGATCTTATCCTTCGCCTGTTGAACTCTTTCCTTCTCCTTGGCTGCCTTGTCCTTTCGCTCCTGTTCTACCGCCTCCTTCGCCAGCCTCTCCGCCTTGAGTCTCTCTTGTCGCTCCTGATGGGCACGCTCCTTCTCTTCCTGCTCCTTCGCTACCCTTTCCTTCTCCAACCTCTCCTTCTCCGCCCGTTTTTCTGACCTTTCCTTCTCCTTCTCCACTTTCTTCTCGGCAGCTACGCGTGCCCTCTCCGCCGCGCGCTCCGCAGCCGCCGCCTTTTTGGCCGCCCGTTGTGCAGCCTTGTCGTCCGCGACCGATTCACCTGCCGGCGCGGTCAGCGGGTCGGAGGTAATGCTGGTAGACGGCTGTGGAGGCTGCGCCGTCAGCGCGGGGAAATCGGACGAGGAGAGCAGGGGGGACGGAGGAGACGGGGCAGGCGAAAGGGGGCTCTGCACTGCACGAGCAGGTCAAAATTATTAAGAGATGTGATCAAAGCAGATAGATAGAGGAAGAAAACAGGGAGGATTCGTGCCAAAGAAAGACGAGAGAACTGATGAGCAAGAGAAGTCAACGAAGTGCGAGCACCATGCTACTGGTAATCGAAGCGTTGAGCCAAGGTAACCCGACGGCGAACGTTCCATCCCAAGGACGCACGGCACTCAGTACTCCATCGACAAACTCAAAACTCCCAGCCTCGCAAACAAACAGAGTTGTACTCACCGCGTGCTGCAGCCAACTCCGTGTTGGTAACAGGACTTGGAGAGAGACCAGGCGGTGGATACGAGATACCTGGAGGACCATTCGTATACTGGGTGGTATACGCGTCCATCGCGCCGTTCTGTCCATGGTTGTGGCTGTGCCCCTGGAAGCGCGAATCCATGGGTGTCCCGAAACTCGCTAACATAATTGCTGGGTCGGAGAAAGGTTGACCTGGGTTGTACCTGTACTGTGGCCCCATATGCTCTTGATCTGCACCGTCCAGAAGGAAACATGCCAATACAAATTACAACATGAATAGTACAGGAGCACAATTCGGAATGGGGGAAAGACAGACGGAAACAATCAACAAACATAGACCAGTATATCATACAAAGATGGACCTCATACCAGGGAGTGCTGCACTACTCGCCCGTGTGGCATTGGCGCGCTGTTGTTGGTGCTGCTGCTGCTGCTGCTGCTGCTGTTGCTGCTGCTGACTCGCTGTAAGGAAGTCCCTCAGCACTGCTTCGCTAACGCCAGCTTGCTCGAATGCGTGGTACCGGCCCGCTTGCGGCATTGGAGAAAAGGCCTGGGCATGGGCCGTTAAGGGCGAATTCGTGCTCGACACGGCATTCTGATGGTATTGGTGATGTTGTGCTTGGGGAGGGGGAGGGGGGTGTTGGTATGCAGACCATGCCGAGGCAGCGGAGTCGTATATGCTATTGGTACTGTTGGTCGCTTGGCCCATGCTCTCGCTCGCACTGGCGCTGAGAGGAGTCGATGCTACCCTCGGACTTGACGTCGAGGACACGTTTCCACCTGCGCTTGCTACGCCACCCTGTCGACCGTTTCTCGCAAACCCGAACCGGGACATCTTCCTGGTCGAATCGTCATCAAGCGTTGCTCGGCGCATCGCCGCTGGATCCGGTTCGGAGCTCTCCGCGAACGGGTTGAATGAGCCTGTGTAAGAAAGCGTCGGCGATGCCTGGCTAAGTGCAGGAGATTGTCGGGCAGCAAGGGGATCGTAGATGGATCGCGCGGGATTATGTGGATATCCGAGGCCAGGCGGGCCAAGAAGAGGACTAGGGGAAGAGGCGTTGCGAAGAGCAGGGAACGCATCCATGAACGACCCGTGGAAGGGACTTCCAGCTTCTCCGTTCTCGACTTCAGGCACTTCCGCCGCTGCAAGTTTGGGATCCAAATTGAAGCTGAACCCGCCAAACTGGCCATTGCTCTCGCTGAGAGTTTGCAGTGTCCGGTCGAAATCCGGGAAGGGACTGACACCTGTTTGAGGTTGCCCGGACTCACGCCGCGCTTTGACGTCGTTAAGTAACGCCTGGACTTGCGTGGACATCTGATACGATTGACCTTGTGGTGCACGACTTCCGGGCGGCGGCAGACCGGGTGGCGCGGAGAGCCCGGGAGGAACCGCGGGAAGACCGGGAGGAATGGCAGGTGTAGAGGGTGCCGGAGACGCAGATGAAGTGGGAGCGCCCTGTGATCCAGATCCGGAGTCTGCATCTGACTCGACTGTCGGTGATCGTGGTGGAGGTGGTGGCAGAGGCGGCGGGGATGGCTTCCGTTTTGTCGCTTTGAGAGTCGCAGTAGTCGTTGCAGGCGTAGTCGACCGTGGTATGCCTGCAGGCGTGGATGGTCGAGAGGAAGAAGCAACCGACGATGCCTTCGCTGGCTTGGCCTCCTTAACTTTCCAGGTGACGGCATGGGACTCCAACGAGATGGGCTCGACGGTAGTCGATGCTCCAGCACGTGATCGTACAGGTTTCTCTCCACGGCGAGGCTGTCGCGTGGATGCCGCGCTGGTGTTAGTGTGATTGTGCAGAGCAGTCGACGCCGAGGTACGATCGTGAGCTGTCTTAGCCCAGGAAGCGGAACGCGGCAAGCGCGCTGCTCGGTCACATAAGTAAACGACGATCGATCTGAGGGAAACCTTCAACTTACCTGACGAGTCGTCTGCTTTCTTCCCTAGCACGACTGTCTTGCGTGTGACTTCGGAGTCCTTGATGGCATGTTGACTGTATGTTGGTCATGGTCAGCTGATGTACCAAAAGAGCGCACAGGGACGGTGGGGACGCACAGCGTGGCAAGGTCCTCCTTAGTGAAGCAATCTTTCTCGTCACCCCATTCGTGGAGGTTCATACAGCTGTGGTCGGGACAGTTGACTCCCCGAAGGAAGGACATGCAGTATTTAGTTGTACCATAGCTGGCGCGCATAATGTCGCTTCCTCCGCCAGGCGATGCGGATCCATCGACAGCAGTGATGCATCTTGCGGCGTCTTCACGGCGGTGGTAAGTGATGTACAGTCCCACGACCGGTGCTTGACCTCCTGGCGGTGTCCGCTTCACTAGCACGATCTTTGAAATGCGACCGTACTGGCCGAAGTAGTCGTTGGAGCGAAGCGTAGATATAAGCTGGAGAGTAGGACCCATTAGTCAAAGAACAAGGAAGGGCAAGCCGTATGCGCACCTCTTCCTTCGCGAATCGCGGACCGATGCCGACAACGTATACCACGTTACGCTGCACGACTCGCACGTTTGCGAGGTGGCGCCTGCCAAGCGCGTCAAGATCCTTGCGCTCCCGTTCCCGTTGTTTCTTCTGTTGGTTGAGGCGTCGTTGGCTACGTTCACGAAAGAAAGACAGGGCGGTGTCAAAAGGTGCTCGGACGGCTCAGGAAAGCCGGAAAGCCACTCACTCTTCTCTGCTGACGGGCTTGTGCTGGGCAGCTTCATCGGAGTACTCGCGTCGGCATGCGGGGCACTTGTTGTTCAAGTTCTCTTTGATGTGATGCCAGCAGAAACGACAGATCTGTCGAGGACCGAGCATGAGAGGAGAACAAAAACGGAGGTTCGGATCTGAGGCACACCTGGTAA
Source organism: Amylostereum areolatum (assembly GCA_012932865.1). NCBI lineage: Eukaryota > Fungi > Basidiomycota > Agaricomycetes > Russulales > Stereaceae > Amylostereum > Amylostereum areolatum. The sequence goes on from SAXG01000027.1 coordinate 495,669, forward strand.
CCGCACTGACAAGGCTTGAAGTGGAGGTCAGAGACGTCCATTTCTTCAAGGCAGAGAGGGCATTCTGCTGCGTCCTGCGGTGTGAGAAGCACTGAGAACGACGAGAGAGACGATGAGAAAGATGATAAGGACCTCTTCGTCGCTCCAATACGCGTCTTGAACGCCGGTCAAAACTTGCGACTTGGATTGGAGAGCGACGCTGGCATGAACGACGGGGGCCGGGAGGGAGGGGTGCAGTTTGAGAGAGGACATGGAGGTTGAACGCGAGGGGGGAATGAGAATCGATCGTGCGGCGGGAGGACGATGAAGACAGCGAGCAGGATTGAAAGAACGACGGAGCGACAAGCACAGACGCGACAATGAGGCCCTTTCCCACAGGTTCAAACTCCGACAGCCAAAAAAGGAACACTTTCGGCCTCAAAACCGTCTTAGATCCCCAGCCCCCGTCACTGAAACCCGTCACAACCACTCCCTTGTCCTCGCCATGGCCGACCCTGAACTTGCGGCGATTCGCGCGGCGCGCATGCAACAGCTCCAGCAGTCTGGAGGTCCTCCTGGTGGCGGGGGAGGCCAGGAAGACGAGGCCAAACAGCAGTCCGAAGAGCAGATGCGGCACGATCTCCTCGCGACCGTCCTCGATTCCGCCGCCCGCGAACGGCGTGCGTACCCCCTTCGCCCGCATTATGGTCTGATCGTTCACCCATCTACTTGCAGTCGCTCGTATTGCACTCGTATCACCGGATCGCTCGCGGCAGGTTGAGTCGATCTTGCTGCGAATGGCGCAAACGGGCCAACTTCGCGGTCGCGTGAGTGAGGCCCAGCTCATCGACCTGCTCGAGCAGGTGCGTACTTCATCGATCGAGGATACACTTCGCAAGCGAACCCTTCTACTCAGGCGGAAGAGGCGAATTCGAAGACGGTGAAAAAGGGTGCAGTCGTGGTAAGCACTTAGTCGCGTATTGTTCATCCATTTTCTCACCTCTTCACGCTTCTTCCAGTTCCAAAGGAGAGAGCTCGACGACGACGACGATTTTGACATATGATTTGGACCCGAGACCAAATGTATCGTCACACTGTACTATAACACTACTTACTGATATTCCACACAGCGATTGTATCATCTTCAATGCCTACTCCTAAAAGGTCGCTTGCGTCTTGCAACAGAAGTATGTGATTCGAATCGAGTACTTAGAAGATTTACTTCTTCCCGGTCCTCTTTTTCGCTGCCTTCGTCTCCTTCTCAAACCGGCTTTTCTTCCTCATCCTCGGCCCCTCGTCGACCATCCCGTCGTCCTCCCTCTTCCGAGTTCTCGCTCTCGCAAGCACGCCCTCCTTCTTCCCTCTCGCCCGAAGTTCCTCATACCCATCTCCTCCGCGTCCACCTCTCCCAACGCTCCGAAGCACATCTGCAAACTCATCATCCAATCCTCCACCGAGCGCGTGCCTACCGCCACCCAGCCCACTTCCCCCGAGAGCAATGTCCTCTTCGTCCCTTACCCTCCTCCGCGCTTCTGACTTCTTCATTACCAACCTGGTCATGTTGTCCTCCTCGAATTCGGTCATTCGCGCGATCTCCCTCGCGCGCCCGCTGCGTTGGGTGGGCGCCGAACCCAAGCCAGAGGCTGCTTCCACGTACGGCGCCGTCGGGTCGAGGTGGGCGAGAGACGCGAGAGTCGAGGGCACGGGTGCGCGCCGACCCTTGTCCTTCCCGCGGGCGTCAGTGTAAGGCATCGGTGCGAGCTTGGGCGGGCGGTAAATTCCATCACGACCATCCGCGCCGCCCGTGTCTTCATCTTCCTCGTCGCTGGCCTCGCCGCCCACGAGGGCCTGCGGATTCGGCCTGAACGCGAGCGGGTCTATAATTACTAGCGGGTCAGACCACAGATGTCTCGTATGGATGTGGAGAAAGAGAAGTGTACCGTTGAGCGTATTTTGCGTCGGCGCTTCTTCGGCCAGTCGGACGAGCTTCTCGATCTGATACCGCATCCGGCCCTCAAGTATTTTCGTCTTTTCGAGCACAAGGCGGCCCTCGACGACAGCATCGACAAAGTCCCCAGGTGCTGATCCGCGCTGCTCCCGCTCTGCAGAGCTGAACGGAGCCAATGGTGGTCCATGTTCGGATACAGCGTGGCCCAATGCACGTTGTGCATTTAGGAGGACCAATGACTGCATATACGAGAGCAAAACATGGTGCTTGAGGGAAAGGAGGGAGATACCATCCTTGAAGTCGAAGTCGGTCGTGGTTGTCTGTCTACGATGTTTGATAAGTAGAGTGAAGACAACAGATGGGGAGAGTAAGGCAGGTTGAAGCAGCACGTACTTTCCACGAAGAGTCTTGATGAGTTCGCGTACGGAGGCCATACTCTTCGTCATGTCCCCGAGTACATCGCAAAACTCCTGCTTCACATCGTCTGCATCCATTTCGCAAAAATTATGCCGATAGATTTCTGCCAGAACGTCGGTCAGCAGTCAGCGTACCCTCCACACCCGTTCGAAACGACAGGAAAGGTCAGTTAACGGTTTTCTAGGCCGCCGCCCCTTGGGGCGTAATGCATAACATCGAGGAAAATCCTCAGAGCCCAGTGCGCTTCATCTTTTGCTTTTTGGTAGGAGCGAGATAAAGCAACCGCACTCACATGTACTTTTGACGCCTCGGGGAGACGGAAAACGACGACTGCTGTGAGAAACGGATGATGGTGGTGGGAGGACCAAGGAAAGGAAAACAAACAGGGCGCTTCGAAGTTCGCCGCGCCTCGTTTCTTCCACCGCCATGAATCTCTCTCACGCCAGTCATGCGCGCCTTTTATCAACCGACCCGCCCGCCTTGACGAAACACGACCCCTCCTCACTTTCTGTTATCTGTGTATACCATCTTTCGTCCTCGTTGACCACCGATCGACCGGACGCGCGTACGACACGATGAACGGCTCTGGCGGACGCAAGCGCGACCTGGTCGAGTCCTTCAACGCTTTGGCGTTGTCGGGGAACGTACCTCCACCTCCACCGCCCGCTCCAGGACGAGGAACGCGGCCGACGAATTTTTATCCCGCGCTTCCAACCCCAGCGTCCGCGCCGTACCCGTACCCTACCCATGGCTTCGTCGGTGGCTTTCGCCCCGGTTCATCGAACCAACAGGCTACGCCTCCCGTACGTCTATCTCTCACACGATCCCCCACCTTTCCTGAACGTGTCGAACAGAGACAGTGCCCTCCCAGTGGACCATCTGCGATGGATGCAGTGGGGCTACCACCATTGCCCCGCCCTCCCGCCATGCCCAAACCTCATCATGCCGAGACCTCCTTGACGATGCAACACGCGCTCGAGACCTCCGGAGCGTACCCAGTCGCTTTCACCCCTCCCCGCGACTCCCCGCGTCCTTATTTGACCGGTGCATCGCTCGCGCCGCCTCCACCTGCACAACCTCACCGACCCTACTCTGATCCAGCGCCCGGCCAGTCAACCTTCCCTGCCACTCCCGCTAAGCAACCCATAAACGGCAAGGATCAGAGCCAAACACCTCAACCCCCCAAACTTGCAGTCTCTCCTCCCCACCGCCGCACCGTCTCCGCGCCAGTATCGCCCTCTCCGAGCGCGCCGATCGGGAAAGACAAGGACGGTGTCTCGGTGCAGTGCAACGGGGTCACCGCCGCGGGCAATCGGTGTCGTAAGCAGGTCAAGATCAGCGCCGCCAAAGCGGAGACGGGCGGGGACGTGTTCTGTCATCAGCATGAGAAGAAGATGCAGGAGCCGTCCGGATTTTACGAGCGCAAGTCGGGGGCGACATTCATCAAGTTCGACGGTGAGAACGTCCTTTCAGCATACGCCGGGACTCGAGCCGATGAGTACGTACAGATTGGATACCAGGGTATCTGCAGCCATCGACGCAGGCTTCGCTGCGGTCCGAGATGCAGAAGGCGAAGTCGGACAGCGACGAAGATGGGTACATCTATACCTTCGAAATCCTGGGTATATATCTTCCCTGTTCCATTCGAGCCGACCACTCATCTATCCGGTTCAGACCCGGCGGATCCTTCCGTCGTCCATCTGAAGGTAGGCCGTGCGACCAACTTGAACCGCCGGATGGACCAGTGGTCGCGGCAATGTGGCTCGAAGGAGCAGATCCTCCGCGGTCACTGGCCCGACGGTCTCTCGCCGGATCAGGCCAGCCTCATGAAGGGCCTCATTCAAGCAGGCAACAAGGGCCCCTGGTGCCATCGTCTCGAGCGGCTGGTCCACCTCGAGCTCGCGGACCTCGCGGCGCACTCGCCTTACACCGACCCCAAGTTTCCGAACTCCGTGTCCGGGAACGATCCTGCGAAACGCACAGGCAAGGGCGACATCAAACGCTGCCCCGACTGTGAGTCTCGCTTTCCTTGTACGCGCTGCGACGTGGTGCTGAGGGGTACGACGCAGGTGGGAAGAACCACAAGGAGATCTTCTCGTTCGAGCGCGTTACGAAGGGACGGTACAAAGGTCGCGAATGGGACTTGATCGTGAAGCCCGTGATTGAGAAGTGGGGCGGGTTCGTGGAGGCGTATGTATGATTCCGAACCGCGATGGAAGGCTGAGGCATGGACCTAGCTGAACATTTTATGGGGGCTTGTTGTATGATCGGAACCGCTGATAGTGTATCTTATTATTGCGGGCATACTGGCTATGTATTCACAACTGTAATCCCAGTCCACTCGATGCCATCTTTTGGCGATGCAGTGCTTTCTTGGACATCAGGCTGGAGTTTGGCTGGAGTCATGAAAACCCCGTGGCGGTGAGGCAGTCTAAGTTGCGCTCGCCTATTATAATTACGTGGTTCGGGGACGTCGGTAAGCCTCCTGCCAAAGTACCGCGCGGTGATAACATGCGGTGCGAGGTGCCCAAACCGTGTCTTCTCTTTGTCTGCGGCGGGAGAGCTGGCGGGTGCATGGCCCCAACCGAGACAAAAGGCAAAGAGGGCGCGAGGCCTGCGATTGGCTGAGCGGCCCGTCAAGCGCCCACGGGCCCTATTGTCCGGGACTCGTCTTTGTTCTGTCTTCCGTCCGTCCCATTGAACGCCTGCATCGCGGCATCGCGTATTGTTCGCTTCGTCGGTTATAAATAATGAAGGACGCAGGATGCATCATCACCTTTCCCCCCTTTCACCTCTCTTTGACCTGGCTGTCGCCCCTTCGCCTTTGCCGTCGCGCTATAACTGCCCCCGACTTTGACCAGTCCTCCCACTCGCTCACCCTCTTCGAGCCTCGTCGTTTGACATCCTAGCCTACAACGTCCAAGCACTCTAACATGCTCTTCTCGCTCTCACTCGTCGCTGCCGCGATTTCCCTCGCCGCAATCCCCCCCGTCCGCGCTGCCGAACACACCATCCAAGTCGGCGGAATCGGCGGTGTCGTCGCGTACAACCCGAACAACGTGGTGCGTCATTCCCTACCCTCGCGGCGGTAAACGCATGGTCTAACCTTCTGTTATAGACTGCCGACATCGGCGATGTCGTCACCTTCGTCTTCCGCCAGAAGAACCACACGGTGACTCAGAGCTCTCTCGCCTCCCCATGTTCTCCCCTCGCCAATGGATTCGACTCCGGATTGTACGTCGTCTCCTGCATCCAGTCTAAGCACGCTGCCAATACTGACCGTCTTGCAGCATCCCCGTCCCCGACAACAACACCGACGGCCCTTTCCAAATTGCCCAGTTCACGGTGCAGGACACCAACCCCGTCTGGGTATACTGTCGCCAAGCGGGCCATTGTCAGCAGGGCATGGTCTTCGCCATAAACCCTGGAGAGAAAATGGACCAGTTCGTATCCAACGCCATAGGCAATACTTCCACTTCCACCGACAACTCGACTACCACATCCGCCTCTGCCTCCGCCGCGGCTGCAACCACAACGGCCGCTGCATCTTCCGCCGCTGCAACGTCTGCCTCAGCCACTTCGTCCTCCGCTCCAGCCACATCGACGTCTTCCGACCACAAGATCGTCGTCGGCGGTCCGAACCAGCTCCTCTTCCAGCCCTCGAACATCTCCGCGCAGGCGGGCGACACCATCACGTTCGAGTTCCACCAGAAGAACCACACCGCGACGCAGAGCAGCTTCCCGGCGCCGTGCCGCCCCCTCACGGATACGTCGACGAGCGGACAAGTTGGGTTCAACTCGGGATTGTACGTCTCCTGGCTTTTTATCCTCGTGTCCTTGCATGCTGATGCGTTGGTGCGTTTCCAGCATGCCCGTTGCGGATAACGCCACCGCGTTCCCGACCTACACCATCCAAGTCAACGACGTACGCATCCCTTCCTTGCCCCTGTCCCACAACTTGGCTCACGACGACCCCGTCCACAGACCGCCCCGATCTGGGTTTACTGCGCCCAGGCCAACCACTGCGGCTCAGGCATGGTCTTCTCCGTCAACGCGCTCGAGAACGGCACGAGCGACTTCGCCGCCTTCCAAGCGCGCGCAGTGTCCCAGAACGGCACCTCTTCGTCCTCCAACAGCGCCTCGGGCACCTCCAACAGCGCGCCCGCGCCCTTGACCGGTCGGTCAGCCGCGCTCCTCGCAGCGACCGTCGTTCTCGGTTTCATCGTGCTCTGAACGTGCGGCTGGCCTTCTACGCGATCCGTTGAACGACCTAGATGACGACCGCACGACTTGGATGGGATAGACGTCTTGCTACATTACACACCCGGGCTCCTCGCTGTATTCATTCTTTCGGATTTTGGTCATAATGTATCTATAGCCTCCCACGCCACGGACTTCCCCGCAGATACCTAGTGTACTGTACTTCTTTACATAGTCGACTCAATTTACACAGTTTCCCCCGGCAAATGGGCCCGGGCGTTTCAATGGCGCAACGGTGCGAAGAATATTCAGGATCTCGTTGTATGTCGTTCAGTGTGCAAGTGAACGTCGCCATGGAGTGTCTGCTCGAGCGGCCTGTCCTGCCAAAAGCGACTCGTACAAAGCTAAGGTGTGTGGGCACGATGAACACGATGAACAACAACGATTCGATTGTGAGCCGTCGAGCAAGACGACCAGAAACAGGGGATGGGTGAGGTATACAAGTTGCTACGTATCCGTGGGACAAAGCGTAAAGGTATAAGTTACATGCAAGTTGTCAGTGTAGCAGCGACAACGGCGACGCGATCATGGACAGAACCAGGATGCTCAGGAGAGGGTGGCGAAGCCGACCTGGCTGTTTCCGACATCGAAGGCGGTGTAAACGTTGCGCAGGAAGACGTCGCCGACGATCCAGAACTCTGTGGAAAGACAGGACAGTGAGCGACCATCGGTGGTCGACGGTGAGGAAGCAAGACATACCGCTGCCGATGTCGTCGTCCCCGGCGAGACCGCCGACGCAGTCCGAAGAGCCCGACGAGGCCTGGCCGACGGTGAAGGTGGAAGGGTCGATGCTGAACTCCTTGCCTGCGAACGTGATGCTGACGGGCGTGGAGAAGTCGCAGGGAACTGTTCAAAATCGGTGAGCTTCGGTGCACGAAATCACGCAGGAGCGGCGGTGCTGACTGGTATAAGTGCCGTCGTCGGAGGCCTTCGAGCCGTCGATCTGGGCGTAGACGGACTTGACGGATGCGGTGTCGCCGATGATGAGGGTGGTACCGGTGTCGATGATGGAAGAGGTGCTGGAGACGACCGAGTCGCCATTGACGCTGAAGGCGTCCAAGGCAACCTGCCAGTAACCCTGTAGCGCGCACACACCATTCAGTCACTGTCCCACAGATCCATGCCAGCGTACGTACCTCTTGAGTAACGGGGACATAAGTGAAGTCGCCGGAGTAGAGCTTGCTGTTCGTGCCGCCGAGGTAGAGCTCCGCGCCGCTGTCAGAGAGCTTGAACCCAAAGACCGGGCTGTCTGTGGCGCCCGCGGCAATGAAGCTCTGGAAGGGAGGATCGGCGTTATAGTCCGAGATAGACTTGAAGCCCATGCCCAACAGGCCGTCCGCGGGGAAGTTGCTGCTCTCGAAGCCGGACGAGTACGTCTTCGCCGCGCCCAACGTCTGCGCTTTAGCCTACACCACCAGGCGATCCCTCAGCTTCATTCCGATATCACGCCCCTGAGTTTGAAGTTGGTGTGCCGATGGATGGAATCCAAAAATGTCAAGCGGATATCACGCTCAACGAATTCCCTTGGGCCCGAAGCTGAGGTTCTTTGGATTCAATCCAATAATCTTACTAAGCTCATCAAGAATCGCTCGGCGGGTTGCTGGCTTAAATCGTGCTTATTGCGATCTTATCCTGATGTAGAAGGAAGAAAATCATGATATTTTCATTTGATAACTACAGAGTATATGGGGGCTGCTACGGGATATATGGAGAGGGATGACAGGTGAGAGAGGGTTACCTGGGATGCCAACAAAGCAGGTGGACCAGACGGAGACCGAGATAAGACCAGGGAACCCAGTGAGCCAGGGGACAGAGAGCCAGGACCAGAGAGGAGCGCGAGCGGGACCAAGATCGCGAGCGAGGACCAAGACCGCAAGCAAAAATCGAGAGACCGAGAGTAAAGTTCAAGACCACGAGCAAAGTTCAAGACCAGGAGTAAAGTTCAAGGCCGCGAGCGAAGGTGAGGACGACTGCCAGCGACAACAAGAGGGGCGCCGGAGCATGTGCAAATCCTGAATGCTGTCGCGAGGGCAGGTGGGCGGTAAGTGAATAGAACACGCACCATGGTCCAGACTCTGGATGATGCCCACATGAGAGTGTCGAAGGGAGAGTCCATACCCAACCCTTCGTACATCCACGGAAACCCTGACGCGCCGTCCAAATCTCGGTACGTCGGAGTCGCCCATTACAGATGAGGGGTTATGGCCAGGTGAAGGACGGGGAGAAGAGAAGGACGTGGTGAGAGGAAACAAGGAGTCGAGGATGACTTGGCGCGACGACGAAAATGAATACTGCTTACATAACCCGCGCTCGTCGCCGTCCATCGAGGACTCTGTGGGGATTGAAACTGAGAGGACAACCTGTACTCACGCTGACTTGGGCGCGAAGCCGACTTTCTCGCAACGGATAATCGGAATGGCGCCGAGATTGAGGGGGTTGGATTGAAGCTGACACGATGCTAGCGTGAACCCTTGGTCACGCCATCAGACTCATCCGAATGGCCCCGCATAGAGTCATGCTGAGGCAACTGCTGGTGGTGTACAGAGAACTCTGCCGTCAACGATCGAGCAGGGAAGCTCATACGATCAGATACACACCGTGAGGCCAGCGATGGAGACGGTGTCGGTGTACTGGTCGCCACTGACGGTCGAGCCGTCGCCGTAGGAGAGCGAGAAGTCCTTGTTGAGCGCGGTCGAGGACGAGCTCGAGCTGGGGTCGTACGTCGCGTGGCCGGAGCAGCTCGAATCGCAGTCGGGGCCGGGCAGGAAGAGGTCGCTGCTTCCGGTGTCGAAGTCGACTAGAAGACGGAGTCAAGTTAGCTCTTGATCGCTGTGGAGCAGGAAGGGGTATGTTTGACGTACCCGTGAATGACTTCGCGGGGGTGCCCACGGAGATCTTCCCGTACCAAAGCTCTTCGGAATCGTCTGTCAACGCGTCAGCACCGGCGGCGCGCTTCTGCGTTGTCCTCATGGACTTGGCCAGGGGGTGGGCGGAACCAGTGTTGCGAGCGTACGCCTCGAAGCCGCGCTGAACCTTGCTGCAAAAGAACGTTGTCGGTCAGGCTGTGGTCAAAGTGAGACCCGTCAAACGAAGCGGCTCACGCGACGCTCCTCTTGACGTTGGCCTTGAGAGCAGCAGTGTCTGCGACACCGTCAGCACGACGAATAGCTGTGCGCTTCTGGAGGGGGATGGCCAAGCCGGGGCGCGCCTCGGAGGAGGGGGCGGCGGCGGTCAAGAAGGGGAGAGCGGCGAGGATGAAGGCAGCGGAGAAGTACATGGCGACGAAGTAGAGCTGGAGTGGGGGGATGAACTGGGGACTGGACCAGTGAAGAATTGGGACATGCGAGGACGGGCTTTATACGCTGGCGGGGGGGAGATCACGTCGAATCGAAGCATGCGACATCTTAGACCATCGGGATGGGCGTTCAGCCAATGCTGGTACGAATCTGGGTCGAGCAAGATCGAGCACGAGTGATGACTCCACAGCGGGTAAAGAGTCCATACGTCTCGGAAGCTAACCTCGACAGCCGAAAGCTGCAGGTGCATCGTTGTAGACTCCTAGTGCGACAGCGCAATGTCGCCAATCGCATGGCCCCGAGGTTCGTGTCCGCCACCATCCAAGACATCCCGTGATATTCGCCATGGCCTCCATGTGCCCCCGAGATCGAAGATTTCGCAGAGCGCGCTGTGCGAAGCAGTATAGCGGCTAAGAAGGATGATAATCGCACTGAAAGTAGCCACCCACACATGATCCCTGCATGAACAATGAACGATAAGTAGGCGTCCGGCGGTGTCGATCATTGACCGTCCGCGTGTCCCGAGCTCTCGAGCGGGTCACGGTAGCGACGGTACAGCGACCGACATTGCCTACAGCGTATTTTTAGCACCGAGGATCGATATACCTGCAATCGCACGGATATGAGCGCATATATCGATGTTGGAGAAGACGCTGGGACCATATGGATCTTCAACTGGGGCAATAGTGAGCGGAGCAGAGCTCGTGGATCGTCGCAGGAGAGCTGGCTACCGGCTGCCGCCGGACATGTACCCTCTCGTGCAGGTTCGAGCCATGTTCCCACGTTCCCTCTTTCCGTGCCACGACGTCGACTCGACTGAGTCGACCACATCCAGCCAACTGTTACTGTTGGGCACACCCTCATAGCATCCATCTGTCCTTTGTCTGTATGCGCTGTCCTTGATTCAACGGAATGACCAGTCCAAACATCAGTTTCGATACGCTGGGAAGCTTGATCATACGCAACGAACTGTTCCCTTTCACTTACCTCGAATGACTTCGGCTGTTTTAGCTCTGATCTTTCTGTTGGTGCCGTTGGCGCTCTGGATGCCTCGAGGACTGTCGACCGCGGACCAATTTCCAACGAGCACCTCGGTGCCCGCGAGCTCCGGATCCCCACTCATCACCCCAGATTTTTTGGACTTCTTTCAGAACCTCGCCCGGTCACACCTCATCCCTGGCCTCGCCGTCACCGTCGTGCACGCAAAAGGTGATACGGAGTATGCTGTTTGGGGCATCGGCACAGACGTGGGCGAACCCATGACAATCGACGTGAGCATGCCTGCTGGATCCTTCCCGTCGAGCCCGCTGAAGAGCAAGTTGATCTGCCAGACCATGGTCTTCCTCGCGTCCTGCTCGAAAGCTTTTTTATCCGCTGGCATGGGAATACTGATGGACGATTTCGAGGCGGGAAGGAATGCAACGCCGCTACCACAAGGTCTGACGCGTTTCGACTGGGACACAAAAATCAAGGACCTGCTTCCTGGAGAGTGGGGGTTGATGGATGGATGGGCGGAAGAAAAGGCGAGCGTTAGAGACGTGCTATCCCATGTATCGGGGATGCCCAGGTCACCCTCTTTCTTTTCTCAAAATTCAAGGACTTCTTGCTGACCGTGATACATAGACATGACGCCTCGTACGACCGTGCCGACACGCCGTCTAGTGTTGTCTCACGAATGCGATATCTGCGACCCGCTTACGAACTTCGTGCGCGATGGCTATACAACAATCAGGCATGTATTCCTCGCCTTCAGTGTTCGTTCCAATATTCACCATCTCATCAGATGTACATGCTCTGCAGCCACATCATCGCGAAGTATGCTGCAATCCCCTATACCCGATTCGTACAAGAAAGGATATTTTCTCCCCTAAACATGTCCTCGACATACAGCGTGGGCGATGCATTGGACTCCGGGAAGTTGACCCACGTCTGGACGCCACAAGCTAGACGGATCCCTTTTCCTCTTTCTGAAGCCACAACGGAACTCGTTGCTGGTCCGGGCGGCGTCATTGCTAGCGTGGCGGACCTTGTTAGCCGTTTCTCCTTGCGACGTTTCTTCCTACCTAACTCGACCTTCCGTGCTAGGCCAAGTGGATTCGGATGCTCCTCCACGCTGGGGTCAATCCATCGACCAACACCCCCGTTATCCCCCATGCTGTTTTCCGAGAAATTACAACCGCACATGCCATCGTTCCGAGTCGGACCCCTGTGACGGGGTATGGAATGGGCTGGTTCAGGACCTCCTATCTTGGGCACGACGTAAGGCTCCGTTCTAGCCTTCTTCGCCATGAGGTACTTACGAGCACCATCCTCCATGCTAGGTCGTATGGCACGACGGGTCACTCCCCGGGGTATCAACAGTTGTGCTCTTCGCGCCCTCAGAAGGGGTTGGCCTCGCCGTCCTGGTCAACGCTGGCGAGCAGGGGGAAGCCGTCAACTCGATTATATTCGATCTCCTGAGTCGGGCTTTCCGCCATCGCTCCGGCAGCATGGCGTCCATCCCCTCTTTTGCGTTCGAGCCGACCTATCCGCGTACCCAAAAACCGTGCACAAACAGTCGCCCCTCAGCCCCTCCAGATCCACCTCCAGACTTCTCCGGAACGTACCACAACACGGGTTATGGTACCATCATACTCTGCAGCGCCTTCGACACCTCGAGCTATTGTCGCCACGTACTCCTGTCTTTCCGTGCCATAGATGGCGGCGCTCACAACGATACGCACGAGGCCGAGTACTTCGCAGTATGGCCCCGCGTAAGGACGACCCATCTCCGGTTTAGTCCTATTGCCCACATGGGCAGTCAGCATCGGTATAATGCGGTACTGACCTCGTTGTTCCCGTGGGGATACGGCTGGGACAGACGGCCGTTTGAGACTCCAGAAGAGCTGGGCTATGTTGATTTTGTGATTGATGAAAGGACCGGAGGCGTACTCGGGTTTGGACTCGTGACGACAGACGGCGAGGAGGCTGCAAGGAAAAGGAAAGGACGCTCTGTGGAGGAAAGGGCGGATGCATGGTTCATAAAGGTGGAATGACTTCCGTACAGTAGGTTATGTAGGATCACGGCAAGGTGTACGATTATTAGATGCGAATATATGGCTTTGACAACACTTTCCTATCGCGATTACCCGAATTTCGCAAATCGCCTCAGCCATTCCGGATACTCTCCACTGTCAGGAAGACCAGATGTCCGTTCCTTCTCCCTTGTCTCATGTCCGCAAGTCGGCAGTATGAATGCATCTGGACTGGCCAGCTCGTACCGCCTGAGCTTCGCTCTCCACGCGGCATGGGCTGCGCGCCGGTGCGTGGCAGACGACGTGTATACCGCATCGTCCACATAAAAACCAGCTGTCTCAGGCTGCTGGCTATCCTTTCTGGGAACCCCCTTCCTGGGGAACCTAAGATGGGTGTTCATGATTTTGGCCAAGTATGACTGTCGTGAATGATGTGACAGCAGGGGGGAGGTGTACGCGAAGGTCGGGTACGGATCCGTTGAAGGAGTGTATGCCATGCCGGACGGGAGACCAAGACGCTCTGTAACACGAAGGGGTACGTGTCGCCGTGGAACGGGAGGGGCTGGAGAAGAGCGAGACTGAACCGCGTTCCAATCACTGATACAACAAAGACAACGGGTCAGACGTTGATGAAGAGTGCGCGATTGCACATCGGAAAACGCACATTCCATCAAAGAAAGGGTGTAGCCTCAGCTGGGCCAAGTTGGGGCGCTTCAAAGCATTCGTATTGAAAGCCTAGAATCAACAGAACGTCCGTCTAGGATTTCAAGCACCAACGGAAATACATGGGCATACCTTGCGAAGGAAGTCCCGCGCAACGAGACTGAGACCTCTGCCGCCGACCGTTTTGAAAGAAAAATCTGCTTGAGGGGCCGTTCGGCTATTGGCAAGAAAAAAAGGGCGCTGGCAAGAAGAAGAGTCGGTAAACACGAAGAGCTAGATAGGGCAGGTTTGATTACATGGCCCAGGAGAAGTGTATGAGCCATGACCCCAAGCGACTTGACTTGTGCATCGGACGAAGGGCGTGCGCCCGAAATCGAATTGTCGCAAGGTTGTATCTTTCCCAAGTTGGCGAGAAGGAGGTGCCCAGCATTGTCGAAAAATATGTCTTCAAGCTCCACGCGGTCGTAGGTGCCGCCGGCCTTTCGAATTTTATCCATTATAACGAGCTGGAGGTTCTTGAGTCAGCGTGTCCGTACTGGCAGATAGCATGCAGAGTGTGGAACGTACGATTTCTGCCAAGTAGAAGGCAGCTTTGGCCTCGTCGCACTTCCCCAGTTGAGCAGATAGTCTGTCATAGGTTGGGTGGGCCTGCCATACATCGGTAAGTATGATCGGTCCCTTCGTACGAGCACAACGACTGACATACCGTAAGAAAGAACCAAAAAGCATCATCGTGCCAACTTGCTAGCAGCGGCAGGACGCCCACTATTCCGTCCATTCTCCGCAGTAACTCCTGTTCTGACAGGATCCTCGCATCAGGGCTTCCCTGCTCTTCCAACTTGGCCTTGGATAATACGCGGAGCGCATATTCCTTGTGACAAATACACTCTTGGACGCGAAATATACAGCTTGTGTCGCTCGCGTGTAGGAGGCTGATGGGTGTGAAGTTGCCGGTAGATTGTTCGGGAGTGAAACATCCGGATAGCGCTGCAGATGCATTGCTCGGGGAAGGTGGTGGAGGGATGGAGAACCATAGGACAGGGGTGGTGACGGAAATAAAGGGTAGCTCCTGGGGTTCAGAACTAGCAACAGTGATAGCAGTGATATCGAGACTGGCGTTTTGGTGAAGAAGACTGGACGATGGCACGTCGTCGACGAGGGTCCACGAGGCCAGTAGGCCGTCATCATACACTTGATACTGTTCTTCTGTATGGCATTGGCGGCTACGCTGATTCAAAGGAGCCATGTCAAGAGAGGTCCGATCAAGTTTTGGAAAACGTACGAAGAGTTTTGATGGCGCCGTCTCGTCAGTTGCTTGCGAGACTCGGCAGGCGTTCTGAAGCTGATCCATGTCCTATTCGCGTGAGTTAACTATACTTTGAAATGCTGATGGCAATCCACGTTGCAAGGTCTAGGACCCTAGGATGTTGACGTATGTCCGGTTCGCTTTTTGACCGCTGCGTTTCGGTCTCAGCTGAGGGCAGTGAACATGTAGTACTTAGTACTTAGTAGGGCTGCCAATCTGAAACGCCTGTGATGAAAGGAGGGGGTGATGACATGCCGAGAAGGTAGTATGGAAACGAGTTCAGAATCATATGTTGGACGTTGGCGGTGTCGGTGAACGAGTTAATACGAAGTCAGAAAGGCTGTTCGATGCGCGGTCACATGACTTGGTAAAAGCATCGCGTCAGCCTGAGGTCGCGTAAGTACATGTTCCGACGAGTTGAAGAACTCTTCGAATGCATGAGCACGGCTAGCGGTAAGTAATGTATATTAACGTTTATTTAACTCCGGTATACACCATCCGGAATCAACTCCCAATCAACTCCACCTCAATCGTCAGCTCCTCCATCCTCGTTAGTAAATCTTCGTCAAAGCCCACGCGCTTCATTGTGATTGGCCGCAGGCTGGGAAAGTACACAAATCCACCCATATCGCGCACTTTGACCTCATCGTGCATGTGCTTCACGAAGTTCAAGAGGGGCGTCGTACCCCTCTCGCCGGGGCCGGCTGGAAGCGGTCCCAGTTGTAGGCGAGTCCAGTACGTCGGGTATTCCCGAGCCGCTCTCCAGTGCTCTCTAGTGAACTGCGATTTTCGGTCCACGATGAGGCGATACGCTCCCTTGTACTCGGCCATAGACTCCTCGTCGGGACACTGTACAAACACATGCACCTCCTCGATACTGCCACGAGGATCCAAGTTCTGCGTAACCGGGACCGTAAGTTGACCAGACCCGAGGGGGTTCTGCGATATACGTTCTAGCACCGGGATAGGAATATATAGGACCGGTTGAGGAGGGGCGTCGGACTTTTTGGGAGCGCGTTGCGTGGAATATTCTTGAGCGAGTGCGTGGTCCTCAGTGGCGAGCGGCCAGAATCTCCCATCTCCGCTAGCTTCATTAAACGTGCAGTTCCTACTGTCGTTGAATACATGCATTGGAGGAGCGCTTCCGGCGTTTTGCCTCTGTGATGGCGATAAGTATACATCCGATGGAGGAGGGGTATTGCGAACCATGAAGAGCTTGATAATATCGCGTCGGAAACGCCTAGAGCCTCCTCCCTTGGCGGTGGCCGAGGCGACTGGAGTCCTTTCGGCAGTGTGAAGGGCTATACGGGTGCCTTTCTCCACATTTGGGGGGCAGGGGGGATATTGGCCTGTCGAGAAGATCTCATGGATATGTTCCAGAAGGGGGGTAGGCGTTACTTGTAGGGACATTGCTAGCGAACGGGAGTAATTGTAGCGAGACGGGGAAGAAAAGGGAGAGTGGAATTAGTATATATAGCTCGTCGAGAGCTTATACCCAATATGGGTAGTGGCCGCAAGGATCGCCCGATTGACCCATTGACCAAAGTACAAGGGCATAAACACCAGTTCACGTCTTGGACGGAAGAACAAGGGAATTGCAATATCAATGTTCCAGATGAAGCACCGTATGTAGACTTGACGGTGAGAACCACGAATGGCAAACGTAGAGCCTTCCCAAGGAGCTGCACCATCGTCAAAAGTTATACCGCACTGTCAATGTCGCACTGTAACGTCAGTGTACACATATAGGAAGGCTTTGATCCCCACAGATTTAGAAAACCCGTTGGTGTGCCGATTCTTCATCGGCTGCTCATTCTGCGTGTGAAG
Organism: Amylostereum areolatum; assembly: GCA_012932865.1. NCBI lineage: Eukaryota > Fungi > Basidiomycota > Agaricomycetes > Russulales > Stereaceae > Amylostereum > Amylostereum areolatum. The sequence continues at coordinate 512,379 of SAXG01000027.1, forward strand.
GCGGTCCAGTAAAAAGCCTTTCTCCATCGGCTGTAGACATCAAGGATCTAAACACAGGCTCCCATATTGCCGCCCGGTCGGGAAACCGATCCTTGAATACTCTGAATATCGCAGCGAGAGAATCCCAAGTGTCCTGAAGAAGCCCGTATTCATCCGTGGTGATGTCGCGGTCGAGGGCGGCGGGGGGAAGACCCATGAACAAAGCAATATCGGAGAAGAATTCTTGCAGATCTTTGATCATGTCCAAGACCCGGTCAGCCACCTCGCTGTGAGAGTCACGCAGCAATAGAAGCTATTTCAAGGTGTCAACTGCCGGTAGTAGCTCAGATATGGCCGGAACAAGAGACGTACGAGTATAACTGATTCTTCCGGGTCGGCCTGCCGATGACAATCCGGCCAAGGACACCGATGAACGACGAAAGGATGACCGCTACGGGGAGTAATTTAGGTGACAGGTGAAAGGAAGGCGTAATAAGTGTTTCGCACCCCTCCACCACGGTAGGAAACGCTCGGTCATGTAATCGGCTATTGCTCCGCTCACAACTTTCGCACTGTTCGAGAACGTTTTATAACGTTCAAGAGCAAGACGTAGGTCGACCACAGCGATCATGCTGTGGGCGATGGCCATACCACCCCGCCCCTGTTCGTATATGCGCACGCCCGCACAGTGCCTGATAATGCACATCACGACGTCCACGACGGGGACTTTGGAGTCTTGTACCAAGGAATGGCCGACATATGGTGGTAAGTACCGGTGACGTATTCAGCTTCGTAGGGGTTAATTTTGCGACCTCTGAGTAGCGGCGCAGGAGGGATAGCGTCTGTCTGATACTAAAGGAAACGCCAACATTGTTAGAAGCACGTCTACGACAACATGGAATTACGCACTTTGCTCCATCCTCTATGACCCTTCCGCCCCATAATGGATCCATGCACTTCAAAGTTCACCGTAAGGGCCCGAAAGACCGCCGAAACCTGGAGCAGCACAATGGCCGCATTCCAATCCCCCACACTCTCCGGCTCCAGTAGCAGATCATGCCAGAATTCCCCTAGTATCAATTCAGTCAACGAGGTCTATGGGAAGGGAGCGATACGATGCGCCCAGGTCTTCGGGTTGATCAGACAATAAGATATTAGATGAACCAGTTTCGTCTGCAGTCATGACGGTAGATATCTGACAGAAATCAATGCCTCTTCGTCGCGCGTTCGGGTGGGGTGCTTACATACCATATGTTCGGGATACGTGGGGGTGGAATGAAAATCGAATCTTGGGCTTCGAATCCCTGCAAAAGGGTGACCATTCAAGGGTCCAAGGGAATGAATATATGCTGCGGTGGGGTCGGAGGGTGTGACAGTATTATTGAAAAGTACAGTACAAACACCGACACGAGGCTCAGATAGAATGGAAGCAATTGCGCAGAAGGCCTTGCCAACCCTCACTGATATCCTATCTGGCCGCGGGGAAGGTACTTTATAACACTGATATGCAATGCTACTAAAACTACGTAGGAATGGGCGACTATCGTACACTGTGTTCTTATTCCACCCGGATTGAAAGTGATCATTCATCGCAACGTGACGAGCTCTACAAAGGACGTCAATAAATGTACAACAACGAGAACAACAGATGTATATACCTTCGGCAGACGTAGGATGAATGGCGACTGTGTCGTCCAGGTCTTGCTTGCGAGCTATTCCCCATAACACAACGATTAGTATCTGTGGAGAGGGCTGAAAACGAAGACGTACCGCCCATCTTCACGGCGACCCCGAAGCCTTGCATGACCTCGTCACTGCCCTGGCCAATGATATGCACGCCAACGACACGCTCCTCCTCACCGACGACAATGAGCTTGTACATAGTCGGCTCTTTGTGCTCCGCCGGCAACATGGAGAAGAAGAGAGCGCGGAAAGAAGATTTGTCTGGAACATCATGAGCACATGATGGCACAAAAGAAACGAGGAGTGACCCACAGATCTTCACAGCGTCCCCGTACTTTTCGCGAGCTTCAGGCTCTGTAAGTCCGACAGTCCCAATGGTAGGATGCCTATGCAGAAGGGTAAGAAGACAAGGCACTGAAGGCGGAGAAAGTGTAGAACGTACGAGAAGACAACGGTCGGGATGTTCTCGTAACTGAGCTTGTCGTTCTTGTATTTCTCCCCACCAAAGAGTCGGTTGGACAACCGCCTTCCAGCGGCGATGGCAACGGGAGTCAGCAACGCCTTGCCCTGAACGTCGCCAATGGCGTAGATGTTTTCGACGTTCGTCTTCTGCCACTCGTCCACGATGATGTTGCCCGCCTTATCCGTCTTGACGCCCACGGTTTCCAAACCGAGGCCTGGGGTGCTGGGCGAGCGTCCGATGGCCCAGATAAGCTCCTCGACCTCGAGCGTCTTGCCCGAGTCGAGGTGGACGGTCAGGTTGCCGCGCTTGCCCTCGACTTTAACGACCTTGCTCGTCTTGTGGAGGTTGATGCCAGTGTGCTCCATCCAGGGCGTCAGAACATCTTGGAGGGAGGGATCGAAGGTGCGGAGGACCTTGTCATGTCGAATAACGAGGTGGGTTTCCGAGCCGAGGGCATGAAGCACGCCGGCGAGCTCGACGGCGATATATCCGGCACCGACGACCGCGACGCGTTTTGGCTGGTCCTCGAGCTCGAAAAACCCGTCGGAAGTGATACCAAGGGATGCGCCGGGGATGTCGTTGTCCGATGGGATAGTGGGGTAGCCACCAGTGGTGATGACGATGTTGTCCGCCTGGATGGAGTACTCGGTGCCGTCCGCCTTGGTGATTTGGACGCTGTTGGCGGAGGTGAGCTTGGCGAAACCGTCGTGGTAGGCCACGCCCTCCTTGTTGACGTTGCTGTCGTAGATGCCATTCAGGAAGCGGATGTATGCGTCCCGTTTGGGCTTGAATGTCTTCCAGTTGAAGTTCGGCGCGGCTACGTCATCGAAGCAGTAACCGTCCTTGGCCTGGCGCAACTTCTCGGCGATGTCGGCGGCGTGCCACATAATCTGCACAAAAAAACATAAGACGGAGAGAAGGGCGTGAACGACGTTGCACTGACTTTCTTCGGCACACAGCCTAAAGGAGATAGGATATGAGGAAACTGTCAAGAGTTCACAACAAAACAGACGTACCAACGTTCACGCAAGTTCCCCCGAGCTTTCCATCTTTCTCGATGATGGCTGCTTTGACGCCATACAAGGCGGCCCGACGCTAGAGCACAGTCAGCACACAAGACGACCGCAAACATGAACAGTAGCGTACTGAACCAGCAGAACCTCCACTTCCACCGCCAATGAAGACGATGTCGTACTTCTCTCCCGGGGTAGGCTTTGCGATCGGCGGCATTGTAGTGGGAGTAGTCGTTCCAAACGCTCTTGAGATCTGCACAAGACGAGGCGGTCAGCGCCAGGAAACCGCGGCGGACGCTACACGGTCACAGACCTGGGCGAGTCTGAGGACGGGAGAAGAGTGCAGGTTTGCTGATCGGGCAAGGAGAAGGGGGAAACGAGTGATGGATGCCAGCCTGAACGAGAGTACTTATAGATAACCGGAAGGATGTTTTCAATGACTGTCACGGTAGTCGACGATGATGAGAGATCAGGGAAGGGTCACGTGTAGCACGCGTCAGACGCGACCGGATGATTCAGCGCGACGGCGACGCGCGGTCACACAAGGCTTGCTCTCGGGAGCACGTCATCGACGGGTAAGTTACGAGCGGACAAAATGAAGAAAAACACATGCGTATGGGAACAGGGGGACATCCAACTTTCAAGTTTCTGGACCAACAGGCTCCCAGATTAACCTTTCATTACAGTTCGCCTCACAATTCAGTGGCACGACCAGTTCACTAGATGGATGGATACTATATACATATAACTACGGGTAAGTATGTAAATAGACAGGAGACATGTATAGTACTCACTCCCAACCCGCAGGACTGCGTCCAATCAACCCAACAATAGCGTCACCCATCGTCTGCTACTACTCACCAAACCTTCAATTTCCTGACCAGACGAGGCAAGCGCAGAGTTTTCTTCTTCTTCCTAAACACGTCGGAAACCACGACCGAGTTGCGAGGTGCAGAAAACCCAGAGGATCCGAGTGTAGCTGTCGGAAGCGAGCCCAGGCGTCGACACATCGGCAGTCAGTCCGCCACCGCCGTCGCCGCAGACGGCGAGATGCAATGCCCGTTGACACGACGGTCGTAGGCGTCCCCCGCTTGCAGCGCATCCACGATCTCCGACCCCGTCAACGTCAGCCTCGAGGCCTTCTCCAGCGGCACTCGCATCTCCGCGGTTCCGATCCGCCTGCGAGGGTCCGGTTCGAGAACGCACACGAGGACAGCGGCGGCTTCGTGCGAGAGCGGTGTCGTGCGTGAAAGCCACCGTGCGGGATTCTTCGTGAAGGCCGTGTATGCGGCATCGAGGGGGAGGGGCTAATTACATGGCAAGCGGCCTGCGAGCTGAGTACACCGAGCGACCAGACATCGCTTCTCGTGGATTATAGGCATGCCCGTGCTCGCCTATCACTTCTGCATATGCTGTGAGCTGGGACGTTTGTGGCAACAGCATCAAGAGATGGATTTCACACCTGGAGCAATGTACTGCTGACTTCCTATGCCGTGTTTCGTGGCACGGAGGCCCCCGTGTGCGAGGCCAAAATCGGCAAGGACAGCAGTCTGAAAATCGGATCCAGACAATAATACGTTTTCCGCCTTGATGTCGCGGTGCGCAACGCCCTTGACATGGCAGTGGGCGACGGCGTCGACGATGTGGAGCAGCACGCTCTGAGCTCTGTCGTCGCGTTTCCAAAGATAAGGCTGGTCCAAGAGCTCGACGAGTGTCCCCCCTTCATAGAGGTCGAGGAAGTACAACGGCCTGGGGCTTTGAGTGATGGTAGTGTCGGTGTCGAAGCCGGCGCCGTGGAAGGTTACAGCGTGGGGGTGGCCGTTGACCAAGCTGTGGAGTTCGGCCTCGTACGCGAGTCGTTGGTCGACGGTGGGCTCAATGTTTCTTCGGCAAGGGTCCGTCGTGTAGACCGGCATAGAACAGACATTTGATGGTATACGAGGCGCCGGTCTCGGTGTCCGTCGCTCGGTAAACAGAACTGAATCCACCTCACCCGATGCTCTCTCCGGGGAGCAGACGACCAGAATCGATGCGTTTTCCTGTGAGGACGGGTATAATACGGAAAGTGGACACGGTGGCGGAGCCTGGGGGGAGATGGGATGTGAGTTTGTGACTGGAGAAGGCTGCGAGGTTATGTATGCGGCGAGGTCGAACTTGGGCCACCATGCATCGGAAGAGGCAGGGGAAGATTTTTTCAGGTCTTCCCAGGAGTATCTCAAACGTAGGTTATAGGCCTTCCAAATGAGGATGAACGATGCGCGTCGTGGTCCGGGCAGTGGGCACGGCACAGATCACCTGGGTGACAGTGTCGGCAAACCAGACTCCGAGATCAAAATGCAAGAAGTACGAATTGCGCCAGCGGGTACTCATGCATGCACTTTCGTGCGGGGATTCTCCACAGCTTCTGGTGGTATGTACAATGCAGTGGCAGGGAGAAACTGTCAGTACGCACTGGTAGTAGTAGCCATGCTACACCACCAGCAGTTGCCTCAGCATGACTCTATGCGGGGCCATTCGGATGAGTCTGATGGCGTGACCAAGGGTTCACGCTGGCGTCGTGTCAGCTTCAATCCAATCCCCTCGATCTCGGCGCCATTCCGATTATCCGTCGCGAGGAAGTCAGCTTCACGCCTAAGTCAGCGTGAGTACAGGCTGGCCGTTCAGTTTCAATCCTACCTGTAAGAACGAAGTCACGACTCGATGTTTTAAGTTCAAACTTACACCACCAGGCGATCCCTCAGCTTCATTCCGATATCACGCCCCTGAGTTTGAAGTTGGTGTGCCGATGGATGGAATCCAAAAATGTCAAGCGGATATCACGCTCAACGAATTCCCTTGGGCCCGAAGCTGAGGTTCTTTGGATTCAATCCAATAATCTTACTAAGCTCATCAAGAATCGCTCGGCGGGTTGCTGGCTTAAATCGTGCTTATTGCGATCTTATCCTGATGTAGAAGGAAGAAAATCATGATATTTTCATTTGATAACTACAGAGTATATGGGGGCTGCTACGGGATATATGGAGAGGGATGACAGGTGAGAGAGGGTTACCTGGGATGCCAACAAAGCAGGTGGACCAGACGGAGACCGAGATAAGACCAGGGAACCCAGTGAGCCAGGGGACAGAGAGCCAGGACCAGAGAGGAGCGCGAGCGGGACCAAGATCGCGAGCGAGGACCAAGACCGCAAGCAAAAATCGAGAGACCGAGAGTAAAGTTCAAGACCACGAGCAAAGTTCAAGACCAGGAGTAAAGTTCAAGGCCGCGAGCGAAGGTGAGGACGACTGCCAGCGACAACAAGAGGGGCGCCGGAGCATGTGCAAATCCTGAATGCTGTCGCGAGGGCAGGTGGGCGGTAAGTGAATAGAACACGCACCATGGTCCAGACTCTGGATGATGCCCACATGAGAGTGTCGAAGGGAGAGTCCATACCCAACCCTTCGTACATCCACGGAAACCCTGACGCGCCGTCCAAATCTCGGTACGTCGGAGTCGCCCATTACAGATGAGGGGTTATGGCCAGGTGAAGGACGGGGAGAAGAGAAGGACGTGGTGAGAGGAAACAAGGAGTCGAGGATGACTTGGCGCGACGACGAAAATGAATACTGCTTACATAACCCGCGCTCGTCGCCGTCCATCGAGGACTCTGTGGGGATTGAAACTGAGAGGACAACCTGTACTCACGCTGACTTGGGCGCGAAGCCGACTTTCTCGCAACGGATAATCGGAATGGCGCCGAGATTGAGGGGGTTGGATTGAAGCTGACACGATGCTAGCGTGAACCCTTGGTCACGCCATCAGACTCATCCGAATGGCCCCGCATAGAGTCATGCTGAGGCAACTGCTGGTGGTGTATGATGAATACAATGCATTTATTCATCGTAACGACGTTTCTTCATCGGCGGACTTGGGCTCCTATTTCTAAAAGCTTCAATGGACACCCTTGCCCCGATGTCCTCCATGTTCTCCCTTCCTGCATGATACTCGGGATAGTCCTGCGTCGCTAGCGATGCTGCGAGAGCCTCATTCTCCCATACCTCCGTCCACGCGCCGCTTTGATGCTCATCATCTTCACTCTCGGACCCATGGCTTGAATATGCTGTTGCGAACTGGAAGCTGTAATTCGCGAGGTCGGGCGTCTCGGGAACGGCGTCTGAGTGCGGATCAAGAGTGTGAGAAGTCGACACTGATGGAGTTGACTCGTGGGACGGCGCTCACTTTCTTTCTCTTTCACAACATCCGCATCGCCCGTCGCCTCAATGTTCGAGCCATCATCGCCAAATGGGAATCCAACGGGCTGGGATGGACCACCGTCGAGAATATCCGCGCTGGAAGAACACTGCGTCGGAGGACCGTCTTCACCACGGAGACCGTCATTGGTGAGCTCAGGCTGTGACGATGTTGTGGGTCCGGGTCGCAGGGCGTCGACTTGCATCTCGAGTGCTTTTCGGCGCTGGGTTTCACGATCGAGCAGAGTACGGTACGTCTCGAGCATCTTGTCTGCTGCCTTCTCGGCTTTTAGACTTAACTTTTGCTCGTTCTGCAGATAATGTGTATCCTCGCGAAGAGATATGGCCTCTTCCTCGAGCGATTCGATCCGAGCGCGTAGTTTGATACACGTATCACAAGCTGCTGTATAGTATGCCACTGCAAATCAGTTTCTTTGTCCTGGCACCAAAATATGATGTGTTCACCTCCGGATGGCTCTTTGGCCTTGTCCAACGTCTTGGAGGGATCGCGCGCGGCCATCAGGTGGTTGATATGCTGACTATCTGTTGTCTGTGAGTCCAGAGCTCCCCCGGCCTCGAAAAGCCTGGCGTTCGGTAAGAAAAAGGCCAGGTTCAAGTGCTGTACCACACACCTCGCTATTGCGCGGTCGCGGCGGGGCTGCTTTGCGCTTGCGGAGCGTAATTCCGGTAAGTCAATCTCTCCCTCTAGAAATTGTGAAGGCTCATATGTGCCACCGGAGTCCGACATGTTACCTGGCTGTCCACGAATCCCGATGCCTAGTTGTTCCAATATGGTCGGAAGAAAGAGCGCGAAGGCTGGACCAACGTCAAGACCCTCAAATTTGCTTCCGTCGACCCCTTTTGGACTCGGGCGCATGGCTGCAACCGATGTCTTTCATCACCACCACCATTTTCCACCATGGCCGACCAGCTTCGAGGCTTTCGGGATCCACTCTGTAAGTGATCGGTTTTGAAAACGACCTCGGTTGGTGCTGACGGACGGCAGACTGGGATGCAGGATTGGGAGCCAATTGCGGCCTCTGGACGTGCATCGCTTGCAAAGACAACAGATGGCGAGAGACGCAAGCTGCTAAACGTCACGAAAACGGCGCCACTCATCGTGACAAGGTCTCCTTCTGGGAAGCAGAGAAGAACAAGGCCAAAGCCCCGAGCGTTCCATCGGGACATGGTACTGGCCATTCCGGCGCACATCCCCCTATTACCGTTACATCCCCCAGCGACCGCGTGCAAGGCCCCCTCTCACAGATCCTCAATCTCCTCAAAGAGGGAGCATCACCGACAATGGATCCATCCGCCTTCGACACCGCAACAGATCATATGGACTGGGATGACCACGAGGGCATTTACGATATGGGTGTCGAGCTCGCGCCGGCACCTTCTGCCGCCGCCGTCGCAAGCCTCTCAGATGAAATGTCTCGCTTCCTCGACGGCGAAGACGTAGTATTGGGCGCAGATGCCGGTCTCAACATCCCTTCTTTCGTGGGTATTGGTCAAGCTCCCGACGAGTTTGAGGGAACAGGTGTGTGGGGTGTCAAAAATCCGGGACAAAACAACTAACAAAGTATTTATTAGGGGTGACCAGGATTCGCGAAACAAAAAACATGCCCCAAGATCCTCAATGGTTCCCATGGTCAGATCGAGTGGTACGTATTCTTCGTCGGGGCCATCGACAACTTGCTAATGATCGACCATGCTAGTCCTGCGTCCTCGACATCCTTCGCCACCTGCCCCGCTCTGTTTTCTCTGATGCGCAGATGGAGATTATTTTGTGGGCCATGGCCATCCTCGGAGTCAACGATTTGCCGTCGGTCTCCTGGCTCAAAGATCTGAGTGTGGATCTTCAAGAAGAATACGGGATACGGACGCTTCGCTATCAAGGGGCACTCGGCCATGTCTACTACGCAAACAGTATGGCAGATCAGATTGTGCAGGTAATCTTTTCGTTGCGTACATCTGGCTTTTCGTTGACTCACGCTACGACTGCAGGAGTTCGGAAACCCTCGCATCGCGCCGCACCTCCAGTTCTATCCGGAAGATGCAGGTTCGACGTTGAGCGAAACATGGCAAAGTCGGCGCTGGCGACACGAAGCCGATCCCTCGTTGTTGACGCCGATGGTCCGTGTTGGCCATCGGGACTTTTTCATTCACGAACCAGCAAAACTCACCAATGGAGATATTTGCATGCCCGTGCGATGGTTCCAGCGGATGTCGGCGACAACGGGGAAGAAGGAGCTATGGGCAGATGTGTGTCGGCTTGAGGCCATTGTCGGAGACACTGGACCAGGAGGCTTTGCTCTACACGAGTATGATCGCACGGAGGTGCCGATAACGTCTTTGTCTCTAAACTTTCCCCAATTGGTGGAAACATTCCAGGTCCTTGGCATCCCGGACCCACGAGTGCTTCTTGGTGGGTATCTCCCCTGTTTTGCGAACAGTGACGATCCTGACCTGTATGACAGGTACGGCCGTTGCGCGAGGACGTGGCCTGGGCCCATGGACGTATACCACGGATCCTGCCAAAGGCAACGACTGGCGCATCAAAGCTCAAGGCTGCCGCGTCGTGTCATTTATGGCTTGGCTGTACTGCGATGACACGTCCGGCAACATGTCAAAGAAATGGAATAAACATAATTCGTTTCTGTGGACGGCGGCGGGCCTCCCTCGAGAGATGGCCCAACAACAATACAACGTGCATTTCTTGTCAACATCGAACTTGGCGCCGCCGCTGGAGATGCTGGACGGGATTGTGTCCCAGCTAGAGTAAGTTTACTGGTTTATATATGTATGGACGATCTAACATTTACGCAGGGAGGGTCAGCGCGACGGTATCTGGGTTTGGGACGTCGCTACACATGAGCTGGTCCTCGTCATCCCTGCGGTCCTGGCGTTGCTTGGGGACAACCCAATGCAAAGCGAGATGGCGTGCCACATCGGCCTCCGAGGAAAGTTTTTCTGTCGGTGCTGCTGGGTAAAAGGTAGAGATGCCGAGGAGGAAGCAATGACCGCGCGGGTGACAGCACAATTCTCAAATATTGATCCAGCCGTATTTGATGAACTACGGAGTACGCTTTCACAGGTCAATGAGGCACCGGTCGCAGAGGTTCCTCCTGCCGAGATCGTCGAGGCTGCATCTCTCACAGATAGTGCTCCTTCGCTATCCATGGTCGGCTCTTCTCTTGCACCATCGGGTTCTCGGTCCACCGCTGGCCTGTCTTCAATTGCGTCCAGTGCAGTGACTGGCGAAGGTGCCGGGGCAGCTCAAGAAGTGGCACAGCCCGTTCGGAAGGGGACTCGCGCAAAAGAGACCCTGGAGCAAATGAAAACAAGAGCGAAACGCTTTCTTACGGTGCGGTATACATTACATGCTTCATAGTGGTTGATTGCTGATTTCCGCCGAATAGAACCATGCCATGCGGACCAAAGATGAGACCGTCAAATCTCTCGGGTCCGTTTTCACGTCAGCGACGCGTGTCGGAGGGATGACCGCCGCGAGGACCATCCAAACGGAGAAGGGCGTGAAGGACACCTTCCAGCAGTCCTTTATGGAACGGATCTTCACCTTGGGGCGGAAACTCACTGGTAGCGGGGAGGAAAAGCAGGAGAAGATATACCGTCTTGTTTCAACATTTCCAGATGACGTTATGAGCCCCGTGTGGCGGATTAAAGGTATGTTTTGTAGAGCAATGCTTGCTTAGGGATGTCGAGCTGACAATGTGTATGGCAGATCTCGACCCACACAAGGACACACCGGTGGAAATACTCCATGTTGTCCTCCTCGGGTTTGTGAAGTACTTCTGGAGGGATATCGTCACCCGTCTGAATGCTGAGCAAAAGACAGTCCTTGCGACTCGATTGTCATCCCTCGACGTCTCTGGTCTGGGCATCTCGCCACTGGTGGGCGCGACATTGGTGCAATACGCTGGATCATTGACAGGACGCGATTTCCGTGCCATTGCGCAGGCTGGCCCTTTCGTACTGTATGATCTGGCTTCACCAGAATGTTTAGATGCATGGGTAGCTCTCTGTCAGCTCATTCCTTTGATATGGCAACCGGAGATTCACAACCTGGAGAAACATCTTGTGAGTAGCCCTCGATGACGGAGCCTCCGTTGAAGATGATATAACTAACTCGTATTGTAGAAAGACATGGAGCACTCTATCGAAAACTTTCTGCGATGTACCGCAAAGTGGACGCCCCGATGGTTTAACAAGCCTAAGTTCCACCTTATACGACATCTTCCTTATCATGTTCGGCGTTTCGGCCCTGCTATCCTCTTTGCGACGGAGGCATTTGAGTCTTTCAATGCTGTCATTCGAGAGCAGAGTATCCACAGCAACCGACTGGCCCCATCCCGGGACATCGCTGTTGGGTTTGCTCATGCTGAACGCATCCGACATATGCTCAGTGGAGGGACATTTTTACGACGCTCGGACCCATCAGACAGCGTCGCACCGGGTCCATCTACATCTACACCCTTTTACCGCTTCAGCTTGCCGCCGATTTCTCGCGACCCAATGTCCTTTCGAGTGAACAAGTTGCTCGTTGCAGGCCCCGGTTGTGCCAGCATCACGCGCGACAACCCGCAACACCCGAATTATATTGCTAGAACACTCGGACTGGGCAAGCCTGATGTCCCTGCTATTGGTGAGTACTGTCCGACTATAAACCTTGTTCTGTAACCCATCGAGACCTTGGATGCAGGCACATTGAAGGCTATCCAAGGTTCCGATCGTGCATGGTCGTCTCTGACCACCGCGTCTCACTTGTCGCTTGACGTTCTACCACCCCATTGGGAGAGCCAACGCTTCTCGGTGGGTATGCAGGTCTCACTCTGCGATGGCGAAGTGGCAAAGCCTGGCTCCTGGATGCTCATCCATCCAAGTAAAACATTGCAAACTCACCCGGCTTCCTCTCCCTCCTTCCCAACCATTGCTCGTCTAATCGAGATTTGGCAACGGCACGGGTCACCTGCATGGGACATGGGCGTTGTTGACGCCCTTTTAATCGAAATATTCGTTGTGACTGGGGTTGCCGAGCCGTACAAACTCCCTCAGCTTCGCCCACACGGCTCACACCCGTGGGCCGTGATCCAGCCTCAGGTTTGTTTCTTTCCCCGTCATCCTTGAATGTTCACTGAACCAGTCTTCTTTAGGATGTTCTTTGCCCGGTCAATGTGCAACACAATTGTGCAGCAAACCGGTGCGATACGACAGCTACAGCGGCCGCAATGCAGGAGCGTGAAGATACTGGCCAAACGATTGCACGCGTTAAGCACTACAACACCAACGATGTTCTATTAAACCTCACCCAGCAGCGAAGCTCAAAATACCTTCGTCCATACTTCCTTACACCCATCCTCGAAGACCTGGAAAGTGCAATACTCATCGGTGCAACCCGCGAGTTCGATGAACAAAAGCGGAAAGCGGGGCTGGGCCAGATTGCAGGCATGGCATCTGCCACTAGCGGTCGTGGTCGGAGACGGGGACGGGGACGGGGACGGGCTCGGGGAGCTGTGCGCGGTGGAGGGTCATCGAGCGGCCGTGGTCAAGGTCGAGGTCGAGGTGCCGGTGCCAATCAGCCAGGACCGGGCCCATCTTCTCTAGCCACTTCGGTTGTGGCTCCGCTGTAATATACTTAGACCTATCTAATAGATGTTCAGCCCGAGGCGAGAGCTCATTGTGCGAACCATAACAATGTCGACCGTGTTCCAAACTGGGTGACCAGAAACGTGTGAATATCGAATGCGCGTCTTCGATGCACCTCAACCAAGTCTTCCGCTCTCTGTTCTGCACTTGTCCCCGTTCTCCCTCAATCCTCGTCCTGCATATCTGCTCCGAAAACCACAACATGAACACACCCTCATCTGAATGCACGGGCAGCTCAAGAAGACATTCCCTGACGCGGACCGAGCTGCACCACTACGGCCGATCCAATTTCATCTGAATTGTCGGCCCCGACGGACACTGTCAGTATCCCCCGACGCGTGGATGCGTGACCTTGTTGATTGCTTTTTGCCTGGGAAAGTGGGGGGATCCGTCCAGGATAAAAGACGTGGTGTGTGTCCGATCTCTTTCACCTCATTCCCAATCTCATCCTTGTTTTCATCTCCCACCATGTCCGAAAACCCTGGCCTCGAATACGGCATGGATCCCATGTCGTATGGCCCATCCACCCCTTATGAACACACCGATCCTCACACCCCACCTCCCTTCGCCCCACCGACCCCGGCTTCCACCCCGTTTTTTGCCTCCGGCCTGAGCGGCTCTCTTTCTCCATCGCGTGCGGGTGCCAGCCCCCTGGATCCTATTGAAGAACAGAAAGCTCGGGTGTGGGCCGACGGCATCGCCAACTACCTTGAACTCAAGCCCACCCAACTCTCCGATCTCCACCAGATTATCAATGTGCGTTCCCCTCCCAATCCTCAACAATGTTCTTGCATACTAATACCTGACTTGCAACAGCTTGGAAAGGACTGTTTGGCTCTTGGAGACTTACAGATACGGCTGTATTCACTCGGTCAAATGTTTGACATGAAGAATAGTATCGCTGCAAGCGCGGTCGACAACAAGAAGGTGAACGACCTCCTCGATACCGTCCTGGCCAAGATGGAGGACAAGTTCACACTCTCTCGAGCGCAGACGGTATATCCACTCTTATTCATTCCATATCGTCTTTGGCTCACTTTGATAATACAGAATCATCTCATTCGCAAGGCCAAGGAACTCGCCGTTGAACCGGCTCGCACAACGTGGTCTCAGCTAGGAGGCGAGCTTGCGGTATGCCTAGTCCTCTCACGTCATATTTCCCCTCCTCTGACATCACATTGCAGGTGTCCGTCCACTACGATGATACCTTCGCAGACATATTTGCTGGGGAACCCACGTCCGCTCGGCGCAAGAATCGAGAGGCGGTTCTTGCTCATGATTCGGGTGATAAAGCCAAGAATGCGCGTGGCCAGCTACGCGATGCGGTCAGTTGTGTTTTGTCAACCACCCTGTCCTCTGATAGTCATCATTGGACACCCTAGCTTTTCGAATCCATTGTTGGACCGACACGGACCAGTCTGGATGTTGCAACATATACTATCATTGAACGTTTCCGCTTCGCGGGCGGTGGCGTTGGTACGGCTGACATCCCCATTGCGGACCAGATTCGTATTGCATTGTTGGTGAGCCCGACCGTTCCGTCACGTTGTGTTTTCCATTACCATTCTAACATATCTGTCAGCGGCGTTTTGTGCGCGAAGAGCAATGGGAGCAGTGGGTGGAAGTCGAGGAGACCACAGCGGGCTCTTCTGACCAACCCGTCACCAAGAAGCGCAAAGCGCCCTCAGGCAAGGTGCCGAGAGGAAAGGACTTCTGGTCTTTGGTCGAAGCCTGGTACGCTCGCAAGATCACAGAGAATGGTACCGACTTGAGTAGCTCCGAGTGGCAAGAGTGCGTCTTCTGTACCTTCCTGATCTTACTCGTTCTCACATCTATTGCTCGGGGCTAGCTACATACGAGAGACAATTCTTCTCGACCGACAGCGCTTCGGCATTGGACAGACCTACGGACTTCAAGCCTTACCGACGGCTTATACCACTCCGATACAAGTTGCAGGCAGTTCCGCCACTGCATCCGGCGCTGCCGTTACTGCCGTCCTTCCCGCCTCTGCTTCTCCAACCGGTCCCTCGATGAGCACTGCCCCGCCAACTTCGGTTGCGAATGAGGTTCAATTGCAGGGCACGCCTGCTCCCGCTGCTGGCACTCTCTTTGCAGCCATGATGGGTGTTTGAATGTTCAGTATTGTAATTGAATGGAATTGGTTCTCGTAATAAAGTCTGCTCTTCGTGCTTGTTATTGCCCTTTGCAAGTCAGTATGAGCTTTACAACCGTGTTTGAACCGCGAGTTACGATTTTGGTTATGTAAGCAGTGTTGATTTTCGCCGCCGCGCTGAGTCGTCCTCGTTCCCTCTGACCATGTCCTTCTTCTCTCCATGTCCCTCACCTCCTCAACACCTCTCCTGCAACGACGGGCGACTCTGACGCTGCTGATTCGAGATCGGAATGGTGTGTCAGGGCTCTCATTGATGTACAAAGGGTGGGCTCATACCCTCCTCCCTTCCTTCCCCGGCTCTGGTGTTCATTTTTCGTGAACATCATCTGGACCGTGACCATGGTGCGTGTTGTATTATCTTCCCATCCACCCACCTCACCAAACTGTCCAGAACGATCCAAACACATCGAGATACCCAGGTGCTCCACTCGCGTTGCAACTTTCTGGCATGTCTTTGCTGACGGTCTCATCGCGGTCTTGGTCTTTGCTCATGGTCTTGGTCCTCGCTGGTGGTCTTGGTCCTCACTCATGGCTCCCTTTTATCTTGGCTCCCTGTGCCGTCTGGCTGCTGCTCACTGGGCTCACTGGTCTCTGGTCTCTTCTTGGTCTTTTCTCGGTCGGTCCGCCTGCTTCACTGGGATTTCAGGTGACACTATTTCTCTCTCTCTCACACACACACATACCCACACACACACCTCTCGCACATACACTCCTTCCGTTTCTCCCCCCATTCTCGTAGACGTCCCGCCACAGCCTTGTAACCGTTACCCCCCGTGTATATTCCGTAGCTATCTGATGAATATTATTATTTTTTCGCGTCCACATTGGGATGATCAGATTGCGATAAGCACGATTTAAGCCAGCATCCTGCCGAGCGATTCCAAATGAGCTTACTAAGACCATTGGATTGAATCCAAAGAGACTCAGCTTCAGGCTCAACAGAATCTGTTGAGCCCTATATCCGCTTGACATTTTTGGATTCCGTCTATCGGCACATCAACTTCAATCTCAGGGGCGTGATGTCGGAATGAAGCTGAGGGATTGCCTGGTGGTGTTAATCATCTTCCGTGCCCTCTATTTATCG
The DNA here is from genome assembly GCA_012932865.1 of Amylostereum areolatum. NCBI lineage: Eukaryota > Fungi > Basidiomycota > Agaricomycetes > Russulales > Stereaceae > Amylostereum > Amylostereum areolatum. Next base: position 528,667 of record SAXG01000027.1, read on the forward strand.
CCGCACAACGAGATCTAGAAGTCTAGGGACCCCGAGTACAACTCACGATATAAGCGGTCGACGTTGGAACCGCTAGCAAACCAAGATAGCCTGGCCAGTGGATCGCGACTCGGATTCGTGAAGAAATATGGAGTGTCGACTCGAACATGCGAACTCGGTGACGTAATTAGTTCTCATCACGTGGACACTCCCCACGGAAAGAACGGAGTCGTTCGCAAATCGTGTTCTCATTTTTCGAGCACCCACATTCAAAAAAAAGCCTGCAAGTATGTATGTACCCCCGAAGATCCCCCCTCGCTCCTTTACCTCGGCTACTTACCGTCGGACGCGCACACCGCCAGCCTCAAACCGCACACCGGAGCGCGCGCGCTCGCTTATCGCGCGAAATAACAACCCAAAACGTCGCGCGCCCACCGAGCGCACGTTCTGCGAGTGTTCTGCGTGCCAGAAAACCACCGCAAGGCCGGCGAGCGACGCTTATTGGCGCGCCCAACCCTAGATCCCGCGCAAAATCAAAGTTCGCGCAATTGATGCGGCGGCGGGCCCGCGCAGGGGGGTTCGCCGCGGCCCCCGTCACTTCGAGGGAAGCGCGATGCCACGCCACATGCGTACTGTATGTACTTATGTGTGGGGGACTGACAGTTACGGTATGTGATGCAGGCACGCCGAGATTCCGTTCAGATGCGCAGGCATGTTCGGCGCAGTGTACGCGAGAAGCGAAAGGACGGAGTCGCATGAGCCTATACTTAGTAGCATGTACATCCTGGAGAGCTCTCTAAGTTAGTACATACGAAGTAAGTTCCACGCGGTGAGGACGGAAATATCGCGCATTGTTCTCGGAGATGGCCATGGGCCTGGCGCTCGACGTGGGGGACCGTCTGTACGACATCTTTCGCGATAAGGAGCGCGATTTTGGTCGGTGTACGAGAGCATATTCCGATCCGCTGGAAGGAAAGAAAAGGCGCATATGAGGGTGTCCTTTGAACTCCCCAATGGAGCGGACGCCTGTGTACATGGTAAGCAAAGTGCGTGGGAGCCCCTCCTGCCTGAGTGCGCAGCGACGTCGTCCCCGCTTATCAGCGTGTGCCGTCAAGCAAAAAAAAGATAGCCTTCGGCATCGAAGCTGCTCGAGGCCAGAAAAGCCACAACGAACCTTCTTCGACGCCGTTCGAGGTCTATACGAGGGGTCCAATTGCAGGCAACAAACGCGTCGCTCCTCGCCCTTGACATCGGCGCCCGACTCCACGACGCGCACGTCACTCCGCGGCGGCGCCCCTACTTATGTACTTACTTTCGCAGGTTCAGCGCTGTCGCCCGCCGAATAAGTACGGCACGGCTCCACTGGAGGCTTGACTTCTCGCCTCTGAAGCAGAACACCACCGCACCCGACGCGGATCGCGCGGATCGATGCGACGCACTGGGCGCGCCGGCGGGACGTCTGGATATGATTGAATAATCGAATCCGTTCCACGCCCGTTGCCGCAAAGGAAGGAAGGAAGGAAGGAGGGAAGGAGCTGCGACATGCGACATGCGAATCGCGCCTGTCGTCGTCGTCGTCGAGTCCGATTAGAGTTTCCCGATCCCTTCCTGACCACGTCGCGGCCGACCCCGACCCCCCGGCGCACTCGACCCGGAAGCTCGAAGCTCGAAGCTCGAAGCTCGAAGCGCCTCGGCCGTTCGCGAGCCCGACTGACATCACGGCTTTCCGACCCACCATCGCGCGGGCGCGCCTCGCCCTCCCCCTGCAGGCGCAGAACGAAACAGGGAGAAGGTGGCATGGCATGGCATCCATCAGCTGGCACGATCAGGCATCGAGCGTGTGCGTGGCTGTGTCTCGATGATATCCTCCGCGTCACTGAGCGCCCTGCAGAAGATTCGAAGACGTGCATTATAACAATAAAAAGGAATCAAACTTATATGTACTTAACAGACATGTTCGTATAGAAGGCCGACCCGGACGACGACGACGCCGCTTCGTCAAACTTCAAACTTCCAAACGCTGCCCAATGCGGATTCGGAAGGGGAGGTAAATTCGCGTTCTGGAGGGGGCCCGATCGCGAGGAGAACGTGCGCACGTTCGCCAGGGCTGGAGTCTGCAGTGGAGAGCGGGAGGCGCGGCATCGGACGCGGGGGGGAGGGGGTGGCGTCGCGTCCGATATTCCGCCTTATGCAAGGCGTTTTAAGTTCTCCTCCTCCGCGGGCACGCGCTGGGGAGAACGGCGAGTTATTAACCCCGCGCGATGCGGCCCATCCCATCCCATTGTTGGCTGCAGACCAAAAGCGGCGACGCGCGCGGGGGTCCAATCCGGGGGGAGACGAGCTTTAATTGGCCGCCGTCAGGAGCCCGGGGATCGTGACCGACGCACGGGCACGCCTACGTCGCCGGTGGGAAGGAGGGGCGTCCAGAAGGGGAGGGGAGGGGAAAGGTGGGAAAAGAAAGGAGGAGAAGAGGCGGGCGGCGGCCTGGTTAGGATGAGTGCGGATGCCTGTCGGTAGGAGTGGGCGTTCCAACGGGGAGGGGACGCACGTTGGCGTTGGCGATCGGAGCGAGCGGAATCCCCGGCGCCGGTCACGACCAGTACCACTGTTGTAGTCACTTGTACTGGCCTGTCGGAGGCCGAGAGGAACGGTCACGAACGCCATCGACCGCAGGCTCGCGCCCAGCTGAGAACGCGCTCGATCCACCATGGGAAGCCCTCCGCGGCCGAGGATCCACGCACACCGCTGACCCGCATCGGCGAGAGAGTGCGTTATGTAGCGGCCCCTGGCCTCCACCCACGAGTGCTTACACGGCGTTACGGCAGGCTCGCGCGCATCTCCAACAACCGAGACGACGGCGGTCCAGGGGGAGGAACCCTCGTCACATAAGTAACATAAGTATCGTATTATCGCGACACGACCCGCGGGACGAATCACCACACCAATACATCAACCATCGGAAACGCGCGATCCGCCGCGCCCGATAAGATGGACAATGGGCGCGCGGGAACGCGTCGCGGGGAATGCCGATGGCAAGCGCGGCGCCTGGGGGCGCGCGGACGCATTCCGAGGGCCGGATCGGTCACTGTCGCTGGGGACGAGGGGACGGGCCGGGGCCCCTTCTGCTGGCGGCAGGGAGTGGAATGGCATCCGTCCGGGGTCGCCGGGCACGGCGATCGAAGAGGACGACGGGCTCGGGGGAGGTCTGTGCGTCGCACCGTGCCGTGCCGTACCGTACCGAACCCTATGTGCCTCTTGGGATCCTTCGAACACGGATCGCGATGCGCCCCACCCTTGCGTCTTCGCCACGCGAAAGGAAGGAAGGGAAAAAAAACGTTTCTGGTGAGGAGGAACGGTGCACACACACAGTCTGCACGGTACTTATCGTATGTGCTGCAGGGAGCACGACCGCCGCGTCCCCCGAGCTGCCGATCGCCGTGTCCGGGCTTCGCGAGCCTCGCCGAGCGCGCGAGGTGGAAGGCAGGGTGAAAGAGGGGAGGGAGGGGGGGTGGGCAGACGTTCGGATCCCGTGCCCGTCCCTCCTCCCCTGCTCGCACGAGACCGGGAAGGACGCGCGTCCCCACGCGCCGACGTGTCCTTCCGAGGATGATCCTGCGTTTCGCCCAGGTGTAAGGGGAGGAAGGAAAGAGAAGAGAGAAGAGCGGGGAAGGCGCGCGCGCGCACCGTCACGACCGACTGTGGCCGAGGGGGTGCACGGTGGGCCCCGGATGGTGTACGTATGTGATTGGGATCGAAGTGCATCCTGTCTGTCGTGCGTCGGTGGCGGTGGTTATAGCGTGCATGTAGAGTACGTGGGTGTTCGAAGCTTGAGGCTTGAAGACGAGGACGAGGACGAGGACGAGGACGAGGACGGCCTCGCGTTTTCCGGCGAAAGGGGAAAGGACGCGTCACGGGCACATGATCGCCTTGCCCCCGCCGCGCCACCCTTCCCCCTCCCCTCCCCTCCCCTCCTCCCTCCGGATCCTCCAACTCCAAGATCCACCCGCGCCCGAACCCACCGCGTCCTTGCGCCTCCGTGCTCCGTCCGACGTGACGGGACAGACGCGGGTCCGGCTCCGTGGGGAGTCACGCGCGTTCGACGGTCTGCTAGAACGTAAGCTGTTGAAGAAACGGAGTCAGGATGAGCGGGGCCAAGACGAACGTCGAATGTATGGGCGAACCTGGCCACCTCGGCGGGGGCTGCGCCGGGAGAGACGCGCACCGCCCTTGAGCGAGCTTGAACGGGTAGAGCGCATAGCAATGATAAGGAGGGTGTCTTCGCCAAGGATCGTAGCTGGGGGGCACCCTCTCTCAATCACCTGATAATAGCAGTGTTCCGGACGCGGGACGACACGAAGCTGAGTAGCAGCACACCCGATCGGTGCGCGATAGGAGCGAAACGAAAAGGCGTCGAGGGGGTTACCAGGACGTCGTCGTCGCAGGCGGGAGAAGGCGGAATGGGACAGAATGCGGTTGGGGCTGGGGCAGATGGACGCAACGTCGACCGTGGGGCGGTGATCTAGACCCGGGGCCCCGTCCTTCACGCAATCCTTCTCCTTTCCTTCATTCTCGCCCCTAATAACCCCTTCCGCCCCCTCCTTCCCTCCCGCATTCCCAGAAATTCCAGCTCGAACACGACACAAAGCAAGCGTCCGCACCCGCGTGACGGGTCGTCGTCCCAACCAACCAACCAACACAAGCATCCATTTGAACATGTCCTTGCGCCTGGCCCCCACCGCCCTCCCCTCAAAATGCCAATTACCCCGCACTTGGAGACCGAGACAAAGCGGATGCTGGATGACAACGGCAGGGGGATGACGCGGGTGCCTCGACAGAGATCTGAGACCCCAGGAGACCCCCTCCCCGCTTGGCGGGTTGCACATTCGGGTGATCGAAGGAAGTACACAGGGGGGGCGATGTGCTGCGCTGCGAGACGCGTGTACGTGCATTGGGCGAATCCGAATCCGAAGGAAGGAAATGGGCGACGGCGAGGTGGTGGGGGGTTGTACTGGGCGGGTGCACGTCGAAGGTGGCCTTTCATTTTACGTCGGTACCGTGGGCCCAGCTGACGCTGGGAGTGTGCGGGAAATACGCCGTGGGCAGGCGGACTCCATCTTGTGGCGGGTTTGAGCTGATTTCGCGCGGCGCGCGTTGGTTAGATTGAGTGCTTACTGGGAGACGGGACGAGAGGCCGGAGAGCGAACGCATTGCAGTCTCTATGTAAGGAGCTGGGCTGCGTACAAAGTAAGTTACGTGGACGGCCTCAGGTGACCCCGTCGAGCGCCCGACGTCGGTGCTTGGAAGTGGGGCAAACAAAGTGGCGAAAGAGGGAGGGGTCAGCCGAGTGCTCGGACGTCCGATTTGCGTTGGGTTGGAGTCGGGGTGATGAAAAGCGGTGCGGGTGGACGCGTCTGTTTGAATAGATGTGTGTTCGATCACGGAGCGGGGGTCGAAGGAGGATTGAGCGGGTGAGGAAGGTGGGGTTGCGGTCGACGGGCCAGATGGGAAGATTGGAGGATTGCGGAGGTTGGAGAGGGGTGGAGAGGCCGCTATAGTAGGTAGAACGGTGGGACGGGTGGTGCTTGAGAGTGAGCAGAGCGCCAAGGTCTGGAGATTACGCGTTACGTCGGGGTGTGTGTCACGGTGTTGTCAGTGTGATAAGGGGGGAGGAAAGGGTTTGTCAAGGGGACAGATAGAAAAGGGAGGCTTGGGAGGGCGCGGTGGGGAGTGCCAAGGAGGCTGAGCGCCGAGTGGCCGCGCGCGGGGAACAACAGTGATTGTATAGCGAACGGAGAGAGGTCACGGCGGCGCACGGATGGCGATATGTACATGTTTGGACGGCGGGGACGAGATGAAGAGAACGTGGGCTGTTGGTCGATGACAGAAGGAGCGGGACGGTGGACGGGCGAGGAAGGAAAGTGCGTAAGCGAGGTGGTGACGCGCCCTGCAGGGGGGGGATCTGTAACAAGGTCCGGGCGCGAGTCGGGGGGCGAGTCGGCGACGGGCGAGAGGAGACGAGGCGAGAAGGAGAAGCGAGGAGTGGAGTGGGAGAAGGGACATTAGAGTATGCAAACGAGGGGAGGGTGATAGCGCCGTGGTGGTCAGAGCGAGGAAGGGCGTCCGTGCATTGGAGGATCGCGGACACGGACACGGACTCGGGGAAAAGCTGGGAAGGCGGACGATCGCAGATGGACGGGAACTGCCGAGGAGGGGGGCAGCGAAGCACGATCCTGGTGGAACGGGGAGGGAGGAGGAAGAGGGAGGAAGGGCCGGCGGAGGAGGGATCGGGGAGGAGGGATCTAGGGTATGTCATTCGCACGTGGGCTCTGAGCCGGGAGGTTGGCGGATATATGCCAAGGCGACCTCGAGCAGGGTTTATACTGCACGCAGCCGTTCGCATCCCTTTCCCTTCCCCTTCCTTCACTCATTCTCCGTCCACGAACAATGGCCCTCGTCCATTCCCCCCATCCGAGCCCCGCCCCTTCCAAGGGCATCCTCCTCCACTCCTCTCCCTCCTCCCTCCTCCTCCCCCTCTACTGTCCCACAAAGTCCACGCCCATCTCCCCCGCCCTCTCCTCCGACTCTGCCCCTACCTCCACCTCCACTTCCCCCGCACAGACCCCTCCAGACACCATGTCCCACTCTCTCCCTCTTCCCACGCCCACGCCCACCCGCGACACCTACAGTCGCCGCCGCGCTTCTTCTCCCACCGGTCTCCACCCTCCCACCCCCCGCCGCATCCGCTTCGCACCCCTCCCCGACCCCCGTCGCGCCGTCTTCGTCACAGAACAGGGCATCGAACTCCCCCTTCCCGGCGTCTTCGACGACTCTGGCCAAGACGTCTCCTCCCCCGCCCTCACCTCCTTCCCGTCCATCCCTCCCACCCCCGCCGCCCCCGCCTTCGCCCCCGCCGCCCCCTCCTCCCCCTCCATCTCCCCCTCCGCCTCTCTCCTCCTCGCATCCGCCCCCTCCGACCGCTCTCCGGCCTCCACCTCCACCGCCCTCCCCCTGTTCGCTTCCTGTCCCCCCTCCCCCGCCTCCTCCAAACGCACCGCCTCCCCCCTCCGCTCCCTCCCCTCCTCCTCCGCCTCCACAACCCCCACCGGCTCTCCCTCCCTCGCCCGAAAAATATTCATGCCCTTCCGCCGCTCCCGACGCCCCACCGCCGACGACCACTCCTCCTCCCGCGAGAGCAGCCGCACCCGCGACGACTCCACCTGGGGCATTCCCCTCGGTCGCTGGTCCTCCTCCAGCTCGGGTCCCGCAAAGGCCGGCGGCGTCCCTCTCACCCGCACCCTCTCCTCCTCCTCCGCCTCCTCCCAACAACTCCCCCAACGCCGCACCCAGCCCCTCCGTCTCCTCAACGGCCGCGTCTACGGCGCCCCCCGCAACAAGCACCACCTCGCCACCGCCAACGCCTTCGCCAACATCCGCGATCAGGAGCCCGAGTTCGTCGAGTGGGGATACGGCGGCATGGGCAGCGTCAAGAACCAGGACGCCTCCCACGGCGTCTGGTCCAAGCTCCAGACCGACACCCAGTACGGCAGGGGGCGCGCCCCCGCCAGGTCCGGCGCCGTCGACGACGACGATGACGGCAGCGGTATGGCCTGGTTGAAGAAGCGCAAGGAGGCCCGCGAGAGGGAGGCCCGGGAGAAAGCCGAGCGCGAGGCCAAGGAGCTCGAGCCCGAGACCGAAGCCACCACCTCCAGCGCGAGCTCGACCGCCTCCGTCGACACCCCCTCCAGCTCCCTCCCCTCCTCCGAAGGCGAGGACGACGTGCCGCCCAAACCCGCCCCCGAGCCCAAGGAGAAGGACGAGCCCAAGGAGAAGAAGGACAAGGACGAGCACCCCCGCGACATCGTCTCCGTGCCCTACCACGCTCCGCACCCCCACCTCCACCACGGCCACAGCCACACCTCGAGCTTGACCCACACCCCGACCCTCAGCCGCGCGAACACGATCGACAAGCTCGAGGCCGTCTCCGTGCCCGTCGCCGCGCCCCCCGCCCAGCCGGAGGACGACGGCTTGGAGAGCGAAGACGAAGGCGACAACGAGGAAGACGAGGAGGAGGACAACGAGAGCGAGGACGGGAACGCGAGTTCGCCCGAGGACGGCGACGAGGTGCGCTCTCTTTCCCCCCCCTTCCCTGTCGTTCGTTCCCTGGGCTCGCGAAGCTGACGTCGGACCGTTTTTTTTTGCCCCCGCAGGACCAGGAAGAAGAGCTGGCGCGCAAAACGGCGTTGGGCGCCGGCGTCGAGGTCGTCAGTCGCCATCGAGAGTGATCGCTCGCCCCGCCCCGTCGCGCTTCCGTTTCTCTCTCGCTCCCCTCCTTGTACGCTGCGGACGTCCCCTTCCCCGTTCCGGGCGCGCTAAAGCGCGCGCCCCCACGACGCCCCCACGCCCGTCCGCTGGCCCCCCTCCGGCGTGCTTCCCGCGCCCCCACGCGGCGCATACACCCGCCTCCCGACGCGCATACATCCACCTGCCCCCACCCCCATATGTCCCATGCCTTGTACACCACCATGCCTGTCGCTGTCGTCCGTCGTCCGTCGCGCGCGCACGCACACACACATATATACATACCACACACCCCGCTCTCCCACCTCGCTCTATTTATCAGTCTCGCCCCCCTTTCCCGTCGCCGCTCCGTCTCCCGTCTCCCGTCTCTGCTCCCGTCTCTCACAACCCCCGCAAGGGCCGCGCGCCGCTCTATGGCCCCGCGCAAGGACCCCACGAAGTACCATACCACCCCCCCCGCAGACCCTGTGCATAATCCCCCCTCCGTTTCCGGTGCGCCGCGCTTTCCCTGTCCGTCCGTCGTCCCGCACGCGTGCTCATCTCCATCTGCGCAGCCCTCTTCTGCCTCTCTTCACTCGGACTCTCTCTCTCTCCCCATCCCCTCCCCATCCCGTCTGTTCCATTTCCCCCCAACCTCTCCGCAGGGACGGCGGCGACCCGGCCGGCCGGCGATGGGGGCGGGAGCGGGGGCGGGGGCGGGGGTTCTTCTCCTGTCACGTCGTTGCGAGATCGAACGTCTCGGAATCGTAGAACCCCCTTCCCCCTCCTTCGCGACCCCCAGGCCAATTAAACGCGGGCGTCCGCGCGCTCTCAATCGTAACACCCCCCGACTCCATCCCCCGCTCTCCTCTCCCCTCCGCCCTCTCGATCGGGGATCTCCGTTCGTCGATGCCGCCGACGGTATCCCCCCCGCCCCCGCGCGCTGCTTTGTTTTGTTGTTTGTGTTCCTTATCGTCGTATTTATCTGTACCATCGTTTCGCTCTCCCCTTCCCCCTTCCGGCTTCTTGGTTCCCCCTTTCGGTCGTTCGTCTCGTTTTCCTGGTCTTCGTTCGCTTCCCCCCCAACCCCCCCCCCCTCCACACACATCTCCCTTACATTATCCCACGCCTCGTCCCCCACTCCCGCTCCCACTCTCTTAGTCTTACATCAACCGAAGCTTCTACGGTTGCAATGCTTCCCTCCCCCACATACGTCTCGCGTCGTCAGCTTAACTTACACACTGCAGATAGTTCGTCTTTTCTTCTTTTCGGCCCTTTACGCGCTCGCGGACGCTCCCCCCCCTTCTCTGCAACGATCTGACTCGGCCCCTCCCCCCCCCCCCCCCCGCTTTTACGGTATATACCACGTTTCGTCGTCCGTGTTTCCTTTTTTTTTGCTCCTCGTCCCCCCGATCCACCTCCCATTGTCTTTCTCTTCCTGTTCTCCATCGCGCGCTGTCTCCCCCATCTAGTTCGCGTCCGTTCCGTGCCGTGTCGTCGCGGGGGAGAGGCTTTGGGCTCTCTCTCTCTCCCGGCGCACGGGTGTATCGATGTACATACGTAGTCTCGTTCTCTCTCTCTCTCTCTCTCGCGCCCATCCTCGCCTCTTTCTTCCCCCCATCCCTTTTTTTTTGTTTGCTCGTCTCTGCCTCCCCTCTCCCCCCCTCACACACACACACACACAACACCTTTCGTCGGTCCGTCGTGGATGGAATGGAATGAAATGGAGAAAAAAACACTGCACCTTTCGGACGTCGTTTGCTCCCCGCTCCCTTCTTTCTTGGGAGCAGAACTGCTGCACTACTTAAGGTGCGAACGAACGAACGAACGTGCGTGAAGTGCTGTTGTGGCACGCGCTGGGGACTTCGACAAGTAGGATGGAGGCCCAGGGGGCGGTTGTTCTCCCGTCGCAGACCTTACCAGAAGACAGTCGTGAAGGTATCATAAGGGGGCGGTGCTGTGTGCGGCAAGGCAGCGTTTTCGGAAAGGGCGGGGACGGATAAGTAGGGATCGGATGCCCGTCGTCGACGGCGCGACAGTGGCCGACTTGTAAATATAACATGCACGTGTACGTGTACGTGTACATCCGGACCCGCGCGGCGTCGGAGAGGAGAAGGAGGGAGAGGAGAGGGAGGAAGTGGCCGAGCCCCGGACGATTTCATTTTTTATATTTTATTTTGTTTATTCCGGTCGCGACTCGGACACGGTGACGGCGCCGAGGAGAGTGTGCGGGGGAGAGGGCGGGGGAAGCGTCGTCGTCGATGCATCGCCCCGGGGGAAGGAAGGGACGGGGGCGTTCCCGAGGGCGTGTATGCACGTCGTAGATCACCCGCTACAGTCAACGGCGGACGCGAGGCCCGCGGGCGCAGGCCAAGTACTTACTGTGGGAGCGACGCGTCGGCACGAGCGTGGGCGGGCGTTTGTTTGGGGGGGGGGGAGGGCGATCGTGGCTGGCCGCCTTCCGCCGGGTGGACACGAGGACGCCGAGGGGAGCGCGAAGAGAGGGGGGGGGTGATGCCTGTGGGAGGGGGGGGGGTGGGGGTGGGATCTGGCGGAAGGTCGATTCACGAGCGTCGGTGTATGTTGCATGTCCTTGCTCGGAACCCCCCCGACCCGCGAGGTTGTTGTTGTTGTTGTTGTTGTGGAGTCTAGCGGCGGTGGAATTTGGGAAACGAGGGGCCTTGGAGATTCCCCGCGGCGCGGTCGTTTCCGCGGAAGGCTTGCGTTGACGTGGGAGGGGGGGGGGGCTCGCCCGGCAAGCGCGCTCCCGCTTGCTATGTGCGTACTTACATCGATGCAGTCGCGGGCCACGCGTCAGAAGACGCGAGAAAGAACGAAAAAAGGATTCGTGGAGATCGCGGGGAGGGGGGGGGGACGGGCGTTTCGGCGAGATTGGCCTCGCTGGGTGTTCTTCGTGTCCTACATATTCCCAAAACAGCGAGCGAGCGAACGAATGAATCAAACAATGATCGAATGCGCAACAATGAGATGGGAGCGGAATGGGAAGCGCGCGCGCAGATGCGATCCCGTCGTATCGTGCGGCTTGGCTCGTCGGATGCGGCGGTGAGGATCTGTTGCGGGGGGTCCATCATCATCGATGGGCAGTACGGCGCGGGGCGCGTTCTTGAGTTCCTGGCGAAGGAAACGGGACAGAACAAAGCAAGGGAGCCGCCTGGCGGCGGAGAAAGATAAGTACGGTTGGGTGTTCGTTTCCTTGCCTCTCTCTCCCGGCCATGGTTCCCTTCGAGAATCAACGTCAACGTCCGGCAACGCGCCACATGGGGGCACAGAGGTAAGTAGAATGCGCCGCCGAGCGGGACGGACGGGGCGCGCGCGGCCCACTGCGAACTTGTCGAGCTGGATCCCAGGGGCACGGTCCTCTCTATTCTTCGCCTATCTGAGCCATAAGTAGAACCGAAGAGGCCAAACGGCGAGTTACGAGGCCGCGGCGTGGGCTTAGGCGCGAGCCGTCGGGACCGGGCCGCGAAGCACGCCTCGAGAAGGACGCGGACGCTGTGTGCGCGGTGCGTTGTGGGTCTGCGGGGGGTGGAGCGGACAAAGCAGGCGAGGAAGCGAGGGCCGGCGCGTGGGAGGGATCTTCCGGAGCCGGGAGGGCGCACTGGCAGGACGCGCAGGTGGGTTCGGAAGGTGGGGAGGCTGCGTGGGCGATCGGAGGACGGGAGCGTGGCATCGATATGCGGTCCCCCCCATCGATGTCGATGGAGGATGCATCGCGAGATGGGCGGGAGGGAGAGATAGAGCGAGAGCGCGCGCGAGATGAAGGGGCATGCCGCCGGGGGGCGAGGCGGTACGAAGCTCTCGGGCCTGGAAAAGGCTTGAGGGGCGGGTCGCGTGACGCCAAGGAGACGAGTCTGCGCAGGCGAGGAGAGGCCTCTATAGCGGCCGCCATGTTCAGAGGGCTTCGTGGAGCGATACCGTCAGGATAAGCACGGTCGGGATGTATGAATTGGATGCGCGTTCGAGGAGCCCGCGAATCGCGAGGGGGGGAAGCCTAGGGGGGGCCAACTGGCCGGTCTGGAACGTGTTCGCCGGGCGTTGTGGGCCCATCGGGGTGTGTGTGGTCGCGCGGGCGGGTAAGTAGGACGTCGGAGCGGTGGGAGATGAAACCACGAGACATTGGGTTCGGCCGCGTCACAAAGGACCGCACGCGGAACGCGTCCAGTGGGCCGTCATCGATTTCGCCTGTAGAACAAAGCAAAACACGAGGCTAGAACGTCCGGCGGCCTCGCGCGCTGCGATTTGGAGAGAAGAGGAGGAACGCACGACCGAAAGACGCACCTGACCGGCGAAGAAAGGAAGAAGCAGCGAATGTCCCGCAACGATGGTGCCCTTAACTCCCGTTCGATGAACGAGGACACCTGCGAGCGCCGGAGAAGGACGACGGAAATGAAGGAAAGGGGCGCCCGAGGCCGCGGGACACAGAGCGGAGAGAAGTCTCTACAAGAAAGACAGGAATACGGGGTAAAGCACAAGACCAGAAGCCGACGACGAATAGGCCGGGTGACGTATTGGACGTGGGGGTAGAGATCCTGGGAGTGCGATGTATGAATGGGTTTGGCGTTAGAAGGATCGGGGACCGGATAGTGCTAATGTAACGGGAGAAGGCCTGTGAAAAGCGCTGGGTGGCGAAACAGCGGGTAAGAGGTGACATGGATCTGGTTGCAGCGAGATGAGAAAGCGTTTAAACGGCAGTTCGCAGGTTTGGTTGGAAGCCCGACTTCGGAATGAACAGCTAGTTCGTGCAGCTTCGACATCGATGGTCTTGGCCGTCGTGGCGTCAGATAAGTTTTCGAGCTCGAGTGTTGAGAAACGGGTAACGGAACATCTGTGGGGGCCGCAATGTGACGAGGTATGAAGCTTGAAGGAAGGTCCTATGGTCATGCCACTAGGATACGTTGGGCGCACATTACGTCAAGGGTCAGTTACACGGTCCAATGCGTGACGAAAGCCTGTCAGAAGGGGGCCGCCGTAAGGGTGAAGAAGGCATACCTTGTAAACATCCACGAGATTCCTTGCCATCTTTGAATGACGTGAGCATCTTCGTACGCCAACGGGGTTCACTGCGGCGCAAGAGCGCCGCTGTACAACGCTCTCCTGGGAATTTATGATCTTGATGCTTGAGCCCCGGCACGAGTTGCATATTGGCAGGCTTGGGTGATTGAGAGGGACAGCCCATCGAAGGATCTCAAGGAGGAGGCGTCCCACGGCACTGTCGACCGTTCCATGAGAATCTTCCTGACCATAGCCCACGAGGACACCGCCACGTAGATTACTTGCGAACAGTGATAGCAGTACAGCAGAGGAGTTCTACCTGTTATCTGTCGGAGCCTTGCGCGCATATACTGGGTTACGTGCGGCATACGCAATGCACTGTCGCCGGCCTCTTATGTATCGAACGCGAGGGATCGAGGATCGCTTGGAGTGAATGGTGGTGGAACGGAGAATCGGGAAGAAATAAACGTGGGAGATTCGTGGGACTTGAAGCTTGAAGCTTGATTAATGATTCCCCAGCATTAGTTTTGTGGATAAACGCCTCGCGTCACGTCTCGGCAGGTCTCAGTCCCGTTGGAAAATCGCTGTGAGGGAAATCTTTGGTGTGCATTAAAACAGCTGATAATAGGGGAGTAACAGTGTCAAGATTCGACTCAGAAGCCCTGTCGGGTTTGCGGTCGGAAAGACAGACAGACCTGAAGACATGGTTGCAGTGCCAGACGGTGGGGAGCTTGAGTGTCCTCAGAATATATCGCGCTCTGATAACGACAACTCTTGAAAAAAAATCGTCATAGACATCAAAATCACACCGACCAGAAGATGTGCTGTTGCCAGTTGGTAAATTTTTGAGTACGCAAAGTTGCCGATGAAGAAACTGGCCGACAGAAGAATACTCGACTTGAAAGTCAAACGGGCAAAGTAGGGCAAAGTGAATATCGGCGTTTGCCGCGATTGTCTTGTCCCAAACACCCGACAAACACCCATCACATTCCAGCATACATGCATTGTATATCGCTCGCATTTCTCAACGCTTGATTCGACCCTCAATGATGCCATAGTACACTTGGAACACCAATGCACCAAGCCAGATGCTTTTAAATACCCAGAGTATCTCGCGTGCGGACGCCGAAGACGGAGGCGACAGCGATGACCATATCACCGGACTTGAACAAGTAGGTTATCGATCACAATCCCCTCTTCTCCCCCCGCATTTGCCACTCTTTCCGCCACACCATACATCTCCCAGAGACGGATGAGGACGTCGGCCTTGAGCACGACACGCCATCACGTGACTGTGTCATTTCGATCGCGACTGGTCCACTGATTTGGACCAGGATGTCTTCGCTCACCGCCATTTCTACCAGTCTGAAACAACATGGGTTGTCTCTTAAAAACGAAGTTTAGAGGGCCTCTTTTCGTTCGACGGACCAGCATCATCGCCTACCAGCCTCAAGCCTCAAGCTCAACAGCTCCTATTCATCGTCCCCGCCATGTTCCTCCCCTTCGGTTTCAAGAAACTCTCTGCCATCTCCAAGTCGATAAAGGTTTCAATATCAAGGCCTGCATCCATCGCGTTGTCTATCTCTGAGGTCGGTCTGGAGGCTCCTCGTCCTTTGTGTACACGCTAACCTCCTGTCCTAGACTGACATCGTACCTACAGCAGAGCGCACCTTGGATGAGGATGAACTTGTCATCCAAGAAGTATCCGACGCCTGGCATGACACCTCGGTTCTGAACGTCCGCAAGAACATCAACCTCTCTATCTGCGCCGGGCAGATCCGCCATGTGGTACGTCCGCTCGCTCCCGCACAGAGGACGTTCTCTCACGTTGCTGATACAGCACCTCTCCGACCCGGAGCACACTCTTGAATATCGCCGTATCATCTCATCTTTCGCGACCGGGCACCGCCAGCCATCCAAACCGTCCCAAGAGTGCGAGAGGTGGACCCCTTCTCTCACCTCGATCGAGGAGTCCGCTCTAGCCACTGTGATCGCCCCTGTGTTCACGCTGACCTGCAATGCCTACACCGCTATCAAGAAACTCGGGGCGGGCAGCAACGGGACGGTCTATCTCGCCGAGTCCAAGGTGTCGGGCGGGCTGCACGCGATCAAGAAGGTCACGAAAGCGTTACTTGCTCCCGAAGACATCCCCGCTCTCCTCAGGGAGCGGAGCATTCTGCGTCAAGTTCAGGACGACGAGCACTTTATCTCTCTCGACGCGAGCTTCCACGATTCGGAGGCGTTCTTCCTTGTCACGGTGGGTCTCTCAATGGTCTTCGGGATGCTGTCGTCTGACGAAGGTTCAGTCATTATGCCCTGGAGGCAATCTCCGCGCACAGTTGAACCAATACGGGAGGTTCTCTCCTTCCCGCGCGCTGTACTGCATGGCGGAGTTGGTACGTCCTTGCTATAACTCCTGAAATATAGTCCTTCGCCTGACCCCGACGTTCAGCTACTTGCCTGCAAGGCTCTGCAAAGCCGTGGCATCCTTCACCGTGACATCAAGCCTGAGAACATCTTGATCGACGGCAAAGGTCACCTCGTTCTTGGGGACTTTGGCCTTGCGTGTTCCTTGGACGTCGCGGCCACGGGCGCGCTCTGTGGAACGCCCGCATACATTGCACCCGAGGTCTTCCAGGAGCTCCCCTATGGCTTTGGCGTCGACTTGTGGGCGGCGGCGATCGTTTTTTTTGAACTGATCACTGGCCGTACTCCCTTTCAGTCCGCGGGGAGCATCGCGGATATCGCGCTCAGCGTGCAAACGGAGCCGGTTGCATTCCGCTCTTCGGATGATGTAGAATTCCTGATCCAGCTGTTTCTCCTGCATACGCTGCAGAAAGACCCAAAGCATCGTCTGGACCTGGATGGCATGATGAAACATCTGTGCTTCCAGTCTACGTGAGTTTCCCCCCTTTTGCAGCAGGGAAGTTGCTTAGAAACTGACGTGCGTCGTTTAGGAACTGGGGCATGCTCGCACACCGCGAGTTCGCTTCGCCTTGGAAACCTTCCTTCAAGGCCCTCCAACAAGATATCCATAACTCGAGGATCCAGAACGTGGACTTGGCCCTCTCCTCTGGCATCGTATCCCCAGTCGATAACCACATTGGCTTCAACTTTGAAGCCGCCACTACATCCTTTGGCATCATTCCATCGTCGTCTTCCCAGGATCTATCCACCTTCGCATCCAGTGCCTCTTCGAGCACAGTATCATCCGATTCCGGCTACTCTACCGTCTCTACTCCTGCCACCACTCCTGCCACCACTCCTGTCGGTTCTCCTGTTATGGAGACCTGCTCCGTCTTCGACGCCTCATCCGACATTATCGCCACCCACTCAAGGTCGAGCCTGACCTTACCAAAGACAGTGCTCACGTCCAATTATGGACATACATCATCCACCACCCCTAAGGCCGACGGGTCGCTTCCCGAGACTGTCTCGTTCGCATCGCTCTTTTCGTGCACATCTGCGTTCAGTATTACTCCTCTGGAACACGACGATCAACCCATTTCTTCCCCCGAGTTCTTCTCGCGGCCAAATCCCATCGGGCGACTCATGCGGAAGCTCATTGGCGCATCAGCGTCCACCCTCGTCTCTATCAACAACGTACCCTCGACCCGTCCCGGTTTAACCGTCGAGATGCCATCTCTACCCTCCTCGTCTCTCCTCTTACCCTCAGTATGACCTCTTCTTATCTCCAACTGAAATACATACCATGGACACTGCCTTTATACTCGTCGATGTGCGAAAGTTCGTGTGGCAACTGATAAGTGACTTGACTGCTTTTGGACCTTTCCTGCATTAGACGAGGACAATAGGGTGTTTGCACCTGTGGCACGTATTCTAACCTCGTTGACTTATGCGTTTATCCTCCGTTATGCAATTGCCACCTTTCCATTGTCATTGTTCCATTGCCATCTGATACCACGCGGGAACGTGTACTTATACTCCCCTGCGATGAAGCATTTCCTTGTCTTCCCTCGCGTCCTCCTCGCAGCCTTAGTACCCGACTCATAACACGATCCTCAGGACCCACTGCCTCACCGTGGTAAGTTTCCCACCTTTTCCACACAGCGAACTCAGGCTTACCCCTCTCTAGACTTCTAGTACCATGCCACAGAAAACTCTCCCTACTTCATGCGAGGTAACGACCGCTGCCCCAATGCCATTCCTCGACGAAGCCTCCCCCTCAGGCCCTCATATTCCTACGGAGCTCATCTATGACATCGTTGAATTTACACTGGCGACATTCTGGCGCGATCTCGTAATGGAACCGACCCAAGTGGAGGACTGAAACGCGGTCATCGTGCTGCTACAGGTAACCCAGGCCTTTCGATCGGGTACGATTCAATGCATGGACCCTCTCTGGGGAGGAAAGCTGATTGAAGATGGAGAAAAGTACGTCGGCTTTGTACTCACCTAGGCTGTCTTCCTGACTGCAGTTTACTCCAGCATCAAGCAGACATTGTCCCTCCTGCGCCGCTACTCGGAGGTTTCACAATCATTCCCTGAAGAGCTGGTCAGATCGCCCATACGACCCTGTGTCGGCCATCCCCTGCTTCAAGAATCCAAAGTCCCGATTGTGAAATTTCTCAGGCATTTTATCGGAGTCAACGCCAAAAAGACGTGTGACAATCAAGCATTTAGATTGGGACAGCGCCCTGAGTTATCTGGCGCCCGAAAGTGACATTGCTGAAGAAGTACTAATAATGCGGATGTTGACGAAGTCTGCGAGAAACATCATAGGTGCCGCGATGTACGATTTCTCGGTCGAGTACCTTATACCTTGCGCAAGAGGTACGAGATATATCGCGTCTTCCCATCTTCTCATTTACAATCGGCCCTGCCTTCCACAGCGTTCAACCTCCGGCTGTTCATGAGCGTCGTTGAAAAAGTGACCGACGGAGTCGTCTTTCTCGACCACTCAGCGTTCGTCGTACGTCCTCCATCTCAGCCATCGATTTCATGAACTGACCCCCCAGAGCAGCTCGAACACATGGATGAGTCCATCATCGAGTCCACGGTCGAAACGATGAACCATCTTCCGACCGACGCACCGCAGCCGTGGCAATTCCCTCTCAGTGCCTTCGATCGCCCCGTCGCCACAGAGGTCTACGGGTTTCCACTGGACGTTTGGAACGCCATCGCGGGGGTGCTCAAGATATTAAAGACTCGTTCTCCTGACAAGGCCGCGCTGTGGGAGCGTTGTTTCGCAAGCTTCATGTCGACATCGGACAGAGAGAAACTTCTTCCTGGGTTTTCAAACTCGAGATGACGGTGAAAACAGCGAGCGATATTTATCTCTATTCACAGAGCTAGGACTGGTTTATCGATCTTATTCTACTATGAACGTGTTTTCATATAAAGTGGGAAAACAAGACAAGTACATACATGTCATGAAAAGCAAGGAGCGTGCACGCGGTCGTAATAGCCGCACGATGGGAAAGAGGAAGGCCAAACGATGATGGAACATATATACAAAATCAGAACTCCTCCTCCCGTGGACCGTCTTCCATCCTTTCCGTGAATGCAGAACTAAATCCGAACCAGCTCGACGTACGCGAGGCGATCAGGGCATCCGGCGGCTCGATCCAGCTCCCCGACCCGTCACTGAGTGACCCAGAGTCAGAGAATGCGTCCCATTCGCTCGCAGACGAACTGGGGACACGATCCGTAGATGTATGCGCGTGGAACGAGGAAGAAAAGTCCAAGGTTGGTAGGACGAAGGATTGGGACGGGTCGATGTCGATGTGCATGCCGAAGTCGGGTGGAGTGGCTGTCCCACCGCTGAGCTGGGACATGGCATCCTCGAGCTCGCTGTCGTCCAACTCCCGATCCTCCTCCAGAACGCACCAGCCGGTGCCTGTCTCTCCAATGACAGCTCGCACTGCGTTGGCCTCCCAGCCTTCGAAGGTGACACGGAGGGTATTGGCTCCGCCCCGTGCGTCGCCGTACACATCGCATCTGGTGTTGTGGTCCCACACCTTCGCCTTGTCGAGACGCTCGAACAGGACGGCCACACGATCATGATGTTTGATATGGTCGTAGTGCAACGCGGACATCTCCGCAAAGGGTAGGAGGGGATGGGAGCTGGATGGGACAGAGGAGAGAGGAAGGCGGGAAGAGGGGGTGGGGGCGAGAGGGATGAGCAAGGTGGTGGTGACCTTGGGGAGAGACGGCTCCGAGAAGTAATGGTCGAAATCGGTCGTGGAGGGGGCCGACGTAGGGATGGAGGTCGAGGCAGCGGGATGGCACTCGATCTTGGTCGCCTTCGCCTTCTTCGCCTGTTTCTTTTCAGCCTTCATCATCTTCCGCATCCTCTGCTTCTCCTCCATGACGCTCGTATTGATATCGACCTCGCAGAACGCACGGCCAGCGACGGGCACGTTCTCGGCCAGGTGCTGGAAGATGGGCCTCCCAGTGGTAAAGTTGCGCGCAGTTCCGAGCCCGACTTGGAATACACTCCGAGGGACGGCCGGGGCACGGGGAAGCTTAGGGGCACCGAGAGGTCGGCTGAGAGCATTGCGCACTGGGAACGACAAACCGTTCTGGATGGTCTGGCCCCTCGTCAACGCATGCAGAGATCGCGCGGCACCAGAATGAGGTTTGAGGGTGCTCGGGGCGGTCAAATGGCCAACAAATGCCTGTAAGGCGTTCCTTGTCTGTCGGAGAAGATGGTGTGCAGTGGAGGAGGAAGATTGTGGAGTACGAGGGAGGAAGGATGAGATGTGAATTCCACGGGAGGATATATTCGGCGGCTGAGACGCGAAACGGGCAGCTTGTCGTCCGAAAGACGACCAAGCGCCCGACGATGCTAACGGCATCGTGAGTTAGCAAACAATTCGGGTGGTTGACGGTGTGCTCGTGGTGGTGGTCAAGAGCAAGGAAGGAGGTAGTGGGTAGAGGGGCTCTGTTGGGGCTCTGTGGAGTCAAGCCGGCCGGAGACGCGTACCGTCACGTGATCTCGGCCGATATTCCAGCTATTTGCATATCGATAGGCCGGGTCAGCAGTGAGCACCTAGCTGTCACTGCCTCCCGACTTCAAGCTTCAAGTTCAACAACTTGACTCCGACTGATCTTCTTCAATCCCTGTATACGTTTCTGCGGTTCATACAATATGTTACATACATTCTAATCGTCCTTTATCAAATCCTGAGCTGGCCACTGCTCATTCGAAAGCTCTAGTCCAAAACAAAATGGAAGCCGTGCCCAAACTTCCTCCCTGCCCTTGCGATATCGCGCTATCCAGTGTGCCCTACAATGCTTGCAGTCCCTTTTCGAGTTGGCCCTGATGAAAGTGTCGATGCTATCATCCAGCGCCTTGGTGTCTGCAAGCAATTCGCCCTCGAATGCTTTACGGAGAGCGTCGTGGATCGCGAGGCCGCAATTTTCTGTGGTCGTGCACCTGCCACTGAGCTCGCCATCGAGGAAGGCAAATAAAACCTTTCCCCTCAGCTTTGTCAATTCGACTGCGCCCTTCGTCACCATGGACAGTAGATCCAAGGAGGGAAGAGGTGTGGTGTGCCCGAACTTCTTCTCTGTCCTTTTGAGGGCATCTGCGAGGTTGTCGGTGGTCCATGTGCAGCATCCGTACAGGACGACCGGAAGGAGTTCGGGGATGTCGTACGTAAGTGCCAATTGTGCGGCCACAAATTCTTCCGCATACGCGTCGTTGTAGCACATGTTGATGCAGGTCGAGTCCTGAGCGCGACCGCGGTCGTACTCCGCGAGGGTGTTCGGCCAGAAGGCGGTAAGTCGAGCGATCGCATTCACCCGTATGGATCCTATCTTGTACTTGGTGCCCAAGCGCAAGGAAGCTGACACGAAATCAAAGCTGAGTTGTTCCGCGTCGAAGGCTCTGTGAATCCATTGGGGACGGATCACAAGAGAGAGTGAGTTGTAAGCCGCACCTCGTATCATATATGCCTTGTAGCATACAGCCGACATCATCTGCATCGTCGTCCAGGCGAATCGTGGGGTATCCGTCGATCACCTCTTGATGAGGGGCGACCGTTCGAGCTTTGAGCACGCTTGAATGGATAGCAAGCTTGTTCTTGTGCACGCGGAACTTGAACGTGTTTGCCGCAATGATGACAATATCACCGTCTTCATACCAGTAACTTCTGTGGTTTTCGGGATCCATTTGATCTTCCTGTAAGTTGAGAAATGTAGACGGCAACAAGTTTGCTGTGGGTTGGTAGACGCACGACCCGGCGAGGTGAAAGTACTTATACACTTACAGTTACAGGCGCTACACGGCGTTACCTGGCAGCTTCTATGTCCCGTCGCGCGGTGTCGTCGGGAAAAGGGGACACGCAATGCACGGTTAAGTTGGGCATCAGCCTTTCATAGAAGCCATCTCGTCTGCCGCGTCGATGCCTTCGAAGGCTCCGTGTGATCTGCAGACAGGGGGTCGTCCTCCGTCGTCCTGGGTCGTCCAATTGACATTCGGTGTCACGGTGGGCTGGTGTGGATCCCGATGGACAATCTCCGCGACCAAGGAGCGTTCGGTACCTAATCAACTTCGTCGAGCTGTACGGTACGTTGACGTTGATGTTTGCGATCACGTCGAGGGGACGAGTCGCGAGGTTCGGTTGACCCGACAGCAGGAGTCGGCGTGTCTTCCGTCAAGACAGTGTATACATGAAACACTGACAGTATATCATTTCCGATCGTCATGTTTGAACCAGTCAGGTGACAGTGAATTCGCGACAGTGACCCAACGGGATAACATTGACATGCAGCAGATACAGATACGTTACATAGATAGACATGTTTCGGGGAATCGGGGTACGAAGCTGACTGGGCAGTCCGCCGTACGAAGAAAGGTAGGAAGTGAAGTGACGCGGATGTACAGTATGTACTTCAAACATCGTCCTCGTCGCTGCCCAAGACTGCGCGCCGACGTTTGCCGGAAGGCTCAAGACATTCCGAATCCGAAGGAAGACGACGTAACAAACGTCTCTTTGGGGACGTCAAGGTTTCAGCTTCCCTCGCGGCGACAGAGCCCTTGGACGTGGCAAGCTTCCTCGCCAGCTGATCTAGTGGTAGGTCGTCAGAATCCACTTCAGACACCGTTTGCTGGGAGGAATGAGTAGAGCAATCCAGAGCGGTGGCTTCAGGGCTATGGTAAGCCGGTGAACCAAGAGCTAGATTGTCATCAGTATGCGGAGACTGAGTAAGAAATAAGTGGTCAGGAGAGACGGTCACATCAGTACTTTGGGAAACGATAGCGAAAAGGTTTGAGGAGGGAAACCCTCACCGATCGTCTTCTCGTAGACTTGCGCGTTGGGGTACCGGGGGATCTTGGACTTTTGACGGCAGACGAACGGGACGCACTCAGGGTCTTCCGCTTCGATCGCGCCAAAGTGTATTCATGTAAACTATCGGCACGGGTATGCGCAGGCGTACGCGGTGTATCCGTTTCCGATGAAGTATTCTCTTCTGAATCACTGCCCAGTGATTGGTGTTTCCTGCTTGGTGTCTATGAAGGCAATGTCCCACGGCGCGACAGCAAAAAGATAAACTTTGCTGGCGCACCTCGGATGGTTCAGTAGATTGCGCGTCGGTATCGTTCTTCAAGTGCGATGTGAAGGAGCGAGTACGAGGCGGAGTGCGCGATGCATTCTCGGCATCGGAAGAGGATGATGAACTTGTCGTCTCTTGGGTGCCCGTCTCTTCGTCGAGGGCCTGTGCGATAAGTGAGAATCGGGAAAAGGAGCAGATGTTTGACAAAATTGAGACGCACTGTCGAGCGCTGAGAATCATCTTCCCCCGTTTCCCGAGCCTCATCTTCCTCATCTTCCCCCTCTTCATCCTCGTCCTCTGAATAATCATCGCCTTCTAGATCTTCATCGGCCACAACAAACCCATCTAGCTCGTAGTCTTCCTGGTCAGGGACGTTGTCATCCCTCCATCCGACCTTGTCGCCAAGATCCCTGATGTGTTCGGTGGGCCGTCGCGAACGATGAGGACGTCTGTGGCTTTCCAAGTGAAGCTTGTACAGATCGTACAGCTCGCGCACCCTATAATACTGAGCAGAGATAAGTATCGTGAGGGTATGAGCCGATAGCCAACCTACCCAAGGTCTGGATTCGTTCTCGTCGCTCATAAGCCACCTTATATACTGAGGCCGATTATAGATGTCTCTGAACGTGTGGCCTTTCAACCGTCCAAACCATACGATGACATTTCCAGGAGGGGTCGCACAACCATTCTCTTCTTGCCAGCGCTTGTAGTCCTCGTTGAGCTGCGCGAATTCAGAATACTGGCTCGACAGATGGGAGTACAGTAGTTTGGACAGGATAAAATTGGAACTGAGAACTCATGCCATCAAAAACGTCTGCACAACACGTACCCAGCGGTTCCGCTTCCGCAATGGATGCAGACACCATGCTTTAAAGCCTTCGTCCAACGCGTCGAAGCGCGTCCCAAGGTGGGACTTTCCGAACCAAACAGTTCGGGACCCAGGCGAGTCCACGGAAGAGGGAGAGGGAGAGGGAGAGGATGCGGCTGAGGAAGAGGACATACTAGCGGTTGCAGTCGCGAATCGCGATGAAGGGCAGAGTTACACCGCTTGTACTTGTACAATACGGATTACATGAAACCTTCGGGGTTTACACGATACGTAAGTAAATGCGATCGGCGATAAGAGTATAAAATCCTTCGTTGTACGAGTACATACAACTCATAACATAACAAACACTACATGATGACTTGGGCCAAAGGACATATGGCTAGACGCCGCCGTCAAAGGAGACAAGATAAACCGGCACTGCAAGAATTGTCCACAAGACCTATGGGGTCCAGAATGAAGGTAAATCGCTATATCAACGTATATCGAAGGATTTGTCGACCAGACGGTGAGATTCAGGAGGAAGAACAGACAAGACTCGTGTCGAAGTTCGGACGGAGCCGCGTCTAGCCGCGTGCGATCTGTATTTAGTCTCCCAGGACCCAAACCAGACACAGATGGTCGTACTTACCTCGGGATCCTCTGCAATCTGCGTCGCATGAGTGACGATGATAATGAGCCCAATCACCCCGTCGTAAGAATGCACGCACAAGACACAGCGCGATTCCTATCTGGTTAGGTGAACAATGGTGGCTACTGACATATATAGTACATATCGGCCCTCAGACATCCAACTACCGCCACCTTCAATGAATCTCAGTCGACGCTCTTTTACTCGCCCTCGCACAGCACCTCTGCTATTTCGCGATCCCACCTGCTTTGGTCCTGATCTCAGGCTCGAGCGGGAACCGTTGCTGGTCCGGCCCAACCGAATAAAGTCGCTGCCAGATGGGTTGGAGCGGTTCAGGCGTCTTCCACGCCAACGCGTCGTTGCGGAGCCAGAGGCGTATGAGGTGGCGCCTGCGCACAACGATTGTCAGCCTATCTAACGCACACGAACCACAGGAAAAGGTGAACGCACGTCTGCTCCGTCGAATCTGTGAACGCATCTCTAGCATGCAACAAACCCAACGAGTTGATGAACTGTATGTCGCCCTTCTGGAAGTTGAGCCCGAGCGAGTACTTCTCAGCGAGGTAATGGACGGCATCGAGTGCTTCGGCCTGAGCCTCTGTGATGGGCGGGATATCTGGGTTGCGCGCCTGGGATCCGTAGCCGGTAAAGTGACGGCGGGAGTATTGAATAATGACATGTGGGTCGGAGAAATAGAGGAGGGGGCGCTCAGTGTAAGCTGGATTGCCCCCGAAGCTGTCACACACATTGGATAAGAAGGGAGTTCGATCGTATGGCAGGGGAGAGTAAGACGCACCTGTCCAAGGGCCAAGGCTCGGACAATACCTTGATCAGGTCTGGACGCGTCTTGGCGAGCTCGTTGTATACCTTCGCCCCGGAGGCGATCCGACTTGTTCCACCCTCCGCCGCAGTCGCAAGGGCAAACAACGCGATCAGATCGCCAACGTCGGTGTGGAAGACCTGCGCATCCGTCGTGTACGCGGCATTGCCGAAGGGTTTGCCATCCTTGCCACCACCATGAGAGAGCGTGAGGTCCTTGATGTGGGCGAGCACGGAGCCTTGGCCGTCCTGCTTGCCACGAGCTGAACCCACATGAGACGCGATACCAGCATACAGGATGGCGATCTCTTCGCGGTTGTAGGAGTCGACTGGAAGCGTGCGCAAGACAAAGAAGCCGCGACCAGAATAGAGCTCCTTGGAGAAGTTATGAAGGAGAGGTGACAGAGTGGGGAGTGGGGAACGTCTCTTGCGAAATATGTCCGAGAGGAAGGTTCAAGCCTAATGAAAAGTTTATAAGGGAAGGTCAGATGAGCGTATGTGGATCGACGAACTCTTAAAGTGCTCGACACCGTCCTTGATCTCCTTCAGCTCGACGTTGCTGAGCACATACACCCATTGCTTCTCGTCCGTCCAGTCCGATCCTTCCCAGACTATGGGGCCTTCGACCTTTTCTGGAAAGCCCGCAGGCAGGGGCTGCTGAGGAAGTGTGGGATCTTCCTGGAGGCGGCGAGCAGTTCGTGCAAGATACTTGTTGTGATCGGG
The DNA here is from genome assembly GCA_012932865.1 of Amylostereum areolatum. Lineage (NCBI taxonomy): Eukaryota > Fungi > Basidiomycota > Agaricomycetes > Russulales > Stereaceae > Amylostereum > Amylostereum areolatum. The sequence continues at coordinate 554,460 of SAXG01000027.1, forward strand.
GTGGTACGTGATGTCGGGCTGGGAGGTGGACCTCGTTGCAGTTGATGATACTGTGGGAGGTATCGGATAGGAAGGGAGAATGTTGGGGGCGTTGTCAGGCCGAGCGATCCTTTTATATGAAGGCGGCATCCTCCTGGTCCTGGTTTTGCCCGCTCATCGGGTGATGACGCCGGGTGTCGC